>JAPXFY010000014.1:70401451-70423951 GCA_030674185.1 Monoplex corrugatus
GACAGACACAGAGAGACATAGAAAGAGGGAGAGAGAGACAGAGAGTGACAGACAGACAGAGACAAATTGAGGCAGAGAGGGAGACAGAGACAGAAAGACAGAGAGATGCAAAGCTTTTCGTCCAACAAGTGAACAACACACCTAAACCCCTGCGATTGTAACCCACTTCGTTCATATTCCAGATCAACAAATAAAACGGTCATGTCACTAATATCAGACAACAGCCAACAGACGCCAGCAAAACTAAAAAGCCACCGTTTCAAGCTAGCCACCAACAACACACACACCAACACACAGAGCTGCTGTGCTGAACCACAAACAAGAGAAGGGAGGACACAAAGAACCCTTGTTACAGGAACTAGCGAGCAATCGTTGTCCCATCTGTGACACACGTAAATTTGACAATATAATCGACTTCTGTCATCCGCCACCTTTTTATACCGCGTATAATGGCAGACAAACAAGAAATCGGTTTGATCTGAAGTTGACGTGTATCTGATGCTAATCAAAATCAGCAGGATATTTGTTAGCAAGTTAATGGTTACAGTTTCAGAAACATGTGCGGTTTTGTCTGTGTGTGTGAGAGAGAGAGAAAGAGAGAGAGAGAGTGAAAGAGTGAGCAACAGAGAGACAGAGACAGAGACAGACACACATGTACAAACAGAGAGAGAGAGTGAGAAAGAGACCAAAGCTTTTCATCTCACAAGTAAACAACACACCTAAAGCCCTGCGATTGTAACCCACGTCGTTCATATTCCAGATCAACAAATAAAACGGTCATGTCACTAATATCAGACAACACACAACAGACATCAGCAAAACCAAAAAGCCATCGTTCCAAGCTAGCCACCAACAACACACACACCAACACACAGAGCTGCTGTGCTGAACCACAAACAAGAGAAGGGAGGACACAAAGAACCCTTGTTACAGGAACCAGCGAGCAATCACTGTCCCATCTGTGACACACGTAAATTTGACAATATAATCGACTTCTCTCATCAGCGGCCTTTTTATACCGCGTATAATGGCGGACAAACTAGGAATCGGTTTGATCTGAAGTTGACGTGTATTTGATGCTAATCAAAATCAGCAGGATATTTGTTAGCAATTTGATGGCTACAGTTTCAGAAACATGTGCGGTTTTGTGTGTGTATGTGTTGTGTGTGTGTGTGTGTGTGTGTGTGTGTGTGTGTGTGTGTGTGTGTGTGTGTGTGTGTGTGCGTGTGCGTGTCTGCGTGTCTGTGTGTCTGTGTGTCTGTGTGTGTGTCTCTGTGTGTGTCTGTGTCTGTGTGAGAGAGAGAGAGAAAGAGACAGAGAGAGAAAGAGTGAGTGACAGAAAGAGAAAAAGACAGACACACATGTACAGACACACAGACAAAGAGAGAGGGGAGAGAGAAAGAAAGAGATAGCAGACTGACAGGCAGAGATAGAGACAGAGACAGACAGACAGAGATAAAGAGAGACAGAAAGACAGGAAGACAGATGCAAAGCTTTTCGTTCCACAAGTTAACAACACACCTAAACCCCTGCGATTGTAACCCACATCGTTCATATTCCAGATCAACAAATAAAATGGTCATGTCACTAATATCAGACAACCGACAACAGACATCAGCAAAACCAAAAAGCCATCGTTCCAAGCTAGCCACCAACAACACACACACCAACACAAAGAGCTGCTGTGCTGAACCACAAACAAGAGAAGGGAGGACACAAAGAACCTCGTTACAGGAACCAGCGAGCAATCGTTGTCCCATCTGTGACACACGTAAATTTGACAATATAATCGACTTCTGTCATCTGCGACCTTTTTATACCGCGTATAATGGCAGCCGAACTAGGAATCGGTTTGATCTGAAGTTGACGTCGTTTTGATGCTTATCAAAATCAGCAGGATATGTGTTAGCAATTTAATGGCTACAGTTTCAGAATCATATGCGGTTTTATGTGTGTGTGCGGTTTGTGTGTGTGTGGTGTGTGTGTGTGTGTGTGTGTGTGTGTGTGTGTGTGTGTGTGTGTGTGTGTGTGTGTGTGTGTGTGTGTGTGTGTGTGTACAACAGACGCGAAACAGACTGTTATAGCAAGACACAACGATTCAAAAGCAGGGTGCAAAAAGGACATATACAGTATAGCAAATTATTGTAAAATTCATTTCCCTTCCCCAAAGACATCGTATTTGTCTCCCCTGTATCTGTCATCAAGTTTCACAAAACACTTTAGGATGTCATATCAGTCATTTTGTTCTGCTCAAGGACACATCAAGGATGCCTTGCTTTTCCCCCCTTAAGTGTCATGTATTGTTAAATTGTCTTTTGTGCACTCTTGACAAAGGCCAGTTGGCCGAAACTGTACGCCTGTCTTGTTCTGTACATTACACAAGCGTTGTCATTCTATCATGTGTGTTTCTGGAAGTAACTTACTCTTAATTTTTCCTATCAACCTAAGGTACACACATGGGCTATGTAAAAATATGATAGACACGAAGCCGTATACATCTAAATTAAAAAAAAAAAATCTTTGATTAAGACTTTCATCACCTGTACAATTAAAGTCTTACTTCTATAATGATAAAAACCTTCTCATTTTTTATTTCAATCTAAGATTTGCCAGAATCTTTTCACTTCCATAGCAACCTTTGGATCTGATAGACAGAAACAGAAGTGACGGTAATCCTGATAGATGGGAAGAGAAGTGACGGTAGGTAACTCCTGATAGATGGGAACAGACGTGGCGGTAACTCCTGATCTGTTTCATTCCTACAGCCATTTACTGTGTGTTTATTCACGGCCGGTGTCTACATTTCCGGCTTTGACACAAATAACCCTCCACTCTGCTTGCTGTCTGTGCTGCACACTTACTTGCCCCTGTCACGTTTCTCAGAGGAAAATTGCAGTGTTCTGTCTGTCTGGGAAAGGTAATGTGATTTACGTCTTTTTTTTTCAACCAGAATTTGGGTTGGCTTTTCTATGTCTTTCTTTAGTATTGGTTCTCTGATGTATTTCCAACCGTTTCCCGCACAGAAGAAATGATGATATTAAGCTTTCTTCCCTCTTCTGCAGTAAACTTTATCAAAAATGTCATGTCTCTCTCTTACTTACAGAAAAATACAGGAAACATAATGGCCCAACAACAAGAGTCAACTATTTTTGTCACTAAAATGGTTGCAGTTCAGAACAGTTCATCGGATTATTGCAATCATTTTAAACACAATGGGTATAGCATCTACGACAGTTGTACATGGTGTAATATAACACGGGAGACTGTTGAACACTTCCTGTGGAACTGCTGTGGTGTGCGTAACTTTTAAAACTTAACGGAATATTTAATTTAATCAAAGACAAATGCGAAAATATCTTTAACGTCAAAATCATACAGAACCTTCTTTGGTCACGTCGGTGTTGATTAAACTTTAAAAACAGATGAATATTTGAATATCCGTAATATCATTTATCCATAACTACAAGATTGACAAATGTGTTCCGAACGTACATACTTCCAAAGACTACTACAAAGAAGATTGAAAATTGAACGGTATAATACCAAAAGACTACTAAATAGGAGATTGAAAACTGAACAGTATAATGCCAAACTAAACTTTCACTTGTAGATCTTTAATTCTCAACAGAATAACTATATGCCACATTTCTCAACAGAGAACAAATCTGTCTTTATGACTTAAATTTTAATGTTCACTTTGAAACCTCCAATGTATGAATTATTTTTGTATATATTCTGTATGTTATATGTGGACGTATGTCAACAGTACTTATTCTCATGTCTGTGAATTGATGTCATTTTTAGTGACAACATTGTATACTGATGCCTGTTTATTGTAAAACAAAAAGTAAATAAACAAATGACTAAAACATTTATATGGTCATCATCGGGATATATTTTAATACGCAAATCAGCTTCTACTTGACTAAATGCCATATTCATACAATGACAACGCTTACAACACAACTGTGTAATCATGAAATGAGCAGATTAAGTTTCCAGCCACAACCACCTTTAAACATCCACTATCGAAGATGGGAGAACACTCGTGGCAAGTATATGGCTAAAATGTTTATTGTTATTGTTGTTTAAAGCCCAGCCGACAACGAAGAGTCACATCAGGGCTATAACCGCTTTAAAATATACAAATCTTCAACAGGAAAAAAAAGAACAGAAAATTAAGTACAGACATCAATGCATTCGCGCACAAAATCTAAGGAGATGCCACAGGCGTTTACCACTCCGTCCAATTTATCGCACACAGGGATTTAAAAAACACACTTGAATACAAATTTAAGCATATCTATTAAAAAAAAACAGGGATAAACTACCTAAAACTGCTTCTGCATACCTCACCTCAGTAGATGAATGGATCAGCAAGGCAGAAAATAACATGAAGAAATGACAGAAAGCAAAGGAACAAGGCAGAAGCAAAGAGAGTGACAGAAAAGAGGAAATTTGTAGCACAGACTTTCTAGAAGATTGGGATACTATCTGTCCTGAAAGAACCCCCGGGACCCAAAATGTTTACAATAGAGTTTCTACTCCTTTTTGCTCCTGTACATAACCCACAACCAACCTCCCGATAAGAAGTACCTTTTTGCTTATCAGACTGCTCAATGAACCATCATACCAGCATTACTTTCAATGCCAAAAGTACCCGCGGTCATCATCACTGTCACTTTATATATAATGCAGCCTTTAGACAACAACACACTCCACTCTAAACGAAGTACCGCAGGCAGAAAATATCCCCAGCAATTGTTTAACCCTTTCACTCCCGCACTCCGGTCACCAGCATCCTGCATTGCCAACCATGTTAGCAAAGCAAAAACTTAACCCTTTGATTCCCTCACCCTATCCACCAGCTTCCTGCAGGAAGCTGGTGGATAGGGTGAGGGAATCAAAGGGTTAAGTTTTTGTAGTTGGTAGATAGGGTGCGGGAGTCAAAGGGTTAATGAAGAAATGAAGAGACAAAGACCCTGGCCGCAAGCATCCTTAAGTGAACTATAAAAAATAACCGCCTTTACATCATCATGGTGAAAGATGATCAGGTACATCACAGCGTGGACATAATGGCCCGTCATTAGACATATCATATACGTTACAACTGACTTGATGACCATTATTTGACCATCAGGTAAATGACGTTGCTAGCTGTAAATGTCACACTGCAGAAAGCTGAAAGCTTCCGGCGTGGTCTGACCATGCCTTTCGGTCCCCCGCTCCAACCCCCACACCTGATTTTTTCATGGCGGAAAATTGGCCAGCATTTTGTGTTTGACACTAATGGAAGATGGCGATGAAGTTCGTTTGCTGCGTTTGTCTCAATATCTATTCAGGCAGTGTGGTTTGTTTGTCTGTTTGTTTGTTTGTCTGTTTGTTTTGTTTGTTTACTTGCTTACTGGTTCGTTTGTTTGTTTACTTGCTTACTGACGTGTTTGTTTGTTTACTTGCTTACTGACGTGTTTGTTTGTTTACTTGCTTACTGATGTGTTTGTTTGTTTACTTGCTTACTCATTTGTTTGCTTGTTTGTTTACTTGCTTACTGATGTGACTGTATATTTAATTGCTTACTGATTTGTTTGTTTGTTCATTCGTTTGTTTGTTTGGTCGGTTGCTTGGTTGTTTTTTTCTCACTGATATTGTAGGAATGAAACGATAATGGTGTTCTATTTCAGAAACTGTACCTTGCCGCCTTCATCTCAATACTTAGCTTTTCGTATATTTGCTTTTTGTTCGGTTTGTTTCTTTCTTTAAAAAAATTGGATATGCCTTTGTTACAAAATGGGTTAAACCTTTGACGTAAGAGCCGTAACATGCTACTGTCAATTAAACAGATTTAACTAGTTTTATCCCATAGAGAAAAATGGAGAGAGACAGACAGACTCAGAGACAGACAAGACAGAAAGACAGACAGAGAGTGAGAGTGAGTGAGTGAGTGAGTGAGAGAGAGAGAGAGAGAGAGAGAGAGAGAGAGTTGACAGATTCAAGACACAGACAGAGACTGACAGACAGACAGACAGACAGAGACCAAACAATAAATACAAGGAGGTTAATAAGTCGGACACAGCCTACATACTCACACTCTTCATTACTGATACACACCAAATGCTCCAGCCCATGAAACGAAAATCAATCAGAACAAACAACAACTTCATTCCCCAAGAAAAGAAGGGAAGTAACCGTATGCCCACGATCTGTCGCACTACTTTGGAGATGTTCACTGAGTGTGTGTGTGTGTGTGTGTGTGTGTGTGTGTGTGTGTGTGTGTGTGTGTGTGTGTGTGTAGTGTGTGTGTGCGTGTGTGTGTGTGTGTGTGTGTGTGTGTGTGTGTGTGTGTGTGTGTGTGTGTGTGTGTGTGTGTGTGTGTGTGTGTGTGTGTGTGTGCTGTTTATCCCTGGCTGATGTTTTGGCATTTTCAGCTTTGACACAAATGACCCGCCATCCTCTTGTCCGACGGCTGTCTGTGCAGTACACTTACTTGCCCCTTTTTACTGTCATCTGAGGAAAATTACAGCGTTCAGTCAGGGGCCATAACGCAGTTTATTATAGCTATTTGTTTGTCTGTTTGCTTGTTTGCTTGTTTGGTTGGTTGGCAGTGTTGCTATTTCGTCTCTTGGTCTCTGCCATAGTAAAAAAAAAAAAAAAAAGTTTTCAATTTTTCAGTGTTCAATTTTCGAGTTGTCTCCCCTACTCCACCCATCCTCTCTCTCTCTCTCTCTCTCTCTCTCTCTCTCTCTCCTCTCTCTCTCTCTCTCTCTCTCCCTGTTTTTCTGTCTGTCTGTCTCTCTCTCTCTCTCTCTCTCTCTCTCTCTCTCTCCCACTTCCCCCTCTCTCTCTCTCGTCAGACACAACACAGTCATCGTTACATATCTCTTTCAGAGTCTATTGCTACGGCAAATAACTAAAGAAAGAAAAATAAGATTTCCCATTACTATATCGCACATTCTGGTCCAGGCTGTATAGTAAATGCAGAAGCAACATACTAAAAATTTGTCAGATATAAAGTTGTTTTAATCAATAGTTGATAATTATGCTCGCTTAACTGTACTTTTCTCTTTCTTTAATGTTTACCTTCAAGTATTCTTTCCATAAATCAAAATATCTATAAAGATGTATTGTAGTGGGCATGAACGAAGGTGCAGAGTATAAGCTGTACTGCACCGAATTTGTTTACATGTGTTGCACTGAGCTGATCCCCCCCCCCCCCCCGATACGCTCATCATCATCATCATCATGTGCCATGCTGCTTTGCATTGGCAATCATACCCCCCTCCCCCCCCCCCCAGCTACAGCTAAATATTTTCATAATCACAAATAATAAACCCTCATATTACAACCCAGGGAACCAATAACTAGGCCTAACCAAGAAGTGTACACTGACGGTTCTCATGAAAGAAGGGAACAGACATGATGGTATCGCATGACCCGTTTCATTACTGCAGCCGTATATTGTGTCTTTCCTAGCTATGGTCGGTGTTTGACATTTTCCCCCCTTTGACACAAATAGCGTTCCATCCTTCTGTCCGCTCTCTGTGCTGTGCACGTATTTGCCGCTGTCACTTTCTTCTGGGGTAAATTGCAGTGTTTAATCAAGGAAAAAATATGATGCAATTTACGATTATTTTTGTGGATTTTAGTTTTTTTCCCTCCATTTCTATTTCTGTTGCGTGTTCAGTTTAATGTTGCTCTCTCTCTCTCTCTCTCTCTCTCTCTCTCTCTCTCTCTCTCTCTCTCTCTCTCTCTCTCTCCTCTGTCTCTTTGTCCCCCCTCTCTCTCTTCTCTCTCTCTCTTTACCCACTCCCCCTCTCTCTCTCTTTCTCTCTCCCTCTATCTTTGCCCACAGGCTCCTGTATTAAAACAGATTTCTTCTTGAATGACAACCACTGAAATCTTGATCACAGTGTCTTCTCGCCTTATCAGACTCCTAAATGAAACACGACACCAGTATTGCTTCAGTGTCAAATGTGCCTTGTCACAATCACTATCAGTCTATATAACATAAAGTAACGAAAGACCCCTTCCACTCTGAACGAAAACCCAAAGGCAATTGTTTTAATGAACGGATGTATAGACAATTATTCCTGCCACAGGCATCTTTATCTCATCCATGAAGATCGCTACCTTCACGACGGTGGGGTGGTAAATGATCAGAAGAGACTTCAGAGAACTACAGTAATGAAGAGTCATTAGACACATTACGTGCGATACAACGGATTTGATGGCTGGTATTTGGCCGATGGCTAAACTGTCTCCTAGCCACAAGCAATAGTCTACAAAAGAGCTAAACGTATCATGTGTTCGATCTCATTCTTGTTCCCTGTGTCCAATAGTTTGTCAGGCGGTGCTTTTTGCTTTCCGATTTTAGTGGGTGAGCAGAATGGAGATGATGTGATAAAAGTTTTAAAATGTATCGTAATGCTCTTGCCCTATATCAGTAAGTTTGTTTGTTTGTTTGTTTGTTTGTTTTTGTTTCTGTAAATTATACACACAGACACACACACACGCGTGCGCATGCACACACATACACACACACATACACACACACACGCATACACACACACACGCACACACACACACACACACACACACATATATATATATACATACGTACACACACACACACACATATATATATATATATATATATACACACGCACATATATATATATATATATATATATATATATATATTATATACACGCACATATATATATATGCATACATATATATATATACATATATATACATTACACACACACACACACACACACACACACACACACACACACACACACACACACACACACACACACACACACACACACACACACAGTGAGAGAAAGAGAAAGAAAGAGAGAGAGAGACAGACTGAGAAACAGACAGCCACAGACAGACAGATAGAGAGTGAGTCTAATTTTTAAAAAATATCAAATCACTCAATAAGTCACAGTGAAGTTCACATAAGACACAACACGACAAAATAAGTCGATAATAAAAAATGAACAATTCTACCATGCTAAAACAAAACAAAGTAAAACAAAACAAAACAAAAAACCAAATAAAATGAACAAAAACATCCACACAAACACACACAAGCCAATCCTCTGGTGACAGAAAGCAACAGAAGGAATTGCAACACATGATCTGTGTCATTACTACAGCTATTTACTGTGTGTTTACCCATGGCTGGCGACTGACATTTCCAGCTTTGACACAAGTAATCCTCCATCCTCCTCGCCGCCCGGCTGCTGTCTGTGCTGTAAATTACCTGCCCCTGTCACTTTCCTCTTGGGAATATTGCGCTCTAAAGTCAGGGAAAAACAACAACAGAATTTATGATTTTTCCACATTTTGGTTTGTACTAACTTTCCTGTCTATGATTCTTTCTCTACTTATTCCACCCCATCGTATCCCAGCCCTATTCGCAGAAAAATTCATATAAACATGTTTACGAATGTATTCTTGTATGTATACATAGACAGACAGACAGACAGACTGACTGACAGATAGGTCATTCCATCCTACATCCTATTCACACCAAAACACACACACACACACACACATATATACACACACACACACACACACACACACACACACACACACACACACACAAACACACACACACACACACACACACAAACACACACACACAAACACACACACACACACACACATATGTATATATTTATTTACTTATATATGGGTGGATGGATGGATACACATGTATGTATGTTTACATGTATGTATGTATGTGTGTATGTATCATTGTATGTATGTGTGTGTGTGTGTGTGTATGTAAGTATGCATGCATGCATGTATTATGTATGTATGTATGTATAGACAGACAGACACACAGACAGATACATACATACATTACATACACAGACACATACATAGACACAGATATAGATATTCAAGTACAGATACACTGAGACAGATATAGGTACAGGTATAGATATACATCAAACGTAATAATCTCATTCTTCATTTCAATTTAACTAGAACAGGTTTCGTTACTTTCCTCCTTCATGAGTTCAAAATAAACAATAGTCTTAACATCTGAACATGGCAATGTTGAGTGGGTGATAACAATAAGAGCTTTCCTTTAAGGAACTACAGCATGTGGTTTACTAATACATATCCTGCTCAATCAAAAACAATCACTGTCAGACATGAACAGCACCCAATATTATTTAACCCTTTGACCCCCGCACCCCATCCACCAACTGCAAAAGCGTAACCCTTTGACTTCCTCAACCTATCCACCAGTGAGGCAGTCAAAGGGTCAAGGTTTTGTTTTGCTAGCATGATTGACACAACATGATGCTAGAGGGTAGGCTGAGGGAGACAAAGATTAAGGAAGAGAAGGCTCTGCCACAGGCATCCATAACTCATACATGACAATATCTCGTGTCCATATGGTATGAAATGGTCAGACTACTATTAGAATGAGACTATAATCCGTGGCATTAGACACAAAAACGCGTTAAACCATGCTTGATGGCCATTATTAGTCATTAGCTGAATTCGGTGAACTGATGTAGGTAGCAGGTAACTCAAAGCTAAAGCAAGTGTTCTGCTTTTGGAATTCGGTGGACATAGAAAATTGGTGATGACTGAGTGATTTTGAGAAACTACCTTTTATGCTTTTGTTTCTTTATTTATCCGTTTTTGAATAAAGAGACAAAGTGAGACGCATGCACATACTGAGTTAACAAAACAAACAAAAAACAATTCATACAATAAGACTTTTCATGAAAAGTATGCCAGTCTAGCCAGCAACTTGAGGACATCTAGCTTTCAAATCAAAGTCCTTGCTGTAGAGGTTGGAGAAAGGGGGCTGATAGGCACATCAGCCTGACCTTATGAAACAGCTCTCTACTTCTGGAAGAGAGAAGACCACAGCCCTAAAGGCAATGGCAGAACCAGCGGAAAATAAAGCTCCAGCTGGAACTGGACGAGTAGGAGCAAAACTGAACTTCAAAAGGCTTAAAATTCCTATATTGTTGGTGACCAGTAGCTAAGGGGTAAAACATCAATCGCAAGGGAGACTGCCTTGAGACGCCTGACCACGTTTGATGCGCGGGTTCGATTCCAGGTGAAGAACTAATTTCCAGGAAACAAACAAACAAACTAAAAAAAAAAAACCCAAAACAACAACAACAACAAAACGGCGACAGCACAGGGGCATCCAGGAGTCATGACCTGGATGCAGCCCGGCCCCCTTAGAGTGTCAGGAGTTAAGGGCCGAAACATTTGCTTGACGGGGGTTTCTCCTCTGAGGACCTTCTGCTGTCCAGCTCTCCCCAGAGTTTCTTTCCACTATGAAATTTGCATAGAACGCTGCGCCAAATCCAAGAATAATTATGAAAAAACAAAACCGAAACAGCAATTTCATACTACACCACACGAAATCAGTAACTACCAAACAAAACAAAACAAACAAACAAACAAACAAACAAAAAGCAAAAGCCATTTCCACGAAAGAAAAGGAACAGAAGTGACTTGTCTCCCATGATGTGTTTCATTACTAGAGATGCTCACTGTGCGTGTGTTTATCCATGGCTGAGGACTGACATTTCCAGCTTTGACACAAATAGCCTTCCATCCTCTTGTCTGCTTGCTGTCTGTGATGCACACTTGCGTGCCCCTGTCACTTTCCTCTTGGGAGAAAATTTCAGTCTTCACTTAGGGAAGGATAATAAATTTTATTACTTTTTTGTATTGCCACGTCTGTCTGTCTGTCTGTCTGTCTGTCTGTCTGTCTCTCTCTCTCTATCTATCTATCTGTGTGTGTGTGTGTTTTCTTTTTTGTCTCTCATACACATTCTACACACACAAATACACACACACAAACAGACTAGAGAGATAGACAGACAGACAGAGAGACAGAGACAGACAGACAGAGTCAGAGAGACTAGCAATAAGAACCACATGAAAAGAACTGTATCCGACCCATGATCATACATTTCTTTTCTTTTACACACACCACAGTCACCATCCTGATAAAAAAAAAAACGTGTTCCTTGACGAGACATGCTAAATCAACCACCTGCCTGCATGTGCCCTCAGTTAATATCAATATTAATATTTATATCATCGTCATCATCGTGTGCCCTGCCTAAAGGCGGTGGCGATCATGGCCCTCCATATGAATCTATCCTACGTCGCTGCCAGTATGTCTCCCACCCTGTCTGTCTTCATCCACTGCGCAAGTCCGTCCAATTTTTACATCACACAACGTTTAATCAACTAGCTCGTCCACTTTAAATGAAGTGCCACAGGCGTGTAAATAACCCCAATAACTGTTTATTGATCAGATGTATGGACGTCCAAGAACTATACATCCACGAGTCTCCTTCAATTATTCATGACAAACGTTGCATTACCATCTGTGTGGTGGTCAATGATAAGGTTGGCATCAGACAGGCGACCACTATCGCGTGTCGTTAGACACACTGCATACGTTACAACGGACCTGATGACCGTTATTTGGCCATCAGCTGACTGCTGCTGCTGCCAGCAGGAAGTGACAGACTGCTAAAAGCTAAAAGGTTCCTGTAAGGCTCTGACCATCCTCTTATTCATTTATTTATTTATTTATATATTCATCTATTCATTTATTAGTCTATCAATTTATTTGTTTATGTATCTGTTGTTTATCTGTCTATCTATCTATCTATCTGTCTGTCTGTCTATCTATCTATCTATCTATCTATCTATCTATCTATCTATCTATCTATCTATCTATCTATATGTATTCATTAATAGAAGTAGTAGTAGGAGGAGTAGTAGTAGTAGTATAAGAGTAGCAGTAGTAGTAGTATTGACAGAAAATTATCATTATTACTATTATTATTATTATATCATTGTTGTTCTTGTTGTTGCTGCTGCTGTTATTATTATTATCAGTATTATCATCATCATTATTATATTATTATTATCATTGCTGTGACAGAAAATTATTATATTATTATCATTATTACTATTGTTATTATTATCATTACCATTATTATTATTACCATTACTGTTATATCATTATTATTATTGCTATGGCAAAAAATCAAACAACACTATGCCAAACATGTTGGCAGAAAATTGTAAATGATGTTTAAAGACAACTTGCTGATTGCTTTTGTTTCCTTCTATACTTGGTTTTATACTATTCCCTTCATTTTTGTATATTCAACACACAGAGATTCAGACTAAACACGAAGAGAGAGAGAGAGAAGACGAGAGAGAAGAAAAGAGAGACAGAGACAGACAGACAGACAGAGCGACAGACAGACAGGGAGAGCGACAGACAGAGGAGAGAGACAGAGAGAGAGACGAACAGAGAGAGACGAACAGACAGACAGAGAGAGAGAAAGAGAGAGACTGAGAGAGAGACAGACAGACAGACAGAGAGAGAGAAGGTTCATGGCAGTTCAAATATTCAACCTCATTTTTTTTAATTCGCAGTTGTAGATAGTTATGCTCTCTGAATTGGTGTGAAAACCAATTTGATTTTGTTGCACCCTTGTTTTTATTTTACTTTTGGTACATGTCTAAAACGGTGTTCAGACTCGTTAAAAAGCCTATGGGTCCAACATACAAGTTGTTTCACTCGTTTTGAAATACGTAAACGAAACAGTGAAACCATTACACTTTACCGTGGCAATCGAAAAGAACTACGAGCGTATAACAACACTATCAGAAATACATAAAAATATTACTTATGCAGAAAGCACTCCGCTCTAAATCTGTAAAGGTTCCGTTCCGATTTGAAAAATCTTCAAACTGTAAGTAGTATTTTGTTTGCAAGTCAGGTGGAGCTTTATCCTGCAATGTACTGCATCTCTACTGCATTATGTTGTGTTGTATTGCACTGTATCATCATCATGTGCCTACCGCATGGTGTTGGCGATCAGGCCTTCCATACGAATTTATCCTTTGTTGCTGCAAGTACATTGTACATCTCCCACCCCCTCTGTCTTCATTCATTCCAAGTCATTCTAATATTTTTCTCCCTGGGTCTACCTGGTGCTTTTTTCCCCTCCAGCTTCCCTGTTGTGACTCAACATTGCGCATCTGTGACCCGTTATTCATTGTATGGAAGAACGTGAACTCGTACACTTAAAATGTCAGCTGATGTGTCAAAATGTCAAACGTGTGCTGCTTCACCTCATCACAACATAAATTTCTGCAGTAAAGAAACGGATCTCTACAGCTTTTTTAATGAGTGTAGCGATAGCGCTGATGAGTTTTTCCTTGGAAGAGGCTGGAGTCTTGCAATAACTGGGAGCTTGTGTTGTGTGTGCGCGCAGCGCGTGTTGTTGTGTGCGCGCGCGCACGCGCGCGTGTGTGTTTTGTTTTTAGTTTTTTGTTTTGTTTTTTGGTTTGTTTGTTTGTTTTCGTTTGGTATTGCTTTATAATGCACACTGTCATTTACGACAAACACATATCCGTCCAAGGGAAAAGAAAATTCAAAATCTGCAAAAGAAGGAATAAAAAACTATAAACAGAAACAGATGAAAGGGCAAAAAATACAACTTGTCAGATACGGCAAATCAAATTCAACGACATAATGTATGTAGGGTTTTCAAAGTTAGGCACACAATACATACTGACACTTTCACCATCACCCGACTAACAGATTCTACGTAATATGCAACAACAACAAAAAAGACTCATAACTGATTAATTTGCAATTTAGGGACCAATAATTGGAAAAAATCCAATCTGAATAAAATTTGATATAGTTGTCTTTGGTTTTTGCAGTATACTCTTCAATTTCATATCTGTATTTCAGCTCTTTATTGAAAGCAGAAATGCTTGGTAAAGTATTATCTAACTTACATTTATAAATATATTTTAAGAAAAAATATTATAAACTGAAAAGCTGCATCACTTTCAGTTTCTCAAGATAATGTGTCTGTGCTCCTAATCAATTCCATGTGCACTGGCGCCACTGAGCCATGTGAGGAGAGAAGATTCAAAATGATCACGGCATAAGCCTTCAGCCTTAAAATATTTGCCCTGTTAGCTCAATCGGTAGAGCACGAGACTCTTACATATATTTTAAACAGACACTTTCCACTACTGGCAAAATAACAGCAGATGTCACAACACTGAGACAAGCTGGTAAGTTTAAGTATCCGGGAAAAGTCATCTCACCAGACGGCAAATGCACATCAGAAATAGCCAGCAGAACTGGCCAAGCTAAAACAACATTCAAGAAAATGAAAGGCGTTCTTACCAACAAATGCCTATCAACTGACATCACGAATAGAATTCTTCAGTGTTGTATAGAACCAGTACTGTTGTACCGATGCGAAAGGGTCGACAATATATGTCAACACGTAAAGTCAGAACAAGACTGAGGCAGCTGAAATCTGATTTCTAAGATGAATGTTAGCAGTTCTATGGACAGTGAAGAAAACAAATGAGACCGTCTTGAAAGAGGCAAACACAAAAAGAACATCAATGAAGAAGATAAGGAAAAGTAAGCAACATTCATAGGACATATCATGAGGCAAGAGAAATATGAGCACCTAGTCACAACAGGTTCTATGGAAAGCAAAGAAAACAAACGAGACGGTCTTGAAAAAAGAATCAAACACACACAAAAAGACAGGTAGTACTATAGAAACAGTTAACTAGGTAGAAACTAAGGATCTTGTCGCGGTATCACACAGAGGCATACATTTGCTCTGATTAATCAAGTTTATCCTTCACATGGCATTTTTTGTCTAAAAGGTGTCGTGAGTAGCTCTGATTAATCTAGTTTATCCTTCACATGGCATTTTCTGTTTAAAAAGTGTCGTGAGTACTATTTTATTTCAGTGATATGTACAACCAACCATCCACCACTTAATCAACCTAGGAAATTTTATATTAATTTTCTAACTACAAAACAAAAACGGAAGTTTTCAAAATACAAAATAAAAATGGAGGAAAAAAGAAAAAAAAAGAAAAGAAAAATGAAAACAATATAAAAAGCATAATAACATTTTCAAAAGAGATATTTTATTACAAAATATCACACGAAACAAAGTATCTAAAATAAAAACTCACAAACGACATGTAGTTGTACAATAGAGAAATTATATATACTGCTATATTTAGCACACGTTGCAACAGAATCCTGTTATCAGATCTCATTTAATTTTGCAACACATTTGTCTCCCCAGCGACTTTCCTTGAATGCTTTTATTTATTCGTTATGTTTCACGTATTGAATGCGCTCTGTACATATATTCTGATCGAGTTTTGTTATTGTTGTTGTTTTACTTCTGTGAATAACGTGCATATACATTCAACCTTCAATCTTTCGTATCAGTGTGAAATTCTGTTGAGGTGATCCCGTTTCGTCACTCGTTCTTGGCTGGCATATGAACGCACGTACTAGCACACACACACACACACACACACACACACACACACACACACACACACACACACAACACACACACACACACACACACACACACATACACACATGTACACACGCATGCATACATACAGACACACTAGACAGGCAGGCAGAAAGAGCTAACTAGCTACCTACCTACCTACCTATCTACCTACCTACCTACCTACCTAGACAGATACATACATAGATACAGATACATATATATACATATATATATATATGTATATATACACACATACATACATACATGTTATTGTATACATATATGTCTATATGCATACACATGCAGGTAGGTAGGTAGACATATAAATGCACGTGTATACATATATATCATGTATACACACAAGTATTATGCACATATATGTCTATATGCACACACATGGTATACACACATGTACACATACAGATAGATAGATAGATAGATAGATAGATAGATACGGATAAAAGATATATGCTTAAAATTTTTACCAAGAAACTGTCTTGATCATAGGGATCGTAAAAGATGACTTACACTGCGCATATTCCCTAAACTGCTGAGAACTTGAGAGCACTGAAAACATTTCAACAGATAACCTTAAGTAAAAGAGGTAATATAGCACATAACATATCGTTCCGTTCGATGAAATCTTAGCGTACATGCAAATCATCCACCGCGCAGCAGCATCGCCTTGAGCAAAGTAAACTGCATTGCACTGAATACATCTCTCTCGTCCCCTCACCAGCGTGGTCAAGAAAGGACAGATAGCTTAGTTCGTGATCGATTACGCCAGCTCGCGTTACACATCTCTCCAACAACACGATTCCAGTGGTACGGCACGCTTGTGAGGGCACTGTCTGGACAAGGGAACTATCTGGGTATGGAGCTTTTAAGTGATGCATGGTCCCTGAATGTAGATCACAATAATAATGTTGATTACCATCTTCGCCAATGCAGCCCCACTTATTCATTCGCTGTGTTTAGGCTCCGTTTGTTTCTACCTCTGTCTGTCTGTCTGTCACACACACACACACACACACACACACACACACACACACACACACACACACACACACACACACACACACACACACACCACGCACGCACGCACCACACACACACACACTCTCTCTCTCTCTCTCTCTCTCTCTCTCTTTGTGAGCGGAATGTAATCATTCTCTCTCTTGTGACCGATGAGTAATCTCTCTCTCTCTCTCTCTCTCTCTCTCTCTCTCTCTCTCGTCTCTCTCTCTCTCCTCTCTCTCTCTCTCTCTCTCTCTCTCTTTCGCCTGCAGCCATCCTGAGTGGGTAATGATATTGAAATGTACACATTTTAACTGTGAAACTGTTAAATGATTAGGAAAAGAAAAGCAACATTAACATTTTATAGGATATTTTATGAGGCAAGAGAAATGAGAAAGTTTTTGTTTGCTAACATGGTTGACAATGCAGGATGCGGTGCATAGGTGCGGGAGTCAAGGGGTAAACGTTTGTGGTAATCATACTCTGTCGCGACAAGAATTATGCTTACAGCGTGTGTTAGGGCATTATCTGGGCATGATTGTCTTATCTGGTAAACATGGCTATTACAGAAAGCTGGAGAGAAAAAGAGCACCATGGAGACCCAGGGAGAAAATACTGGGCGGACTTGCAGAGTGAATGAAGACAGAGAGGATGGGAGATGTGCTTGCAGTGACAAAAGACCGATTCGTATGGGCGGCCACGATCGCCAACACCATGCTGCAGGGCACATAATGATAATGAAACTTAAAATTTCTGCATTCATGTGCGTTTATATTTCTGTTAATGCCTTTAAAACAGTTCGTTGACCGCTTACTAAAAGTTAGTATTACTTTCCGTTTTAAACTAAAATAACTGTAATAGCCATGTTTACCAGATAAGACAATCATGCCCAGATAATGCCCTAACACACGCTGTAAACATAATTCTTGTCGCGACAGAGTATGATTACCACAAACGTTTAACCCCTTGACTCCCGCACCCTATGCACCCGTATCCTGCATTGTCAACCATGTTAGCAAAACAAAAACTTAACCCTTTGACTCTCTCACTCTTTCCACCAGCTTCCTGCAGGGTAGTGATATCGAAATGTACAGATTTTAACTGTGAAACTGTTAAATGATTAGAAAAAGACAAGCAACATTTATAGGACATTTATGAAGGAAGCTGGAAGCAGGAAGTCGGTGGAAAGGGTGGAAGAGTCAAAGGGTTTAATTTTTGCAGTTAATGGATGGGGTGCAGGAACCAAAGGGTTAAATAGTTTCTGATGGACAGCAACGGCTATTGCCCTATACTGTCTACTCGGATTCATGTTCTACTGAACGACAGTGGCTAATAACTATGATTGGAACCGACAAACCACTCGGTTACTGTCCCAATGCAGGTCTCTCCAGTCACTCAAGGCTCTGCTCTGTCAGACATCTGCTGTGGTATAACAGAGGAGAATAGCTACTGTTACTGTTATTTTTGTTTAACCCTTTAACTCCCAAACCCTATCCACCAACTGCAAAAACTTAACTCTTTGACTCCTAACCCTATCTAACAGCTTCCTGCAGGAAGCTGGTTGATAGGGTGAGGGAATCAAAGGGTTAACTTTTTGCTTTGCTAGCATGGTTGACAATGCATGACGCTGGTGGGCATACGTAGTGTTATGTCAAGGCTGTAACCATTTCAAAAAATGCACAATACTTCACCAAAGAGAAAAAAAAAGAAAGAAAAGAAAATTAAATACACATATCAATGCATTTGTGTACATAATCGGAGATGCCCCTGGCGTTGACCACTCCGTTCAATTTATCACACAGAAAAGTTTAAAAAAAGCATACCTGGATACAAATTTAAACATAACTAAGGACGCTGGGGGGCCTGTAGTCGAGTGGTTAGAGCGCTCGTCTGCGGTGCGGAAGGTCGGTGGTTCGAATCCGCTAAACGCTGGTTCGATTTTTCCGGCCTGAAAACTCCCTCTGTCCACCCAGCAGTGAATGGGTACCTGACTTGGTCGGGGGAGGTTTAAAAAAAAGGCGGCGAAAGGAGAGGGATGGGCTCCGCCTTTCATAATGCCGTGCCCTAGACACGGTGAATCTTTAACAGTTCACCGCCCCTACGGCCATATTGGCCATGGGACCTTTAACCTTTAACCTTTTTAAGGACGCTAATATATATATATATATATATATATATATATATATATAAGAATGGGCCAAAATTACCTACAATTGTTTCTGCATATCACACTTCCCTAGAGCCAAAAATCCACTTATGTAAGACTTTATCGAACACGTACAGGTGTATGGACAAGCAAGGTAGAAAATGATAGGAAGAAATGACAGAAAGCAAAGGAGCGAGGGAGAAACAAAGACAGTGACAGAAAATAGGAAATTTCTGGCACAGAATTTCCAGAAGATGGGGATAAGGCCTCAACAGCTTAGTTGGTTGAGGGTCAGATTCACATGCTAATGTTTGTGGGTTCGAATCCCGGGGTGCGCTATACTAAAACTGGCCTTCTCACTGCCCTATCTTAAACATCACTGTTATTCTGGTGGTGTCGGTATAGGATTACATAGGTCCCTCTTCCCCTACTTCCCTGGGATGGTTATCCCCATCGGCCATATCACCCAAGATGGGTGCCGACGTAAAAACTGAACCAAATCAATCAATCAAAGCCATCGTGAGCAATAAAAGCAGGCAGCACATGAAAATCGAACGTGTCTCGTAGCCTTAGAGGTGGATTTAACACTGGGAATGTCAATGAAAGTAATCATCATACTGTGACACCAGTGTCATCCTTCCTCTGTCGATCAATAAATCCACTCCCAGCTGAATCGCTAATTCGCAGTCATTTGTTTCTTCTGGAAATACACCGACAGACTGATGATAGACATTCATATAGATGTCAAGCACAGAGAGACACACTGTGTGTGTGTGTGTGTGTGTGTGTGTGTGTGTGTGTGTGTGTGTGTGTGTGCGTGGTGCGTGCGTGCGTGCGTGCGTGTATGTGTGTGTGTGTGTGTGTGTGTGTGTGTGTGTGTGTGTGGAAAGAGTATATATATTATATATTATGTATTATACATATATATATATATATATATATATATATAGAGAGAGAGAGAGAGAGAGAGCTAGAGAGAGAGAGAGAGAGAGAGAGAGAGAGAGTGAGAGACAGCCAGACAGACAGAGAAGGGAATGAGGCAAGAGACAAGAATTCAGAATACTCCATTCCTATTACTCAAGGATAGTAGCATAAATTCCGATTGGACCCGTCTTAGAGAGAGAAAGAGAGACAGAGAGAGAGGAGAGAGAGGGGGGGGGGGACTTCAGAATACTCTATTATTCAAGGATAGTATCCGCAAGTTCCCGTTGGACCTGTCTTAGAGAAACAAAGAGAGACAGGGGAGAAGGGGGGGGAGGGAGGAGAAAAAGACACTTCAAATTTCATAATACGTTATTACTCAGAATAGTAACGTAAGTTCCATCGGGACCTGTCTTAGGGGAAGAAAAGAGAGAAAAATAAGAGAGAGAGAAAGAGACAGAGAGAGGACAGAGAACAGCACAGAGTCAGAGAGAGATGGAGAGAGACACACACAAACACAGAGAAACAGCGACAGAGAAAGACAGACACAGAGAGAGAGAGAAAGAAAGACAGACACATACAGACAGTGAGAAATGAGACAAAGAAAAAGGGAAAAAGAGTGAACTTAAGACTATTAGAACACAACGGATATTACAATATTACAGTTTTATCATAACGGATCATTTTAATATGACAGTATAAAAGCATTCCAGTTAATAACACTATACAGCAATAATTATTCGCTTCAGTCTGGTAGCGTCCAAGTTATCAATAACGAGTAGTACAGTTAGTCAAGTCACAATTAGTCTGGGATCGTTCACAGACAATATGTTGGATATGATAAGAAGGCAATAAACGCACATATTGAAGAGAACACAACACTAAAAAACTGATAACTTACATGCGTCCAAGTAATTAATAACGTATATCACAGAGTTCGTCAAGTCATCTTTAGCCTGGGATCATTCGCTGACAGCATATTGGACATGTTCTGAAGGCAATAAACGAACATATTGTTCAAAGATAACAAAAAAGATTAAAAAAACCTGATAACTTACATGCGTCCAAATAATTAATAACGTGTAGCACACAGTTCGTCAAGTCACAATAAGCCTGGGATCATTCACTTACAGTATGTTGGATATGTTCAGAAGGCAATAAACGCACACATTAAAGAGATTATACAGGTCTATAAAAAAAAACTGGTAACTTACATGCGCCAGTCACGAATGAGAAACCCGAATGATCAATCTGATTCGTAGACACCTATAGCTATGTGTATGAAATATGTATGATATACATGTACATATATGCATGTATAACACACGATAGCATAAACACCTAAGGGACGACTATTACAAGAACTCTTGATTTCGGGATCTCCTTCAGCTACAACGAAACTTTGATATCTGATGGATCACATTCTCGTGTGGACCTACTTCTACCTACCATTAACCCTTTGACTCCCGCACCCTGTCTATTAATATCCTGCATTGTCAACCATGCTAGCAAAACAGAAACTTAACCCTTTGATTTCCTCACCCTATTCACCAGCTTCCGGGCAGGAAGCTGGTGGATAGGGTAAGGGGATCAAAGGGTTACGTTTTTGCAGTTGGTGGACAGGGTGCGGGGGTCAAAGGGTTAAAAGGCCTTGTGTGTTAAAAAAAAAAAAAAGGGGAGGGGGGGTGTTAACAGACCTTGCGTGTGAAAAACGAGTACCAGAGCCCAGCGCAAACAAACCATAATAATAGTACCTTGCCTCTCCCTCAAAAACTCGCACATACTGCAAATATCCGCTTTTCTTTTATACCTACACAGTACAGTTTGGAATTAATTTCCGTACGTTTATAACATGGTTCGCCTCTGGTCTTTGGGCTTTGATACAAAGTAAACTTTACCAGCGTACCCACAGCTATATCAAACGGTGAATGGATAATTGTTCTGAGTCATAGAAGCTGGCGATGTGTGTGAGTGGGACTCCACTCCTACTTAATGAACGCGCGAGACGAC
>JAPXFY010000014.1:70428951-70438951 GCA_030674185.1 Monoplex corrugatus
GTGTTGTGCTGTGTGTACGTTTTTTTTTTCCTTTTGCTTATTTTCCATTCGTCTACCTGTTAATCAAGCCACTCTCCCCTTGGGCTATTTAAATGTGCCATTACCACGTTGCTTCAGGGCCCCACGGAAAATGGTCAGGCTATACTTTTAACTAAACAGGACTAACTAATAGTAAGAAGACTGAAGTCATGGTAGTTGGTAAAAAAAAAAACCCAGGAAATCCCATTATGTAAAATAACAGCAAATGGCACGACCATGAGACAGTTTAATAAGTTCAAATATCTGGGAACGGTCATTTCACCAGAAGGCAGATGCACATCAGAATTAGCCAGAAGAATCGGCCAAGCCAAAACAGCATTCAAGAAGATGAAAAGCGTTCTAACCAACAAATTGCCTATCAATCAACACCACGAAGAGAGTTCTTCAGTGTTATATAGAAACGACACTGTTGTTCGGTTGTGAGGCGTGAACAGTCAACACGCAAAGTCAGAACAAGATTGAGGCAACTGAAATGTGGTCTCTAGACGAATCTTGAGAGTTCCATGGACAGCAAAGAAAACAAACCAGACAGCCTTGACGGAGGCAGACACAAGAGGATCATTAATAAAGAAGATTAGGAAAAGACAAGCGACATTTATAGGACATTTTATGAGGAAAAAGAAACCAGAGCACCTGGTTGCAACAGGAAAGCTGGAAGGAAAGAGAACACCGGGTAGACTCAGGCAGAAAATATTAGACGGACTTGCAGGGTGGCTGAGGGCGGAGAGGGTGGGAGATGTGCTTGCAGCGACCAGGGATAGATTCGTATCGAGGCCGTGATCACCAACGCCATGCAGCAGGGCACATGATGATGATGATGATGATGATGATGATGATGATGACGACGATGATGATGATGGACTTATTTGATAAGTGTTACCACGCTGTAAAGTGGGTCTAACAATGAGCGAACATAATTTTATAAGCATGTTTAGTAACTGTTTCATGCTGTTCGTATGCTGCTCAGTGGCGCTACTGAAAGTATAGTTAAGATGTCTGTGCAAGCGAAATTGTCCTTTATCGTCAACTACTATGAATCTAGATCTACTGCAAATGCAGCAGAGTTCAGAGTGTCAAATGTGTCGTAAAAGTGTCTTCTCTTTAGATTTCTAATTCTGTGTAAAATCTGATTAATACCTCACGTTTATAATTCTTCGTACAATCTGATTGAACACTGAGGTTTAAATGCTTCGTACATTTGATAAACACTTCAGGTTTATAATGCTTCGTAACTTTGATAAACACTTCAGGTTTATAATTCTTTGTACAATTTGATAAACACTTCAGGTTATCTATAATTCTTCGTACAATTTGATAAACACTTCAGGTTTATAATTCTTTGTACACTTTGATAAACACTTCAGGTTTATAATTCTTGTACAATTGATAAACACAAATCTTGAATTCAAATTCTCTACATTGATAAACACTTTTAAAAATATTTTTCACGATTTTTCCAACACACTGATCAACAATCACAAAACATTCTTTCTCTCTTTTTTCCCGACTACGTTGCTCAAAATGTAAGAAGCTATAATAAACCACCCATGTCTTTAGTGATCCAAAAATCGCTTCTTCGACAATCAACAGTTTTGATTTATCACAAGTTGGGATTGTTGTTGTTATTGTTGTTTGAAGCCCAGCCGACTGCGTAGAACCATATCAGGGCTATACCAGTTCAAAACATACACAATACTTCAAGAGGAAAACAGGAAAAGAAAATTAATGCACATATCAATGCATTCGCGCACACAATCAATGAGATAAACAGAAACATGTATGAAATTATTACTTTTTGCCTCACCTGTCTCACGTTGCATGCATGTTTAAAACTTAATTCTCCTCACTGTAGTAAGACCATTCAAAACTTTCTTTTTTTTAACGATGATTGTGCTTCACTTAGTAATTTCAAATATATGGGATATTCTACATGATTTCAAATCCGATCTCATTCTTATTGAAATTGCGCTTTGCAGTTTGTTTTGCATTTGGTTATATTACTTGCTTAAATGAATGGGAAAAAAAAGTTTGAGAAAAAAAAAATTCAGAACGACGTGAGACATAATCACTATGATATTATATATTATGGCAGACTCCTTCAAAACCCCTTCAGAGATGTTCCTCCGATGAAGTTTTCAAGTTTTAACAAGAGATCAACAAATTTCATTTGGCATGATTCTACGTATGGGAAAGACTTTTAACAATGCATTTTTGACTTGAAAGGACAACGTGGCCTCGTCTTAACTGTGGTGTCTTTATTTAAACTTGGGTGTTTTTAACTGGTGTTAGCCCTGATATGGCTCTAGTAATCGGTTGGGCTTTAATCAATATGAACATCAACGCCAGGGACATCTCCTTAGATTATGTCCAGGAATGCATTGATTTGTGTACTTTATTTTCTTTCCTTTCCCCCCCCCCCTTTTTTTTTTTTTTTTCTGTCCTGTTGAAGTAATTTGTATGTTTTGAAATGGTTGTAGCCATGATGTGGCTCTACACAGTCCGCTGGGCTTTAAACAAAATAACAACACCACTAAAATCCTGAACCTGAATCAGAATGATTTGCAATCAATATGAACCTGATCCTGAATCTTAATGATTTATAATCAATATGAACCTGATCCTGAATCAGAATGATTTATAATCATAATGAACCTGATCCTGAATCATAATGATTTATAATCAATATGAACCTGATCCTGAATCATAATATTTATAATCAATGTGAACCTGATCCTGATCAGAATGATTATAATCGATATGACCGATCCTAAATGATTTATGATCAATATGAACCTATCCTGAATGAGAATGATTTATAATCAATATGAACCTGAATAAGATGATTCACTTAACTGCATCACTCATTCGTTTCGTTCCTTCCTGTCTTCATCCCCTCCGGTTTTCACTTCAATCATTCTTCCCACCCCCTCCCGCGCCGTCGGAGGGGACTGAAGCTTGACAAAACCCGACCAGAAATCAATAAGCGTTCCTAAACAAGACCCCAGAGACCCAAACCTTATCAACGATCCACGCCAAGGAATGGTGAGAGAAAAAGAAGAAAATGAAGACGACGAAGAAGGAGGAGGAAGGAGAAGAGAGAAGAAGCAGACGAAAAAGAAGGAGAGAGAGAAGAGAGAGGAGAAAGAAGAAGACGAAGGAGAAGAAGAAGAGAAGAAGAAGGGAAAGAGGAGAAGAGAGGAGGAGGGAGGAGAGAAGAAGAAACGAAGAGGAGAAGAAGAGATGAAGATGAGAATGAAGAAGGAGAAGAAGAAGAAGGAGAAAAGAAAAGAAACACAAAGAGGAGAAGTAGATGATGATAAAGAAGAAGATGACGAAGAAGGACAGAAGGGAGAAGGAGGAGGGGAGATGAAAAAGAAAAGAAGAAAAAGAAGAAGAAGAAAATGAAGAAGGAGAAGACGATGATGAAGAAGAAGAAGATGATGAAAAAGAAGACGACGACGAAGAAGTAGAACAAGAAGAAAGAAGAGCAATAAAATCAAAAAGCGTGTAACGCATCTCCATTTGAGATCGAAACACTTACCGCTAGGCTGTTGCATTGGAAGTCAATAAACACAGCGAACACTGCAGGCCTATATTTGCACTGCAGCCAGAAATCCCGTTCCAGAGCGAAGAAGGATTGTCAGAGAAGGGCGAGAATCGTCCCTCTCCGACGGCACTTTCTCTTTTGCACTTCCACCAACGTGAAGTGTGGCGAGGCCTCACAGTAAACATACAACACATTCCAGCCACCAGCCACAAAGTCACTGAGCTTCCCAAATCCTTGGCAAGTAACACAAGAAACAAGACGCGAGGAAGGAGAAGAAATAAAAAATAAAAAATAAAAAAATAAATAAACCCAGCTTCGATCGCACAGTCTCTCCCTTCCTCACTCACAATCCGGTATTTCACACGATTTCTGCCACCATCTTCAAACCCCTGTGAACCAAAACTGTCGTCTGCTTCTCTAGGAAGCGCACGCACACACACACAACTCTCTCACAAGGAACTGCTGTAAACGTCACGGCTTTGTGGTGTCATTTGCCTAGCAGACGATGTTTGTGCCAAGATGCATGTCGACACGGCATCTATCAATGTTTCGCTGCCTGCTACTCGCAGAAAACTGTCAGAAACACCGGGCTGCTGCCTCACTTTTTCCCTGGCTCCAAAGATTTTATTGCCGTTGTCTTGCTATGCTGTGCGCGGACTGTGCACGCGCAGCGGTGTGCGAGCGTGGATCACGGGAAAAGATCGACGAGACAGAGAGAGAGAGAGAGAGAGAGGATTTGGATGATGGGGTGTGGTTTTCGTGCTTTGCGGGGTCAGAATGGCGTTTGACTTGTTCGGCTCAGAATGGCCGGACGCTTTAGTGGCTGACATAACTGGGCGACCTTTATGAATATTGCACGCACACGAATCTCCCGCAGGACAGGAGATGGGAGATGACGGCTGGGGGTGGGGGGTGGGGCGGAGACAGGGAAAGAGAGTGAAGCTTGATGAAGAAGAGATGGCACGGGTGATGAGGGACCGAACGCGAGCCAGCATGCAAGTCTTCCGCAGCTGCAGCTCGAAATAATACAGCTGTAGTATTTTTGTGACAAGTCTGGAAGCGTTAGGGGGTGCGTGACATCTCTATGACATCATCTCTGTTGTCAAGCCATCTCTTTTGCTCATCTCGTTCGTTGAAGACGGCGTCCCTGTTGCTTATTATCTTAAGTGGGATGTTTTCATTATAATTATTATTATTATTATTATTATTTTCATTATAATTATCATTATTATTATTATTACTATCGTCGTCATTATTATCATTATTAGTATTATTATTGTTGTTGTTGTTGTTTGTTGCATCTTCACTGCCCTATACCAAATTGTTGTTGCTGTTCACATGCTTTCACTTCACAACTTCTGACATTTTTCTGTTTAGTCCCCCATGTTTGTTTAACCCTTTGACTCCCGTACCCTGTCCACCAGCATCCTGCATTGTCAACCATGCTAGCAAAGCAAAACCTTAACCCTTTGATTCTCTCACCCTATCCACCAGCTTCCTGCTATCTACAAGCTTCTTGCAGGAAGCTGATGGATAGGGTGAGGGAGTCAAAGGATTAAGTTTTTGCAGTTGGTGGATAGGGTGCGGGAGTCAAATGGTTAAAATAAAGAATGTGTAGTGAACAGTACTACTTTAAAAAATTATACTTCTGGTTTCCAAGAAAACTGGGGATGTAGAAATATAAATAGCAACCTGTCTATGTCTGTGAGTTGCTAAGCCCTATACGTCTAGTTTCTAATCTCTGTTGTTTTGATAAATGTGACGCAATGCAGTGACGAAGACTTGTTCCGTACATCAGTGTGCCGCTTTGTATAATACCTTCTGAGCTGTTAATCTATTCGAAATCGTTCGTGTACCAAATGTCCACACAGTAGCTAGCCACAGGTTTTGAAAATGGGCCATCTCCATAGAACCCTACATGATAACGATTTGAGATTTGGGCCAGTCTTCAGACCCAATTTGATAAAAGATACAGCAATCGGTAAGTGGTACCTTTCCCCGCGGGGATGCCAGAGGTCTCTTTTAGTATGAATAGTATCCCCCCCCCCCCCCATCTTCTGGAAATTCTGTGCTAGGAATGTACCCTTTTCTGTCACCCTTTCTTCCTGTTTTGCTTTCTGTCATTTCTTCCTATCTTTTCTGCCTTGTTGGTCCATTCACCTGTATGTGTTCGATAAAGTCTTATATACTTTCTCTTAGGATTGATAATTGGGTATACGTATTAAGTACATTTCTGGCTTTAGGGAAATGAGATATGCGGAAGCAATTTTTGGTAATTTAGGCCTGGTTTTACATATGTTTAATTAATGTCCTTAGTTATGTTTAAATTTGTATTCAGGTGTGTTTTTTAAATCCCCTGTGTGATAAATTGGATGGAAGGGTCAACGCCGGGGGCATTTCCTTAGACTGTGCGCTAATGCATTGATATGTGTACTTAGTTTTTCTTTTCCATCTTTTTCTGTTGAAGTTTTGTGTATGTTTTGAACTTGTTATAGCCCTGATATGGGTCTACGCAGTCCTGTAACCGTTTCAGATATAGTAATCAGTAGGTGGTATCTTGCATGCTGCATTCACAGCAATTCCAACACTCTACGGAGTCATTGGTGCAGTTGGTGCATAACAGTTTTTACCTCGTACCTATTGAGCCGTACAGTATTGGCTAACTAGCTATAATCACTGCGGAGAATTATGCCTAATTAATCCAGAACGGTTGACTTAAAGGGTGTGTCAGTACGGCCTTAACAGACTAGCATAATTATTAATGCCATGTCGTTTTTTTTGTTTCTTTGACCAACGCAACAGGAAATGTCGTGTGTTTAGTTCCAACCACGTGCAAGCTTATTATACTCCTGTTTTGGCTCGGCTTTGGCTGATAGGACCTGTCTACAGGTGGACAATTTTAACCCTTTGACTCCCACAGCCTGCCCACCAGCATCCTGCATTGTCGACCATGTTAGCGAAGCAAAAAACTTAACCCTTTGACTTCCTCACCCTACCCACCCGGTGGATGGGGTGAGAGTCATAGGGTCAAGTTTTTGCAGTTGGTGGATAGGGTGCGGTAGTCAAAGGGTTAACAACCCTGTGGCCTCAAGTTACCGGAATCAACAACAGACTTGTACAGGATTACCGACCGGCTCTGCTTGCAGTGCACTGACCGCGGGAATTTTCTGACCGCCCGGTCTGTATGTGCCGTGGCGCCGACGTACAATTACTCGCTGCTCGTGCAAACGGTCGGCTAAACGACGTTGATGAACCACTTTCTCCCCCTCCCCCACCCCCCTCTGTTTCCTTTCCTGCACGCTCATTTGTACGTGCTTAATCACCTGTGTCGGGGCCGTTACCAGCTCCCGTGTGCCCGAAACAAGGCCACTTCAGTCAATTGCCGGGTGGCAGGGTGGCGGGTGGCGGCGCCACACGAACGCGTGTCCCGTTAACAGCCGTTCTGGTCAGTAATTGCTGCGATTAGAGTAAGCAACGTCAGTTGTTCCTATTTGACTTCGTGTGTGTGTGTGTGTGTGTGTGTGTGTGTGTGTGTGTGTGTGTGTGTGTGTGTGTGTGTAAAATTGTGTACATTATCCTTTTTATTTACCACAAATGAAAAAAAAAAAGTCAAACAGGAGTTATGCCCGGAAAACGGCCGTAACGGCCGTATATTATCCTTTTGACTCTCGCACCCTGTCCAACCAGCATCCTGCATTGTCATCCATGTTAGCAAAGCAAAAACATAAGCCTCTAACTCCCTCACCCTGTCCACCAGCATCATTCATTGTCAACCATGCTAGCAAAGCAAAAACTTAATTTAACCCTTTGACTTCCTCACCATGCCCACTAGCATCATTCACTGTCAACAATGCTAGCAAAGCAAAAACTTAACCCTTTGACTCTTTCACCCAATCCACCAGCTTTCTGCTTGCAGAATAACCAGCGCGCTGGTAAGGTTTTGAAATTCTGCCTAACAGAATTATCTATCTTTCAGCTGTCTAAAGTCCGTCGTTGGACGTAGGCCTTCCCCAGCTGCTTGCATTCACTTCGTTCCAGTGCTTTTCCTGTCCAGTTCTTGTCAAATCCATCTAGGTCGTCTCTCCATCTAGTTTTCTGTCTTCCTCTGTGGCGAATGCCGTCTCTTGGTATCCAGAACGTGGTTTTTGTTGTCTAGCGATTGTCCATTCTCCAGGTGAGATATCCTGCCCAGTTCCATTTCAGTTTGTTGACGGTTTCCAGGATGTCTCGCGCTTTTGTTCTTTCTCAGGTCCACTGAGCCGTTTTGCGATCTTTCCAGGCGATACCATGCATGATTCTTTCATGTGTTCATGTGTTCCTTGGTTCTGCATTGACTCTACCCTGTCCATGAACAACTTTGTTTCTCAAACTGCCAGATCTTGCTACTATCATCTCCATCGTATAAGCCTGATCAGGAAGTATCTCTCTGTCGAAACAACTGCAAAACTCGTTCTCTCCTTCATAATGTCTCGCATTGACTATTGCAATTCACTCCTGTCTGGTCTTCCTGCCTCCACCATTCACATCCTACAGCGCATTCAAAACAATGCTGTACGCCTTGTACTCAAAAAGAAAAAAGCTGACCACATATCTCCTCTCCTGGCACAACTTCACTGGCTCCCTGTATCAAAGCGCATACAGTACAAACTAGACACCATGTGCTACAAAAGCCTCAATAACGCAGCCCCCGATTACCTGTCAAGCCTACTTGAGATCTATGTTCCCTCACGTACCCTCCGCTCTGCCTCCGATCCTCTGACTTTTCGCTTTCCACGCACTAAGCTCAATACCTATGGTCCACGAGCCTTCTCTGTTTCTGGTCCACTCTCCTGGAACAAACTTCCTCTCTCAGTCCGTCAGCAACCTACTTTTGCCTCCTTCACGTCCGCTCTCAAAACTCACCTTTTCTCCTTTGCATAAAATCCTAACCTCACTCAACCCCCCTCTGCAGCCTGTCTCCGCTCGGAGGGGAATCACTTTGTTTTAATATATAATTGTATATGATGTGCTCTCTGTGGTTTTCCATTGGTTTTATTCTTGCTTTTATTGCTTTTATTCTTTCTCCCCATTTATAGCCATGCGTGTGTGTGTGTGTGTGTGTGTGTGTGTGTGTGTGTGTGTGTGTGTGTGTGTGTGTGTGCGTGTGTGTGCGTGCGTGCGTGTGTGCGTGTGTGTTTTTTTCGGCGCTTGGATTTGATTTTGTCGAGATTTTGCGCTATATAAATATTGTAATTATTATGTATGCATGTGCGTACGTATGTATGTATGTATGTATGTATGTATGTATGTATGTATACCTTAGATTTATGTATGTATGTATGTATGCATGTATACGCTCAGCTTAGATTTATGTATGTAAGTATGTATGCATGTATGTATGCATGTATACGCTCATATGTATGTAGGTATGTATGCATGTATACGCTCAGCGCTTAGATTTGATTTTATCAAGATTTTGCGCTATATAAATAAAATATATTATTATTATTATTATGATTCTTAGTTTCAAAGCGAATTTTTTCGTCATATTCCACGTTTCTGCACCGTAGGTGACTGTGTGCAGAATGCGTTGGTCGTAGACTTTTCGTTTCAGGATAGTTGGAATTTTATCATTCTTGAAAACTGAACTTGCTCATCCAAACGCTTGCCAGCCAAGGATTATTCAATGTTTGATTTCTTCCTCTTTGGAGGAGGATTCTGCTGAGATGCGTTGGCCTCAGTAGATGTAATGGCCAGCCCTTTCTAGCTCATCACTTTCGATCTTTACTTTTCTGTCTAGGTCTTCGATGTAGTTGTTGACCATAATTTTTGTTTCCTGTAATCCTACTTTTTTTTTTTTTACTGCATTCATTTAGTTCAATCAGCATATTTTGCATTTGCTTGAGACTCTCCGTAAGCCTAATATATGGGTTCTGTGTATTATTGTCCATGCTTGTATCAGTCTGTTATTGAAACAAACCTGTCCGATCTGTAGTGTCCTATCAAACCCACCTAAAACAATACGACCTCCCAATCCATCCCTAATATGTCTGTTATTACTGTTACTGTTATTTTTGTTTAAAGCCCAGCCGACTGCGTAGAGCCATATCAGGGTTATAACTGTTTCAAAACATACACAGTACTACAATAGGAAAAAAAAAAGGAAGAGAAAATTCAGTTCGTTTGTATACCACTCACATGCCAGCAAAATCCCAGAAACAGCTCAAACTGTAACAACCAGGTATGAACTGAAATACTAGTCGTAATACCGAAGTATTTTAATACAGTAAAAGAATAACTTGAAAATGAGAAAATTAAAGAACATTTTTACGTATGATTATGTTACTAAATAACATTTTCGAATTTGCGAATAGGCAGCTCCGATTACATTACCAAGTAACATTTTTCGAATGTGCGAACACTCTATTAAAAAAA
>JAPXFY010000014.1:70446451-70448951 GCA_030674185.1 Monoplex corrugatus
TGTGTGTGTGTGTGTGTGAGTGTGTGTGTGTGTGTGTGTGTGTGTGTGTGTGTGTGAGTTGTGTGTGTGTGTGTGTGTGTTGTGTGTGTGTGTGTGTGTGTGTGTGTGTGTGTGTGTGGTGCATCGCTTTCATTACAGTGTTAAGGTTAACGTAGTTCATCACTCCTTTGTTTGGTTCTGATGCTGCCATTCATTTTTTTTCCACAATTGTTTTATATGGTTTTGTGTAGAGTACCAGACAGAAACAAGGACTAGTGCGGTAAAACAATTCAAATTGGACCTAATGCTTTTATCCTACTCCATATCTCCACATCTCTATGTTCCTACATCTCTATGTTGTTACATCTCTGTGTTCCCACATCTCTATGTTGTTACATCTCTGTGTTCCCACATCTCTATGTTGTTACATCTCTGTGTTACCACATCTCTATGTTGTTACATCTCTATGTTCCCACATCTCTATGTTGTTACATCTCTGTGTTACCACATCTCTATGTTGTTACATCTCTATGTTACCACATCTCTATGTTGTTACATCTCTATGTTACCACATCTCTATGTTGTTACATCTCTGTGTTCCCACATCTCTATGTTGTTACATCTCTGTGTTCCCACATCTCTATGTTGTTACATCTCTGTGTTACCACATCTCTATGTTGTTACATCTCTATGTTACCACATCTCTATGTTGTTACATCTCTATGTTACCACATCTCTATGTTGTTACATCTCTGTTACCACATCTCTATGTTGTTACATCTCTATGTTGTTACATCTCTGTGTTACCACATCTCTATGTTGTTACATCTCTATGTTACCACATCTCTATGTTGTTACATCTCTGTTACCACATCTCTATGTTGTTACATCTCTATGTTGTTACATCTCTGTGTTACCACATCTCTATGTTGTTACATCTCTGTTACCACATCTCTATGTTGTTACATCTCTATGTTGTTACATCTCTATGTTACCACATCTCTATGTTGTTACATCTCTGTTACCACATCTCTATGTTGTTACATCTCTATGTTACCACATCTCTATGTTGTTACATCTCTGTTACCACATCTCTATGTTGTTACATCTCTATGTTTGTTACATCTCTGTGTTACCACATCTCTATGTTGTTACATCTCTATGTTACCACATCTCTATGTTGTTACATCTCTATGTTCCCACATCTCTATGTTGTTACATCTCTATGTTGTTACATCTCTATGTTGTTACATCTCTATGTTACCACATCTCTATGTTGTTACATCTCTGTGTTACCACATCTCTATGTTGTTACATCTCTATGTTACCACATCTCTGTGTTGTTACATCTCTGTGTTCCCACATCTCTATGTTGTTACATCTCTATGTTCCCACATCTCTATGTTGTTACATCTCTATGTTGTTACATCTCTATGTTACCACATCTCTATGTTACCACATCTCTATGTTCCCACATCTCTATGTTCCCACATCTCTATGTTGTTACATCTCTGTGTTACCACATCTCTATGTTGTTACATCTCTATGTTGTTACATCTCTATGTTGTTACATCTCTATGTTCCCACATCTCTATGTTGTTACATCTCTGTGTTACCACATCTCTATGTTGTTACATCTCTATGTTCCCACATCTCTATGTTGTTACATCTCTGTGTTACCACATCTCTATGTTGTTACATCTCTATGTTCCCACATCTCTATGTTGTTACATCTCTGTGTTACCACATCTCTATGTTCCCACATCTCTATGTTGTTACATCTCTATGTTACCACATCTCTATGTTGTTACATCTTTATGTTACCACATCTCTATGTTGTTACATCTCTGTGTTACCACATCTCTGTGTTGTTACATCTCTGTGTTACCACATCTCTATGTTCCCACATCTCTATGTTGCTACATCTCTATGTTCCCACATCTCTATGTTGTTACATCTCTGTGTTACCACATCTCTATGTTGTTACATCTCTGTGTTACCACATCTCTATGTTCCCACATCTCTATGTTGTTACATCTCTGTGTTACCACATCTCTATGTTGTTACATCTCTGTGTTACCACATCTCTATGTTGTTACATCTCTGTGTTACCACAGCTCTATGTTGTTACATCTCTGTGTTACCCCATCTCTATGTTGTTACATCTCTGTGTTACAATCTCTATGTTGTTACATCTCTGTGTTACCACATCTCTATGTTGTTACATCTCTGTGTTACCACATCTCTATGTTGTTACATCTCTGTGTTACCACATCTCTATGTTGTTACATCTCTGTGTTACCACATCTCTATGTTGTTACATCTCTGTGTTACCACATCTCTATGTTCCCAATCTCTATGTTGTTACATCTCTGTGTTACCACATCTCTATGTTCCCACATCTCTACGTTGTTATATCTCTGTGTTACAATCTCTATGTTGTTACATCTCTTGTTACCACATCTCTATGTTGTTACATCTCTATGTTGTTACATCTCTATGTGTTACATCTCTAGTGTTA
>JAPXFY010000014.1:70458951-70468951 GCA_030674185.1 Monoplex corrugatus
GAAGAGAGAGAGACAGAGAGAGAAAGACAGAGATACAGAGAGAGAGCGAGAGAGAGAGAAAGAGAGAGAGAGAGAGAGAGAAGAGAGAGAGAGAGAGAGAGAGAGAGAGAGAGAGAGAGAGAGAGATTTCTATGCATGTATGTTGCAGAATTACGTTTTATATTTACGCCTGTCAACAGGCAAATACAAGACTCAATATATCAATCAGTAATACCAGTCACCCTATAAAAAATATCACCACAACTGCCTCTCACAGCCCCCATCCGCCACCCCACCCTCGTTTCCTCAAAATACATAGTTTCGTTTCTCAAGATGACACCTCTGCGCGTGGAATGAATTCCATATGCACCGGCGCCACGATATATACCATATGATGGATAAGTACACAGAATGTCAAAGGCAAGAAGGAACCTGGAAGGAATTATGACTGTGTTGGGATGGACTAAGTCTGTGTGTTTATTGAAGAGAAATTGTTGATTAGTCTGTGAGCTGCTAAAAAAACAAAAAAGATATACAATCACCACGTAACAAGGACTTTGGACTTTGTTTGTTTGGTTGTTTGTTTTTCCAACGTTTCTGCGTCTTGTAATGTGGTCTGCATTGACCGCATGCGTAATATCTGGTTTATGGTGAGCCTTCATTTGAATCGTTCAAGATTTGACGCCATAAAATACTGTAATTATTATCATCATCATCATCATTATTAGTAGGAGGAGGAGTAGTAGTGGTAGCAGTAATAGTAGTAATATAATTATTATTACGATATTGATGATGATGATGATGATGATGATGATGATGACTGTTATTATCATTTCTCGGACCATTGCTTATGCGCTCCTCTCAAATCTGCCAGCAATTATCTGACATACATCCTGAACCTGTGCAAAACCCTATGTACGGGCAAGGTCTTCAAAATGGGGAGGAGTGGAAAATAAGCTTACGAAACACTTAAGCTGAGACCCCTAAAATGATGCCAACTTTTAGATGGACAGTGTACTTTTTTCAACGTTGCGGAATGAAGGAGTATAGCAAGTAAGGGGGGAAATAAACAAAATCATTTTCGTCTTCTCTCTCGGTCTTCACTAACTTCTGTTCGGCTGTCCCTCTTCATCTCAATGGCAGCCCCTCTGTTCCCATTTTCCACTCTGTTATTGGCCGGCTCATAGGTCTATGTGCAGTCTTAAGATGTGTGGTATGATCATTTTGGATTTTCTCCATCATATGGTATCTGTGGCGTCAGTGTATATGGAATTACTGAAATCTGGCATGGTCTTGAGATACCGCTGCACGCATATATGCATGGGGTAAAACACACACACACAAGCAGAGAGAGAGAGAGAGAGACAGACACAGACAGGACACAGAGAGAGAGACAGAGAGAGAGAGAGGAGAGAGAGGAGAGAGAGAGAGGGAGAGAGAGAGAGAGAGAGAGAGAGAGAGAGAGAGAGAGAGAGAGAGAAGAGAGAAACAATTTAATGAACACTGCTTTCAAAAGACCTTTCGCTGGTCCATCATGTATGATGTAAAGGCATTGCCAACTGTTTTGCTCTCTCTCTCTCTCTCTCTCTCTCTCTGCACACACACACACACACACACACATGCACCCTCCTCACACAGATTGTTATTGGCAGATGTTTATAACACGTTTACAGACCACAGCAGGTGTGATTGGGGCGATGCCTCTAGTTTGTTTCCTGTTTGCACCTGTGTTAACGCCTTATCGGTTTACCTAGCGCTATGAGTATGGAAGCAGGTATTTTGCAGCCCACACAGCCCAATTAACAGATCCTCCCCAGGGACCCTAAGCGCTGGCCTAATGCATTCTTGAGGACACGTGTGTGAATTCTTGATAAGAAAGACTAAGGAAGGAAAGTGCCAACCGAACCTGTTTCATGTATTTCATCACTGGCACCAGTGGTCAGGCAGCGCGCATGGTCATGCAAAAATTAGCACACATTCCACAAGCCCAGCCGACTGCGCAGAGCCATATCAGGGCTACAACCACTTCAAAACATACAAAACTTCTACAGGAAAAAAAGAAGAAAATTGAGTATACATATCAATGCATTCGCGTACATAATCTAAGGACGTGCTCCTGGCGTTGACCACACCGTCAAATTTATCGCACAGGGGATTTGAAAAACACACCTGAATACAAATTTAAGCATACATAAGGACACAAAGACATACATAAAAACAGGCATAAATTAACCAAAATAGCTTCCGCATATCTCACCTCCCAAGATCCAAAAATGCATATAATACGTGTGCCCAATTATCAATCCTAAGAAAAAGTACGTAAGACTTTATCGAACACATACAGGTGAATGGACCAGCAAAGGCAGAAAATTATAGGAAGAAATGACAGAAAGCAAAGGAGGAAGAAAGAAAGGAAGAAAGAGAGTGACAGAAAAGAGGAAATTTCTAGCACAGAATTTCCAGACGGTGGGGATACTATTTATACTGAAAGAGCCCCGGCATTCCCACGGGGGAACATTCCACATGATACTTCATGTACACTCCTTCCGGATTAGAAAATCACAAAAGTATTCATACAGAATGAATTAAATAGACATTTTGTTTAGTGCACGTTAGATTCAAATAGGACTGTCAACCCAAATGATGAAATGGCTGTAAATAATTTGTTGGGGTTGCAAACAGAAAAAAATATCACTGTCCATGTAAAACAGACGAAACCAAAAGTAGGTCGAGACAGGAGGCCATATTGTATCAAGACATTTTCAAAAAAGCGTATTCATGATTTAATCGGGACCTTTGTAATTTCCATAATGAAAACATGTACAATCTTCCGGGGTCCCGGGGTTTGCCATCTCCCCACCTTGCCATTCGGTTTGTAAACAAGGTAACTGATGACTGGGTCCGAATGGGTCATGCAGCGCATTGAACCCTCCCTCCCCCCTTTTTTTTTTTTTTGTTTGTTTTTTTTTTGCTTGAAAGAAATGACTGTCGATTGGCGTTGGGAGCTTGGGAGGTGAGTGTCCCGAGAGTGGCCAGGCATCGGTGCTCGGGTCCATCCGCACCCTCGTGGTGTTTCTTCTTAACATAATAAAAACATGTACAATCTTTTGAAGCAGTATGTTGAACAGTTAAGCTTTAGATTTGGTAGATATTGTTGCGTATGCTGTTTTCAAGGAAACGTACTGATACGGCTAATATACCGTAGGGCGTTAGCAAGCATTTTGTTTGTTTCCCGTTTGTCGACGGAACGCGTTAGCAACATGACAGGTGTGTTAACGACCTTGTACCACGATTATCATCCTCATTGTCATCATTATCATTGCATTATGAAAAGTGTGCCAGTTTCTGTGGCCATCAAGGAGGCGTAGAAATGGCACACACACACACACACACACACACACACACACACCACACACACACACAACCACACACACACACACACACACAACACACACACACACACACAATCTTCTAGACCATACACATAAATACAGGAGAAAACAACTGTCTCTTATTTTCATTCTCTGGGTCTTGTATGTCGAATTCTTAAGACTTGATCAAGTACTTTTGCGAAAGTCATTTGTCTCCTTTCCCCACATCATTTTTTACAGTTGAATAGTTTATATACTCTATTCAATGATCTGAAAACAGAAAAAAATTTAGAAAATACTTTATCAATCTCTTACCAAAAAAGTTACATGCCTTATTTCTTTTAACGATATTGAACACGAAAAACACATCCACACACTTACAAACACATAGAGATATGAACATAAAAACACACCCAACGCTTGCATAAACACACAGAAATTCAACACAAAACACATCCACACACTTAAAACACAATAGAGATTGAACATAAAAACACACCCACACGCTTGCATACACACAGAAATTCAACACAAAAACACATCCACACACTTACAAACACACAGAAATCAACACAAAAACACTTCCACACACTTACAAACCACACAGGATTCAACATAAACACACACCCAACACTTAAAAACACACGAGATTTAACACACACACACACACACACACACACACACACACACACACACACACACACACACACACACACACACACACACACACACACACACACTTACAACCACTCAGTTTCTTATAATACTACAGACGATCACTTAACCTTTCACTCCCGCACCCTATCCATCAACTGCGAAAAACTTAAACCCTTTGTTTCCCTCACCATATCCACCAGCTTCCTGCAGGTGGATAAGGTGAGAGAATAAAAGGGTTAAAGTTTTTGTTTTGCTAGCATGGTTGACAATGTAGGATGCCAGTGGACAGGCGTGGGAGTCAAAGGGTTAAACTGAACTGAAAAAAAAAGATAGGGATATCGGTAATATCATTTACTTTCGGTACCAACAGATCCGTATATCTCCATTTCAGTTGGGAAGACTAAACGCATACAGAGGAGAACATGGTTGCAGTAACGTAACTTGTTGAAAAGAAGGGTACATGGTGCCGTATGCGCGAGAATATTTGACTTTTCGTCACAATAGCCCTGTGAAGGTGAAAACTGGAGAAGGGAAAGTGCGTGCACGCGCAGACAGACAGACAGACAGACAGACAGACAGGCACACACACGCACAAACACACATACGTGCGCGTGGGCTCACACACGCACACTCACAAACACACGCACACCCCCTCCCGCACAAACACAAACTCACATCCATACATTCATACACACACACACTCACACACACACCCAACAACACACACACACACACACACACACACACACACACACACACACACAAATACGCGCGCACACACACGCGCTCACACGCACAGGCTCGCTCACACACGCACATCCGCACATCCACACACACACACACACACATCCACACACACACACACACACTCATACCCATACACGCAAATATATACACATGCAAACACACACACACACGCGCACACACAAAGACACATATTATATATGTGCAATATATATTAGTATGTGTGTATATATACATACATATACATATAAACACACATTCATGCACACAGACACAGACACACACAGACACAGACACACACACACACAGACACACACACACACAACACACACACACACACACACACACACACACACACACACACACGCATACACAGACACTTTCGTACCCAGACATTTCAACTTGACATGAAAACAGGGTTATCTTTGTTTGAAATGTCTAAAAAGTAAGAAATCAAGAAATGCACTTTACCGCTTCTTTCACCTGCAGAATCGGCGGTGGCTGGAACGTACAGAAAACTGAATGCATTCTTTATCTTTGTCTTTCGCTTTTCTTCCAACGATTGGGAGATAAAATTTGTGGCACGGTCCTGCTGAGTCTGTTTACGATCTTAATCTTGCTCTTTGCTTGGAGCAAAAAGTAGATGACGCCAGTTTTGATTGCCACGTGTCTTTTCTGTTTTCGATTGGGTAGATATATATATGTTTAACGAAAGTAATATTTTCAGCTCTGCACTTTCCTTATCGTCTTCTTTTCTGTCTGTGCAGGTGTGTCTCTTTCTGTCTGTTTGTCTCTCTGTCTGTTTTCTCTGTCTCTGTCTGCTGTCTGTCTGTCTGTCTGTCTGTCTCTTCTTCTTCTCCTACATTCTCTCCATTTTCTCCGTTTGTTTGCATCATGTTATTCTGATTCCCATACTTGTTTTTATATTCGATTTTCCATACTGCTCTTTTTTCTCTTCAAAATGATTTTAGAACCCCTCTTTCTCTCCTCATCTCACTCTCTCTCTCTCTCTCTGTTTCTCTATCCGTCTATCTGTCTCTGTCTGTCTGCCTGTCTGCATCTCTCTGGCTCTTTCTGTCCGTCAGTCTGTCTCTATGTCTCTGTCTCTGTCTGTCTGTCTGTCTCTTAAATTCGAAGTCTTTTATGTAAAAGATTTTTTTTTTCGCTAATAGTGTTTCGTCTTCATATTCTGCTAAAAAAAAAAATGAATAAAAACAAGTTTTTAAAAATCTGAAAACATGTTGTACACGGACAAAGATATTTTCTTTTATCAAAACTGACTAATAATGTCTGGCAGGATCCATTATCTGAAACCTTGAAAAGAAGCCAAAAAAACCCCCACCTTCATTACAAAGCATAGGTTTCCTGTCAATGTTCATTTTCTAAATAGTGCATGTTGATGGGTTGGCGTACGATCGTGACTCGGTTTGTTGGGCGGGGTGGTCTTAGGCTGGGAAGGCGTTTGGATTACAGAAGGGTGGGATACTTTTTGCCCTGTTTTCTCATATTCAAACGGTATGTCCAGGAAGATCACATTACACACACACACACACACACCCCCGCCCACACATCACACACACACACACACACACAACCACACACACACAACTACAACACACACTACACACACACACAACACACACACACACACACACACACACACACACACACACACACACACAACACACACACACACACACACACACACACACAACACACACACACACACACAACACACACACACACACACACACCAACACACACACACCACACACACATACACACAACACCACACCAACACACACACACACAGACACACACACACACACAACACACACACAGCACACACACACACACACACACACACACACACACACACACACACACACACACACACACACACACACACGACACAGATGACGCGCCATGCTGTGGCCATTGTTATTACTTTCAACGTACTTCATTTGTTTCTCTTCTGTTCAGTTCAGTTCATGTTGCTCAGAGCCCAGCCATCCTGTAAACCCACAGCAAGCGTTAACACCATGTTAAAAACAACTCCAAGTCTAACCATAAAGACCACGTTACAATCAAAACTGTTTAGTATGGTAAGCCGTTTAAGTCTAAAATGCGTTTTAAAAATCTTCATTGTACATAGAAGATGAAAAACAACTGATCTCGTGTACAAAACAAATAAATAACAAGTAATGAATAAATAAATAAATTCATAAATAAATACATACATACATAATAAATCAATAGATAACAAATAAGCAAATACATTTTAATACATATAATAAATAAACAATTAAAAAGAAGAAAATTCTCTCTGAAGAATATCTCTGAAGAGCTTTTTAAAGGTGTCTCATACTCGATTATATTCACCTCACTCAATACAAATTGGTACTGCAAAGATGGGCATGACAAAACACGATTCTCAGGGCCTCAGAAAACACATCCCTTTTACATTGTAGACCTGAAACTAAAGGCAAACATGACAACATGGAAGCATGAAAGAAAGGTTTCGTGTGACATACCCACTGATAAGGGAGAAAACTTCCCTCTTACTGGATTTGCCCGTTTACTGTATACATTTACAGACATATATTTGGACAGCACTTACGACTGCATCTGATAAAACAGTCCGTTTATGAACAATCAGGGAAACTTTTCTGGTATGTTTTGGGTTTAGTTTGACATGCATAAGCAGAGTGTCGATAGAAAGATATTACATGTTCAAGGATGCCCCCGGGCCCCCCAGGGAAGGTTGAAAATACGTTTAGGGACAGACACGATACATAGTGTGTTTGAAGATTAAACGAAGTTTTAACAAAATGCCCAGATTTCAAACACACACTCTGGTAAGGATTCTAACCTGTTTGTTTGTTTGTTGTTTGTGTGTGTGTGTGTGTGTGTGTGTGTGTGTGTGCGCGGTGTGTGTGTGTGTGTGCGGTGGTGCGTGCGTGCGTGTGTTGTGTGTGTGTGTGTGTGTGGTGTGTTGTCTGCGTCTGGGTGTATACACATATATGTAAAATATTTACATGTGCGTACATATCTATTTTTATATCGATCTATCTAATCTATCTATCATATACTACATACAATATATTATGTATAATATATTATATATATATATAATTATATACAAATAATATATATATATCTATATGTGTGTGTTATATGTGTGTGTGCGTCTCTCGCTCTCTCTTTCTCTGTGTGTGTGTGTGTGGTGTGGTGTGCGTGCATGCGTGGTGTGTGTGTATTTGTGCGGGCGCGTGCGTGCGTGCGTGCGTGAGTGCGTGAGTGCGTGCTCGCGTGTGTCTATGAGTGTGTGTTTTATTGATATTTTTGTTTTCGAGTTCTATATCCTAAAACTGTTGTCAAGGAAACGGAAGATTTGATGATGTAATAGAGCTGTAGCAAACATTTCCTCGAGCGTTTTGAAAATAAAACCGATAAGCTATCATGTTTCTTTACAATTTTTGTTTGTTTGTTTTGTTGTTGTTGTTGTTGTTGTTGATGCCAGAGTATGGCTGTTTATGTTCCTCTTGAGTTTGTTTTGCAATATAATATCAGCAAGTATTTTATTTTATTTCTTTTTTCTTTTCTTGTCCTTTATTCTGCGCTGCTTCTTCAGTTTATCATTAATTTTAGACCTCCTCCACTGATGGTTCGGATGCTTTATCAAAATATATACGCACGTACATACAATACATACTACACACAATTATATATGCATCTATATTTCTATCTGTCTGTCTGTCTGTCTTGTATTATGTATGTATGTATGTATTATGTATTATTATGTATTATTTTCTATCTACTATCTATCTATTTATCTATTATCTATTACTATCTACCTACCTACCTATCTACTATCGACTATCGTTATCTATCTATACCTACTATCTATCTATCTATCTATCTTTCTACCTACTACGATTATCTAATCTATCAATCTATACACACACTCTCTATCTATCTATCTATCTATCCATCTATGTCTGTCTGTCTATCCATCTGTCTGTCTATCTATTTCTCTTATACACATACATACATACATAGCTTTTAATGACTAGATGTTTGTCATTTACGGTTACGGTGTAGACGTAGAACTACAGGAAACATTCGTGTGAGATTCACATGTGATAAGGAAGACATCTTGATCTTAGTGGATTTGGTGTTGAATGTTGAATTGTTTGGAATCGGTTCAGGGCTGAGATGAAAATACAAATTCGCACGATAGGCGCCAAGGAACTATTCTAGAATATGCCGGGCATACATTTCATGTATAACGATGTCTAAATCATCTCATTTTCTGATGCCAGATTTCGCCCGTAGGGGTGCTGGGGGCTCTTTTCGTATGATTAGAATCTTTAACTTGAGCAAATTCTGTGCTAGACATTTTTTTTCTTTTCTGTTGCTGTTTTTTTGTTTTTGCCTGGCTCCTTTCTTTCTATCATTTCTTCTATCATTTTCTGCCTTGCCTGTGTGTGTTCTGTAAATCCTTACATGATTCTTTTCTATTAAGACTGATAATAACGGTGCATGTATTAACTGTATTTTTGACTCTAAGGAAATGTGATGCGCAGAAACAACTTCAGGTAATTGAAAGCCAGTTTTCTATATTTTTAGTGACCTCGGTTATGTTTACGCATGTGTATTGAAATTTGTTTGTTTAAACCCCCCGGTGATAAACTGGGCGGAATGGCCGACGCCAGGGGCATATCTCTTGCATCTATGCACGAATGCATAGATATGTTATGTATACTTCATTTTCTTTTCCATGGGTTTTTTTTTTTCGGGGTCGCTGAGGTCTTGTGTATGTTTCCAGATAGTTACAGCCCTGATATGGCTCTGCGCAGTTGGCTGGGCTTTAAACGTTGATAATGATTTTTAGGAGAAGAGTGGCAGAATGGTTCAGACGCTGGCCTGCCAGTAACTAAACTCGAGGTTTCAGGGTTCGTTTCCCGTTGAAGCCTCGACTTTTCTGCTCAGTTTGACCGAAAAATTAAACTGAGAATCTTTTGGAAAGGGACGAAAAACGAGTCGGACCCGTGTGCCTTGTAGACTGAGCACGCTAAAGATCCCATGGCAGTTGAAAATTATGAAGACAGGGCTGCTCTGGTATAAAAAAATTAGAGATAGGTTCGTTTACCAGGTCGCTTCGTTTACCAGGTCCGCTCCTCAAGGGCCAATTAGCCTTCCCGGTTGTTTCTTAAAATGGGCCTATGCGACGACACGTTTCTCAC
>JAPXFY010000014.1:70476451-70478951 GCA_030674185.1 Monoplex corrugatus
AGAGACAGAAAGAGCGAGAGACAGAGAGACAGATGGGGAGACAGACAGATGAACAGACAGACAGAAAGAGACAGAGAGACAGAAACAGAGGAACAGAAAGAGAGAAGAGAAAGACAGAGAGAGAGAGACAGACAGAGAAAGACAGAGAGAGAGAGAGAGAGAAAAGATGAAGACAGACAGACAGAGAGAAAGAGAGAGACAAAGACAGACAGTGAGAGACAGAGACAGATAGAGACAGAGACAGAGAGAAGAGACAGAGAGAGAAAGACAGACAGAGAAAGAGAAACAGACAGACAACTGAGACAGAGAGAGAGAGAGAGACATAGAAGACAGACAGAGAGAAAGAAGAGAGAGACAGACAGACAGACAGAGAGACAGACAGACAGAGAGAGAGAGAAAAAGAGACAGACAGACAGACAGACAGAAAGAGAATCTGTGCACACAATCAACTGACACTCCACTGTTGAAAGACAACAGACCACTACCACGACATTAGCAAGCTGGTCAGACTGTTATTAGCGACACAACGAGACACACAAGTGGTGTGGTGTGAAGACAGTCAGGAGGTAAGCATTGCATTATTGATGTGGTTTGAGGTCCGGTCACATAAAACAGGCAGTTGGCTGCCATTGTCCTATTCACGCGTAAGAGAATCACGACTTCTTCAGTCGTGTTTTTTGTTATTTGATTTTAAAAACTATTTGGAAGATTTTCAGTCTTTATTTTTCCTGCTTATAACTGATCCACACTCATTCATAAAGAGAGAGAGAGAGAGAGAGAGAGGAGAGAGAGACAGACAGGACAGACAGACAGACAGAGACATGAGACAGAGACAAAGACAGACAGAGAAGAGACAGACAGATAGAGAGGAGACAGAGAGAAAGACACAGAGAGAGACAGAGAGAAGAGAGACAAACAGCAGATAGGAGAGAGATAGAATAGATAGTAGATAGAGAGAAACAGAGAGAGAGAGAGAGGAGAGAGAGAGAGAGAGAGAGAGAGAGAGAGAGAGAGAGAGAGAGAGAGAGAGGAATATCAGTGTTCCAAATGGATGAATGAAATAATTATTTGCTGTTTGTATACAGTATTGTACCAAATAAGGTTCATGAAGCTTTACGTGCATTATAAATGCTGTTTGCAACAGATCAAAAAGCCTTTACTTTTTTTCTAAGGCCACGCTATTAACATACGCTATCATTCAACGTGAACAGGCAACATATACTGTGCTTTAAAGAATTTCACTCTTATCTTTCCATTTGACAGATTTACTTCTTTGACTGTTTTTCCTTTCCAGTTATCTATATTGTAAAATGACATAGTGTTTTAGAATTGCAGCAATTTTTAAACAAAGGATGCAGGGATTTTTTGAAACATTTTTTTTCTGCTACCCTTGTATCCTTCAACTATTGAATATTTATAAATCAATAAACTAAAAAAAAACTAAAGAAATGAACAGAGATACACAATGACATCCTCACGTCTTAAATTATCAAGCATCATCCATTCATCAAACATAAGAAGTAAACAAACAAACAATTAAAGAAACAAACAACAAACAAACAAACAGTAAGACAGAACTTCCAATGCAGGTCATCATCATAACCTCATCGTGCAGGACTTACAAGTCATCGCTTATTAGAGCAAAAACAACAAACAAACAACAAACAAATAACAAAACAAACAAACAGAAGGACAGAACTTCATGCAGGTCATCATCATGACCTTCATCGTTGCAGGACTTACAAGTCATCGTCTTATTAGCGTAAAACAACAACAAACAAACAAACAAACAAACAAAAATAGCATACGCCTAAGAATGGTTCTTCTGGCTGACTTTTCTCAACTCTAGAAAAAAAAACACCCAACCAAACCAAGAAAAACAAACAAAACAAAACAAAAAACAACCCAAAAACCAACTAATGACAAAGAAATAAATGATCAGTTTATATTTATCGTTCTGTCTTTTTCTTTATACGAATCAAAAGCTTTTTCATTCACACTAGCGTACGCGTGCACGCACGCGCATACACTGAAAAAGAAAAACATTCACTATGAGACAGCGAAAGGCATATATTAAAAAATAATTTACAATCATTCAATGTGTCTGACATGTAGCTGGGATCACTATTTGTATAGGATCACATTTCCTGTCTGTGACATGCTTTCCTTAAAATACAAAGATCGCATGAACCAACTCATCGGAAAACATCACCTTTCTTGGATGAGAACTGTTATGAAAGAAAACCAGAAGAAGCGTTCTGGTGTCATGTGATGGAGAAGATCCAGAATGATCATGGCACAAGCCTTAAGCCTGCACATAAACCCATGAGTTGGTCCTGGCTGCCCTGGTACAACAATAGTGGAGACAGTCTCAATTTCGAGGTCCCTTGATACGGAAAGATAGGTTCATTTCCCAGGTCCTTCCCCTTGAAGGCCAATTTTCCATCTTGCTTTTCTGAAATCTTGGTGAAAAAATGGGTGGCGCTGCATTGCAGCGACG
>JAPXFY010000014.1:70483951-70486451 GCA_030674185.1 Monoplex corrugatus
ATGATGTTAAGATGGGACAGTGAGAAGGCCAGATTTAATGTAGCGCACCGGGATTCGAACCCACAAACATTAGCATGTGAATCCGACGTTCAAACCAACTGAGCTACTGGGGCCCGCTTGAGAGACACAGAGAGAGAGAGAGAGAGAGAGAGAGAGAGAAGAGAGACAGAGACAGACAGACAGAGACACAGAGATACACAAAGAGACTGAGCTGAGACAGGGACAGACAAAGAGAGAGAGAGACAGAGACAGAGAGACAGACAAACAGACAGAGAGAGACAGACAGACAGATAGACAGGCAGACATACAGATATACTAGAGCGACAGATAGATAGACAGGGAGAGAGAGAGAGACAGAGAGACAGACAGAGACAGACACACACACACACACACTATACAGAGAGAGAGAGAGAGGGACAGAAAGACAGAGACAGGAGACAGAGTGAGAAACAGACAGACAGACAGAGAGACAGACAGAGAGAAAGACAGAGAGAGAGAGAGTCGGCGATAAAGAAAATAAACCCTGCGTGAAATAAGTAGTCAAATAAATGCTCCCAGACCACATCAGACTAGTGAGACCTCTTCAAAACTAAAAGTTTTGGTCAATCAAAACATCTACAATTTCTGTGATGGTGGTTGCCTGAAACGTTTCGAGACTCCTTGTCTGTCGGTCTGTTTACTTCTGTCGACAGACGAGAGAGCTGCGGCTGTTTTCTTTGCCTCTTCTTACACTGACACGCTTTCAGAGGGCAGCAAAACACAGTGGAGGATTTTAAAATGGATTCTGGACCTCCATCCCTGTAAGAATCGATAGTCAGGCTTTACAACGTCAGCCAGCATTGTCACTCTTTGACGACAACTTCGTTGGTGCCATGACACGTGTACAAAAGATGTTGGCGTCGATGTTGGAATCTGTTCCGAAGTTTTCTCTTAGTTTACAACAACGAACACGAATGCTGTCTACGTCTGGTCAAACGGCGGCTGTTAGAGCAAAACATCTCAAACCACCATCACCCATCTCTAACCCGTCTTGTTTACACGATTTCCATTTCCCACAGACTTGTGTCAGAGCTGACTGCAGTTTGCTTGAGAAATCTATTTGCTGGATAAAATATGGATTGCATAACAACTGTTGGGTTTGTGTAATCTGCTCAGTTGTCAAAGTTTAAGACTGTTTATTGATATTATTTGACTTCAGTGTCATTTCTCTCAACAAGTGGAAACCATGGACAAGACCCTACAAACGAACCCATTAATACCAGGAAGAATGATAATGATGCAAAAACATTAAAGGCCAAACAATGTCTGTGTTAGTGTCTGCGTATTGTGGTTATCATTATGGACCGCTGGCTGGAAGATTATTGGCTGATAATAAAACACTATTCTTATTGTTGTAATTCTTATTGCTTAAAGCCCAGTCGACTGCACAAAGCCATATCAGGACTCTAACCATTTCAAAACGTACACATCTGGTTGGAAAAAGGCTGGAAAAGAAAATTAACTACACATATCAATGCACGTGCCACATAGTCTAATCTCCCTGGTGTTGACCATTCCATCCAGTTTCTCACCAGTGAATTAAACACAAACATGAAAACAAATGCGTACATAACTACAGATGCTACATTGTAAAGCATACATAAACGTAAATAGTCTAAAATTGTTCCTGCACAGCACATTTCCCTAGAGCTAAACAAGCAGTCAATACATATACCCAATTATCAATCGTAAGAGAATGTATGTAAGGCTTTATAGAACACATACAGGTGAATAGACCAGCAAGGCAGAAAATGATATAAAGATATGACAGAAAGCAAAAGAGGAAGGAATGAACAAAGAGAGTGACAGAAAAGAAGAAATTCCTAGCACACAATTTCCAGAAGGCGAGAAAACTATTTATACTAAAAGAGCCCACGGCATCCCCACAGGGAAAAGGCACAGGCACAGGATAAAAATGAAGAATAACAAGCATGTGAATGACCCAACGCATCAAGACACGATGCCAGCACAACTGGCTTTCGATCGCAACCGATTCAACACAAAACTCAATTCACACTGATACATGAACATCGTATGGTTAATAAAACATAACCGTCAAACAGAAACGGAAATGGAGGAAGAACGGAGCTCTGACATTCATGTCCAACAGTTGGAAAAGATAAGAGCCTGGAGCACAGGAGGAAGTCAACACAATTCCCGACAGACTCCGATATTGTTCCGTGTAAACAAAATGGCACGGAACAAGAATATCTCAAAAACGGAAGTGACGCCTGAATCGATGCAAACCTTGTTACCGCTGAGCTCTCTCACACAGCCTCAAGGGCACAAAACTCTTTTTTTTATGAACTTTCTCGTTCCAGATGTTTACACAGTTTTCTAAGGGGGACAGAGACAAGACAGAAAAGGGGAGGAGACTCCAGACTTGAAACTCCAGTTGTCTTTCTTGACGCTTCTGTATGAACTTCAGCTTCTCTCTGATTCATTACCCACCAGCCATTGA
>JAPXFY010000014.1:70491451-70496451 GCA_030674185.1 Monoplex corrugatus
GAGTTCTGTGTTTTCACGTTCTCCAGAAGCCGAATTGTTTTACCTTGTTGTGGTTACACTGAGGGAATATAGATTTCTATTTTAAAGGGCTCAGGTGTCTGCTCTTCCCTTTGTTTCTATGAGTTCAAAAATGTGTTGCGGAGTATAAAAGCAGTTGGCAAAGAATACAAGCAGCTGGCATAGTATACAAGCAGCTGGCAAACTATACAAGCAGCTTGCAAAGTATACAAACAGCTGGCAAAGTGTACACGCATCTGGCAAAGTATACAAGCAGCTGGCAAAGCATACAAGCAGCTGGCAAAGTACACAAGCAGCTGGCAAAGTACACAAGCAGCTGGCAAAGTATACAAGCAGCTGGCAAAGTATACAAGCAGCTGGCAAAGTACACAAGCAGCCGGCAAAGCATACAAGCAGCTGACAAAGTATACAAGCAGCTGACAAAATATACAAGCAGCTGACAAAGTATACAAGCAGCTGGCAAAGCATGCAAGCAGCTGGTGAAGCATACAGGCAGCTGGCAAAGGATACAAGCAGCTGGCAAAGTATACAAGGAGCTTGCAAAGTATACAGGCAGCTGGCAAAGTACACAAGCAGCTGGCAAAGTATACAAGCAGACAGAAGAGAGAGAGAGAGAGAGAGAGAGAGAGAGAGAGAGAGAGAGAGAGAGAGAAAGAGAGAGGAAAATATATTCTTCAACTCTTGATTTAGGTAATGCCAAAGCTGGAAACAGTCCTACCAGACAAGAAAGCACAACAGACAGACAATCAAACGTTTTATTTACAAATCTCTGAAGGCACTCAACAACCTGCGTGCAGAAGAATAAAACTTCCCCATGATAGTGACCCAAATGTCAGGGCTCACCACCCATCACTTCGTGCGGCGATATTGTCTGTGACATGTTTGCCGCTTGAGTGGGATCCTGTGAGAGTTGAAGAGGAGATGGTGTTTTCTAACCCTGTGATAAGCAGTTTACCCCTCGTGTGACTTGTCTTCCTCACAACAGATTAAACTTAATGGCAAGCGACCTCTCTCACACACATACACCCACATGCATACCCTCTCTCCTCTATCCTCCAACACACATCTATGTAATTATTGCACTGAGAATGTCTAAATGTGTACACATTTTAAAACCAACTTACTGTTTTGTGTATTCTAAATGTAAATTCTTTTCCCCATACCCTACCTGTATTTGTTCTTTTTAAAACAAGCAATGATAGATATGTAAACAGGCCTATGTGCTAACAGCTTTGCAATTGGAACACAGTTTTATTTCATTTCTCTTTCTGTCTGTCTGTCTGCCTGTCTGTTTGTTGTTTCATCTCTCGTGTTGCTGTTTCCGTATCTATCAGTCTGTCTATTTCTTTCACACACACACACACACACACACACACACACACACACACACACACACACACACACACACAAAACACACACAGATAGATAGAGAGAGAGACAGAGAGAGAAAGAGAGAGAGGAGAGAGAGTGAGCAAGAGATAGAGACAAAGAGATAGAGACATTGACAAAGAGAGAGAAAGAGAGAGGGACAGAAAGAGAGAGAGAGACAGAGAGACAGACAGACACACACGCGCACACTCACACACACACACACACACACACACACACACACCACACACACACACACACACACACAGAGAGAGAGAGAGAGGAGAGAGAGAGAGAGAAAAGAGAGATCCCCATGTTGAGTGACATACTACACATTCTTCAACTCTAGAGTTAGGAAACGCCATAGCTAGAAAAGGACCCACTACAGAAGAAAGCACTACAACACTCTACCAGACCAGACAATCAAAACGTTTTATTTACAGAACTCTGAAGGCACACAAGAAACCTGCGTGCAGAACAATTCCCCATGATAGTGACCCAAATGTCAGGGCTCACCGCCCATCATTTCATGTGGCGATATTGTCTGTGACATGTTTGCCGCGTGAGTGGGATCCTGTGAGAGTTGAAGAGGAGATGGTATTTTCTGACCCTGTGATAAGCAGTTTACCCCTCTGTGACTTGTCTTTCTCACAACAAATTAAACTTGATGGCAAGCGACGTCAGAGCTTTCCATTTATAAGGCATCCAGCACGAAACCCCCATAATATATGCTTGTCAGAATCTGTCAAGATTAGGAGACTGTGGTTAGTTTAGCTACCTTTCTTCTGTGTGGTTTGCTTTTGTTTAGAGTTACTGATGAGGTAACGATAAAGGTGTTGATAGCTATGTCTTCTGACTTCTTTTGAGTTGATTGTTTATGCGATACTGAAGTTGTCAAAATTTGTTAACTTGTTTCTCTCAGTTTTTGTGGTATCTGAAATACGTTTTTCTGTTTTCGAAATGTTTATTATTTTTTTTAATGAACATTCTTTCCAGACGACAACACACACACACACACACACGCACTCGCACACACACACACACACACACACACACACACACACACACACACACACACACACACACACACACACACACACACACACACACACACACACGTATATGTATATATATATATATATATATATATATATATATATATATATATAATGTGGCGTCGGGAATTGGAAAGTGACTGTTTGACCAATGGGGAAGCATTGTTACTTTAGGTCCCATCCACCACCATCAGGTGTTTTTTGTTTACTTTGTTGACACCTTATGCTTTACAAAGGGGATCTCATTAATTTTTTTTATTGTCACACAAATGATATGTACTTTATCTGCAGGTAACTGTTACTGTGCACAGACAGAATAATGCTTTACGTATTTAAATGCGTACATATGGCTTATTTCATAACAGATACAGGATAGAGAGAAAGTAAGAAAATAATACAAATACGAAACTTACAAATGAACAGAGACATACACAGACGAATATAAAGAATATAAAGAGAGAAGAAAACTCTATATGAACTGAATATAAAAAAGAAAGAGAGAAAGAAAACACTATATGAACCGAACAGACAAACAATGATAATAAGAATAATCAGATAAAGCACAGCCTTTTAATTCAAGAACAAAAGTTCACGAACCATAACATCTATGACTTCTAAGACGGTGATTGCCTGAAACATTTCCAGACTCCTCGTCTGTCTGTCTGTCTGTTTACTTCTGTCGACAGACAAGAGTTGTGACTGTTTTCTTTGCCTTTTCTTACAGTGACACGCTTTCAAAGGGCAGCAAAACACAGTCGGAGATTTTAAAATGGATTCTGGACCTCCATTCCTTTCAGGATCGATAGTCGGGCTTAACAACGTCAGCCAGCATTGTCACTCTCTGACGACGAGCTCTATGGTGTCATGACACATGTACAAAAGATGGTGACCCCACTGTTGAATGCCTTTCCTAAGTTCTCTCCAATTTACAAAGTGCACAGAGTTTGCTTACGTCTAGGGTACGAAATACCCCCACACCACCATCACCCTTCTCCACCCCAACTTCTGTATCCTCTTTCTTTTGCGCAGACAGTGACAGATCAGTCCAGAGGTTGCTTGGTTCGAAAGAAATCTACTTTAGAAACAATCGCTAGATTGAAAAATAACTTTCGACTTTGGGTAATTTGTTCCGTTGTCAAGTTATATCGTCGATCAATGATGTTCATTAACTTCAATTCCACTTGTCTGTAAGAGAACAAAAAAGACAAATGCGATCGTTTAACGTAGACTTCTAAAGGTGGACATAAAATGTTTAAATACTTTATGAAACAAAAACGTTGAAGACAAGAAGTGACCACATCAACAAAGATTCAGGAAGAAGTTACCCCGTCAACAAAGTTTCAGGAAGAAGTGACCACATCAACAAAGATTCAGGAAGAAGTGACCACATCAACAAAGATTAGGAAGAAGTGACCACATCAACAAAGATTCAGGAAGAAATGACCACATCAACAAAGATTAGGAAGAAGTGACCACATCAACAAAGATTCAGGAAGAAGTGACCTGATCAACAAAGATTCAGGAAGAAGTGACCACATCAACAAAGATTCAGGAAGAAGTGACCACATCAACAAAGATTCAGGAAGAAGTGACCTGATCAACAAAGATTCAGGAAGAAGTGACCACATCAACAACGATTCAGGAAGAAGTTACCACGTCAACAAAGATTAGGAAGAAGTGACCTGATCAACAAAGATTCAGGAAGAAGTGACCTGATCAACAAAGATTCAGAAAGAAGTGACCACATCAACAAAGATTAGGAAGAAGTGACCTGATCAACAAAGATTCAGGAAGAAGTGACCACATTCAACAAAGATTAGGAAGAAGTGACCACGTCAACAAAGATTAGGAAGAAGTGACCACATCAACAAAGATTAGGAAGAAGTGACCTGATCAACAAAGATTAGGAAGAAGTGACCACATCAACAAAGATTAGGAAGAAGTGACCACATCAACAAAGATTAGGAAGAAGTGACCTATCAACAAAGATTCAGGAAGAAGTGACCACATCAACAAAGATTCAGAAAGAAGTGACCACATCAACACAGATCAGGAAGAAGTGACCTGATCAACAAAGATTCAGGAAGAAGTGACCACATCAACAAAGATTAGGAAGAAGTGACCTGATCAACAAAGATTCAGGAAGAAGTGACCACATCAACAAAGATTAGGAAAAAGTGACCTGATCAACAAAGATTCAGGAAGAAGTGACCACATCAACAAAGATTAGGAAGAAGTGACCTGATCAACAATGATTGAGGAAGAATGGACCACATGAACAAAGAATCAGGAAGAAGTGACCTGATCAACAAAGATTCAGGAAGAATGGACCACATGAACAAAGAATCAGGAAGAAGTGACCTGATCAACAAAGATTCAGGAAGAAGTGACCACATCAACAAAGATTCAGGAAGAAGTTACCACGTCAACAAACAATCAGGAAGAAGTGACCACATCAACAAAGATTAGGAAGAAGTTACCACGTCAACAAACAATCAGGAAGAAGTGACCACATCAACAAAGATTTAGGAAGAAGTTACCACGTCAACAAACAATCAG
>JAPXFY010000014.1:70501451-70551809 GCA_030674185.1 Monoplex corrugatus
TGGAAAAGAGGAGAGCCTGGAGCAAGGGAAGAACTAGAAGCAAACACAATTTCAGACAGACTTCAATATTGCTCTGTGCAAACAAAAAGGCACTGGCTGGGAACATCACAAAAGCGGAAGTGACGCCCGGATCGATGCAAATCTTGTTACCGTTGAGCTCTCGTGAACATCCTGAAGGGCACACAACCCCGTAAGAACTTTCTCACTCCAGATGTTTACATAGTCTTCAGGGGGAGGCAGACAAGGCAAAAAAGGGGAGGAGATTCCAGACCTGAAACTTCAGTCATCTTTCTTTACTCTCCTGTCCACGAAACCTCAGTTTCCGGTAGAATTTATTTAGCGCCATCAGCTAGCTGGTTGAGGAGCGAAATCACTGAAGATTCCCTTGAATTTCTTTTAATATAAAGCTTTATCTCATTGTATGGGTTCATTACGTGGTGTGCGACACTCATTCTGTATGTGTGAGAGCGAGAAAAGGCCAAGAGCGACAGAGAAAACGAAGTGTTTATGAGTGAGTGAGTGTGTGTGTGTGTGTGTGTGTGTGTGTGTGTGTGTGTGTGTGTGTGTGTGTGTGTGTGTGCGCGCTGCGTGCGTGCGTGCGTGCGTGCGTGCGTGATGCGTGTGTGTGTGTTTTTTCCACGTTTGCATGTATGTGTGTGTTTGCATGCGTGCGTGTATATTTTGTGTGTGTGGATGAAGAAAGAGAGAGTGAGACACACACACAAAGACAGACAAATAGAGGCAAACAAGAGACACACACAGAGAAAGAGAGAGAGAGAGACAGACAGAAGAGAGAGACAGACAGACAGAGAGACCAGAGAAGAGAAGAGAGGACAGAGAGAAGACAGACAGACAGACAGAGACAGCAGACAGAAAGGTGAGAAAACATGAAGCTTAATAATCAGCAAAGACATAAGACAAAAACAGCAGTTTTTCCACAACTTCAAACACAACTGCCCCCATGCAATGTTTTCGTTTGTTTCCCCATCGTCAGCAATTATGATGTTTTCCGCCAAAGACGTTCCATCCGTTGTGACTTTTGCTGAAAGATTACACGGCGAGCGTTGAGAGGCTTTGGCAACGCTTCACAACTTATGTTTTGTCTATCGTGAATTCAACAGTTTTGGGGTTCTGTAGAAAGGATGGCGTTAAACGTTAGTTCCGTTCACGAATGGCCATTGCCACAAAATATCTCTTTTTGCGCAACGTTAGTGCAATATTATCATCCTTATCTACATCCTCATCCTCATGCATTGTAAAAGCAACAACATATATCAATGTATATATTTCATGCACACAATTGAGGAGATGCCCCAGGGTTGACCACTCCGTCCAATTTATCGCACATGGGGATTTAAAAAAAACATACTTGAATACAAATTTCAACATAAATAAGGACACTAAAACATATGAAAATATGGGTCTAAGTTACCTAAAATCGCTTCTGCATATCTCACTTCCCTGGAGCGAAAAATGCACTTTATACATATACCCAATATCAATCCTAAGAGAAGGTATGTAAGACTGTATTGAACACATACAGGTGAATGGACAGCAAGGCAGAAAATGATAAGAGGAAATAACAAAAGCAGGAGAAAGGAAGAAACAAAGAGAGTGACAGAAAAGAGGAAATTTCTAGCACAGATTTTCCAGAAGGTGGGGATACTATTTACACTGAAAGAACCCCGCACCTCACGGGGGTCAGTACATCAACACAAAAGTGTAAACAACTACAGAATGAGATCAGTACCGATGTTTGGAGACCTGAGTGTTGACATCAAAACAACAGAAGGAAAGAAAGAAAAGAGTACCAAATTTTGTTCCTTTTAGAAAATCCGTATTTGCTGAAATATCTCCTGAAAACTACAAAATCAATGGCTCTGACTAGACTGTCTCTAGTGACGCCCATTCTAAATATGAAGAATTGTTAAGGATTTGGTGCTGTTCACTGAAATAAGCACACCAAGGCTTTGGACAATTGTCACTGGTAACAATTATGGGGTTGAGGTGGGGGGGGGGGGACACGTTGGAGAGGTGATCAGAGGCAGGAGTGCCACTTTCTTGCTTTGTAAAGATCAGCTGCGTTGTGTGTACCCTCGCGTTTTAGCAGTAGCATCTAGTTCACTCTTTGCAAAAGGACTAACAGTAAATCTAATTCATTTTTGATAAACGTGACGATTTTTCCTTAAACCCACACTATCAAGAAGAAGCATACGTTTTCAGCAAACACGAACAGGCAGCACTGCTTCTGGCTTTGTCTGAAACAGTGTGTATGCACCTTGAGTATTGATATCCTTGTGCATGGCAAGTATCAAGGATCCCACAAGCACAGGAACTAGGCAATGTTATTGTTACTTTGTTTAAAGCCCAGTCAACTGCGTAGAGCCATATCAAGGCTATAACTGTTTCAACACACACCCTACTTCAACAGGAAAAAAATGGAAAAGAAAATTAAGTACACATATCAATGTATTCCTGTACATATTCTGAGAACAAACCCCTGGCGTTGACCATAATTTATCGCACAGGGGATTAAAAAATGTACCTGAATACAAATTTAGACCATAACTAAGTACACTATGATGTATATAAAAATAGGCCTAAATTGCCTAATATTGCTTCTGAATATCTATTTCCCTAGAGCCAAAATGCACTTAATACATGACCCAATTATCAATCCTAAGAAAAAGTATGTATGACTTTATTGAACACATACAGAGAATAGACCAGCAAGGCAAAAATGATAGAAAGAAATGACAGAAGGCGAAGGAACAAGAAGGAACAAAGAGAACGACAGTAAAGAGGAAATTTCTGGCACAGAATTTCCAGAAGGTGGAGATACCATTTATACTGAAAGAGCCCCCGGCAAATCGACGGTTGTGACTAGGCAAACTTTCTGTTGTAAAAAATAACGTCGAAAAACAATGACACTTCTGGGGTAGAATGACATTTAAATTGACTCATCTGTGAAATAATTAAAAGTACAACATTTCATTTTCAGATAATATGAAATTCTTCACAGATCAACCACGTAACGAGTCACTGCTTTAGATTGTAACTGATACTTACACAAAATGTGTCGAAGAGACCAATGAAACAAGTGATCGGTATCCACTGCTTTTTATCATCAACATTATTATCATCAAAAGAACTGTCTGATAGGATTGAAGACGAGGAAGAGTATGGCCAACGTAATGAAACTGCAATATTATAAGATGTACGCAAGTTACAAGAGAGGGGTTACAAATGGGCATATCATCACTGGATTTTTTCTTTAAACAGAGAAGCACAGGCAAGAATTAAGTGGAAATATATGATAGAAAATTCTTCACAAAACTTCACAAAGCACTACGATTCCATTTAACGTCTTCAACAATACATATATTGTAAATACAATACAAGAATAAGATAACAAAGTGTACTATGGTAGGACCTGATGACCTGGTCAGCTCATGGGTTTATGTGCGGCTAAAGACTTGTGCCATGATCACCATACACATGGCACCTGTGACGTTAGTGATATAGAATTCATTCCGAGACAGTCGTCTTGAGAAACTGAAACGGAAACGGAAACGGAAACTTAACGTCTACAGTCAAACTGACTGCCCATGTAGAACTCAGCTTGCGAACCTTGTTCCCTTCCAGAGCTAAACAGTTTGACACATGAGGGCTGCAGGCAAAGAGGGGGAGGGGGGGGGCTGGTTGCTTGATTTCTATCACAGATTGCCCTTGTTCTTGCCGTTGGATCTCCAGGCGAGGAGAGACACAGAGACGTTGACAAGGACTGGGCAGTAATAGGCAGGACAGTTTGCCATGAGATAAGGTGACAGAAATATTGAACCAGCGTTGACTGGATTATGGGAGGAGGTCGAGTACAAACAAAACAGAAACCTTTAACCCTTTGACCCTCGTACTCTGTCCCCGAGCATCCTGCATTGTCTACCATTACCAGAATCCAGCGTTATCTACCATTCTAGCAAAGCAAAAAATTAACCTTTTGACTCCCTCAGCCTATTCACCAGCTTCCTACAGGAAGTTGGTGGATAGGGCGAGGGAGTCAAATAGGTTAGGTTTTTGTAGTTTGTGGATAGAGTACGGGAGTCAGAGATAAGGTGAGAAATCTCTAAGAAATGGAGACAAGAGAAAAATACAAAACAGACTGCAGTAACATAAAAATCGATATCTTTCGGAGACTTTGTTTTATTATACATAAAAAAGTCCGTGTTTCTTTAAAGTTTTACTATGGATTGACACTTCCAAGTAAATAATGTAAGAGTATCAATATTTAACACTTGAACTCCCGCACCTTGTTCACTAACATCCTGCATTGTCAACCATGCTGGCAAAGCAAGAACGCAACCCTCTGATTCCCTCACCCTATCCACCAGCTTCTTGCATGATCAAATGTGACTGTGCTCTGGTGCTTTACTGTAGTCAGCATGCTCTGTTTCAGGTCATGCCTTCCCACTCGGTGGTGTTGATATCAAAGCCGATGAGGTTGGCCTTCAGATTATCATTGGATGGCTGAAGTGATTTTCCCTGGTCACGTAGCGCTTAATTCAGATGTTTATACAGAAGGATACAGAAGGAACGCCGGAGGGAAAAAGAGCACCAGGAAGAAAATATTGGACAGACTTGCAGAGTGGCTGAGGACAGTAGAGGGTGGAAGTTTTCTTGCATCGACAAGAGATAGATTCGTATTGAGGGCCATGATCGCCAAAGCCATGCGGCAGGGCACACGAAGAAGAAGAAGAAGAATGCGAGAAGAAGAATGCGAAGAAGAATGCGAAGAAATGCGAAGAAGAATGCGAAGAAGAAGTATGCGAAGAAGAGAAGATGCGAAGAATGCGAAGAAGAAATGCGAAGAAGTAAGAGGAAGAAGAAGAAGAAGAAGAAGAAGAAGAAGGAAGAAGAAGAAGAAGAGAGCGAAGAATGGAGAAGAAGAATGAAGAAGAAATGCAAAGAAGAAGAAGCGAAGAATGCAAAGAAGAAGAATGCGAAGAATGCGAAGAAGAATGCGAAGAAGAATGAAGAAGAAGAAGAAGCGAAGAAGAATGCGAAGAAGAAGAATGCGAGAGAAGATGCGAAGAAGAAGAATGAGAAGAAGAATGCGAAGAAGAAGAAGAAGAATGCGAAGAATGCGAAGAATGCGAAGAGAAGAAGAATGCGAAGAAGAAGAAGAAGAAGAAGAAGACGAAGAAGAAGAAGAATGCGAAGAAAAGAAGAAGAAGAATGCGAAGAGAAGAAGAAGAAGAAGAAGAGATGATGAAAGAAAATGTGAGAGTAGTTTGGAACGAGTCTTGTAAGGACTGGTGTTCATCAACAGACTCTTGCTGGGAAAGCCACTTCTTCGAATGCGACACTCGGTATTGCCAGCTGATAATGTAAACACAAACAGAGCTCAGACTACTCTATTCCTTCATACCAACAATTTCATGATTTTTTTTTATGTGGTGTGTGTTCGTTTGTGATCTTACATCTACGCTGGACAAAGGCCAGTTGGCCGCAAATTTGCGCCTGTCTTGTCTGGTTGTATTAAATACGCGTTCTAATTCTTTTTTTTTTTTCGTGTTTTTTCTTCTGGTTCCTGTTTGCTTGAACGCGGGCAGTCACACTTGTTTTGGATTCCTAAGAAGCCATCACCTTTCACAAGTCATTCTGAGTTTTCTCCTTATCTCTTCTTTGGGACAGACCTTGTTTATAGCACACATCAGCATATCATGCAATTTGTCTCGCACTGGACGTCAGTTGACAAGTTCCAGCAGACGATACCAATCGAGAAAACGATATCTGTGTTTTCACGATCCCCAGGACCAGAATTGTTTTACCCTGTTGTGGAAGCAAAGGGAATATGAAATTTTAGAGGGAGATCCACCATTCTGTTTTTTTTCTTCTATCAATGGAAAGCGAATGATTATGTCGCAAAGCGTATAAACATGACGAATGGCTTACTTGACTTTTTTCGCCCTCTATGGCATTTGAATACACAATCATCCCTTGCCACTATTGTTATTGTTATTGTTGTTTAAAGCCCAGCCGACTGCGTAGAGCCATATCAGGGCTATAAAGCCTTATCAGGGCTATAACCATTTCAAAATATACAAAACAGCAACAGAAATAAAAAGAAAAATAAGTACACATATCAATGCATTCGCGCACATAATTTAAGGAAATGCCCCTAGCGCTGACCACTCGTACAATTTATCGCACAGGGGATTTAAACAAAAACACCTGAATACAAATTTAACATAGTTATGGACACCAAAACATATATAAAAACAGGCATAAATTACATAAAATTGCTTCTGCATACCTCACCTCCCTAGAGAAAAAAAAAAGCATTTAAAACATGTATCCAATTATTAATCCTAAGAACAAGGAGGTACGACTTTATTGAACACATAAAGGATCAGCAAGGCAGAATGATAGGAAGAAAATGACAGAAAGCAAAGAACAAGGAAGAAACAAAGAGAGTGACAGAAAAGAGGAAATTTCGAGCACAGAATTTCCAGAAGGCGGGGATACTATTTATACTGAAAGAGCCCCCGGTATCCTCATGGGGAATCCTTGCCACTAAAATAACAGGCTAGTCATTTTGCTGCTTTCAGCGTTTCTAAACTCCATTAAAACAAAACTTTTCATCGTCAGTCCACTGAAATGACAACTGAAGCAAAGCGACTTTGTGCCCGATAGAAATTTATGTGTGACCTTTCATAACTTTTCGTCAGTGTCTGGAAATATCAACGTTAATGTTACTTTCACTTGGTATGATTGATAGCATTCCTAGTATCATCACGTAAACGAAAGACCTTGAAGTCAAAGGACACCAACCAGCAATGTTATAACTTGACAGCTGAGTAGATTAAAGTATCTCGCATTTCTTCTGCCATCGAAAGTCATGTTGTTCTCTAAATAGATCTTTTTCTTGAACCTGGTCACCTGCTGGACAACTCATCAATTTTTGTGGAAAGGCAATAAGGAACAGCGTTGTGAAATGTCAAAGTTGCTGTCATTTTACTGTGGCATTAGCAACAAGTACACCAACAAATGGGTATCAAGTAACATCAGGAAGGGAGTTCTACAGTGTTGTATTGAACAGATATTGTTGTACGGATGCGAAGCGTGGAGATTCAACACGCAGAGTCAGAACAAGATTAAGGCAGCCGAAATGTGGACTCTAAAAAGAATGTTAAGAGTTCCATGGACAGCAAAGAAAACAAACGAGACTGTCTGGAAAGAGGCAAACACGAAAAGAACATTAATGAAGAAGATTAGGAAAGACAAGCAACATCTATAGGACATTTTATGTAGCAAGAGAAATTAGAGCACCCAGTCACAGCAGAAAAGCTGGAGGGAAAAAGAGCACCAGGTAAACCCAGGAAGAAGATATTGGACGGACTTGCGGAGTGGATGAAGACAGACAAGGTAGGAGATGTACTTAAAGCGACAAAAGGTAGATTCGTCTGGCGGGCCATGATCGCCAGCACCCTCGGCAGGGCACATGATGATGACATATGCAAACACTGTTTTTTTTGTAAACTTGAAAAAAAAAACACTTCACATCAGCGCTGAAATTTGGTGCCACATTCTTTTGTACATGTCATGACCCCATAATCTCGTCATCACCAAGTGACCAAGTTGGCTGATGGTGTAAGGCCGATAAATGATCTTAGACGGATGGTGGACTAGATATCATTCAAGTTTTTCATTTGTGTACTTGTCCTTGAACCTGTGTCTGTGAATAAAAAAGCAAAAAACAGCAAAAATACACACAGACAACTCTAATTTGCCCACGGTGGATGAAGAAAATAAGCATACCGACAGACAATGTGTTTCAAATGTGTTTATAATCAGTACGATAAAATCACTGATGTTCTGACAAATGAACTTTTCTGTTGAAGAGTTGTGATCAATCTGAGCATTCCCAGTGTCGGTATTTGTCTGTTCATTCACACTTTCCCTTTCAGTTGCTTGTTTTTCCTCTTTGTACATTTTTTTTTTGTTTCTTTGCTTTTTTTGTCTCATGTGTGCCAATGTCTCAGTGTGTGTATGAGTGAGGAGAGAGAGAGTAGAGAGAGAGGAGTGTGTGTGTGTGTGTGTGTGTGTATGCGTGCGCGCGTGTGTATGTCACATGCCATTTACTGAATTTGCTCACCTACAGTATTTCTTATTCATAAGATATAGAGAAGTTTATACTGATCACAAAATACAAAAAGAATTGCTTGAAATTAAAACACCCTTGAAGCAAAACTTTTCAGGTTGTCATAGAAATCTACAGAAACAAGCAGTACTTAAATCTACAGAAACAAGCAGGCAAGTACTGATACCATGGTATCTCACGAACAGTGAGGACAGAAACGACAGACACAAAATAGCCGTCAGCGACTTAATCATGGGCTCACCAGCAACGCTAAACGAAAGTGAAGTGCACACATTAGCCTGCGTAAACGAACACAAGATCCACGAGAGCAGACACTCAAGCTAAAGCGGAGGTTTTCGTGCCGGTTGTTGTCTAAAAATGGAGTGCCTTCCCATCAAGTTTAATCTGTTGCGAGGAAGACAACTAAGGCTTGGGGAGGGGTGGGGAGGGGGGGGTAAACTGGTCATCGAGAGGCTAAAAACACGAGCCTTTTTCTCTTCCCCGAACTCTCGCAAGATCTCACTCAGGCGACGGACGCGTCAGAGGCCATATCGCTGCACGCCATGAAGTTGGTGTCCCCTGAAGGCTGGTCACCACCATTGTGGTGGGAGGGTGGGGAAATTGGTCAGCACGCCACCTGTTGATTGGCTTCGAATTTTGTCACTAACCCTTTGACTCCCACAACCTGTCCACAGAAAGTGGTGGCTAGGGTGAGGGGAGTCATCCTAAAGCTGGTGGATAGGGTGAGGGAGTCATCCTAAAGCGGTGGATAGGGTGAGGGAGTCATTCTAAAGCTGGTGGATAGGGAGAGAGGAGTCATCCTAAAGCTGGTGGATAGGGAGAGTCAGTAAGCTGGTGGATAGGTGAGGGTGTCATCCTAAAGTTGGTGGATAGGGTGAGGGAGTCATCCTAAAGCTGGTGGATAGGTGAAGGAGTCATCCTAAAGCTGGTGGATAGGGAAAGGAGTCATCCTAAAGTTGGTGGATAGGGTGAGGAGTCATCCTAAAGCTGGTGGATAGGGAAAAGGAGTCATCCTAAAATTGGTTGATAGGGTGAGGGAGTCATCCTAAAGTTGGTGGATAGGGTGAGGGAGTCATCCTAAAGTTGGTTGATAGGGTGAGGGAGTCATCCTAAAGTTGGTTGATAGGTGAGGGAGTCATCCTAAAGCTGGTGGATAGGGAAAAGAAGTCATCCTAAAGCTGGTGGATAGGGTGAGGGAGTCATCCTAAAGCTGGTGGATAGGGTGAGGATCATCCTAAAGCTGGTGGATAGGTGAGGAAGTGATCCCTAAAGCTGGTGGATAGGGTGAGGGAGTCATCCTAAAGTGGTGGATAGGTGAGGGGAGTCATCCTAAAGCTGGTGGATAGGGTGAGGGTGTCATCCTAAAGCTGGTGGATAGGGTGAGGGAGTCATCCTAAAGTTGGTGATAGGGTGAGGGAGTCATCTAAAGCTGGTGGATAGGGTGAGGCTGTCATCCTAAAGCTGGTGGATAGGGTGAGAGTCATCCTAAAGCAAGTGGATAGGGTGAGGGAGTCATCCTAAAGCTGGTGGATAGGGTGAGGGAGTCATCCTAAGCTGGTGGATAAGGTGAGGGAGTCATCCTAAAGCTGGTGGATAGGGTGAGGGAGTCATCCTAAAGCTGGTGGATAGGGAGAGGGAGTCATCATAAAGTTGGTGGATAGGGAGAGGGAGTCACCCTGAAGCTGGTGGATAGGTGAGGGAGTCATCATAAAGCAGGTGGATAGAGTGAGGGGAGTCATCCTAAAGCTGGTGGACAGGGAGAGGGCAGTCATCCTAAAGCTGGTGGATAGGGAGAAGGAGTCATCCTAAAGCTAGTGGATAGGGAGTCATCCTAAAACTGGTGGATAGGGTGAGGGAGTCATCCTAAAGCTGGTGGACAGGGTGAGGGAGTCATCCTAAAGCTGGTGGATAGAGTGAGGAAGTCAAAGTAAGCTGGTGGATAGGATGAAGGAGTCAAAGTAAGCTGGTGGTTGGGGTGAGAAAGTCAAAGGGTTAAGTTTTTGCAGTTTGTGGACAGGGTGTGGGAGTCAAAAGGTTAGGACGACCCGTGACTGGGAGAGTGTTGTGGGGTATTTCTCAAGAACTGACATCCTAAATGTTGGAGTTTGAAATGTTAACTTTAAATCACACTGACCAAAAGCTTTTCTGAGAAAGAATGATGAAAAAAAAACCGAAAGAGCGATAGAAGAATTTGGAGAGAGAGAGGGAGGGAGAGAGAGAGAGAGAAAAGAGAGAGAGAGAGAGAGAGAGAGACAGACAGACAGACAGACAGACAGACAGACAGACTAAATGTGTACTTTAAATCGCACCGAACAAGAGGTTTTCTGAGAAAGAATGATGAAAAAAATCGAAAGAGAATTTGGAGAAAGAAAGAGACAGACAGACAGACAGACAGACAGGCAGACAGACAGAGAGAGAGAGACAGACAGACAGAGACAGACAGACAGAGAGACAGAGACAGAGAAGAGACAGGGAAAGAGAGAGTGAGAGACAGAGATACAGAGACAGGGAAGAGAGAGAGAGAGAGAGAGAGAAGAGAGAGAGAGAGAGAGAGAGAGAGAGAGAGAGAGAGAGAGAGAGAGAGAGAGAACGTGGTAACAGTAAATGTAATTTCTGATACGAAAAGGATATCTTCAGAACGCTCGACATATGATTCCTTTAACTCCTTCAATCAAACTGACTGCGATTCTAGAACTCGTTCTGCTATCTTTCCTGTCCTTCTAGGGCTAAACTTTTCCAAGTTTCAGGCGAGGGGGAACTGTTCTCTCGATCAACATCAGAGATTGCACACGAGTTCTTCATATTTGGTCTGCAGACCGGTAAGGACTCGGCAACATTTGTCAAGGACTGAGGCAGTGATAGGTGAGGGGGGAGATTGCCAGTGTGATAAAGTGGCAGCAATATTGAATCAGCGCTGACCAGATCATGGAAAGAGGTCAAATAGGAACAAGACTGAAAGAATTGATGGAGTATTGGGTGTAAGGAGAAGTAAAATGTCCAAAGTATTCGACATTGGCATTGGTGAAGATTAGGACCGACCATGTGGATCTTAACAAATGGACATGATTTTTTTTTCATTACTGTTACAGCTTCTGTGAACAAGTATTAGACCTTCAGAGAGTGTTTTGTGATCAGTGTTTTATTTTGTTTTTCAACAGTATGTTTTATGCTTATGAGAAAGTCAACTGCAGGTACACGTTATGTTTATTCCGCCACCCGTTTACACACACACACACACACACACACACACACACACACACACACACACACACACACACACACACACACACACACACGAGTATATTATATATACATAAAATATATATATATATATATATATATATATATATATTATATATATTAAAACGGACATCTCATCAGACGGCAGATGCACATCAGAAATAGGCAGCAGAATCGGCCAAGCTAAAACAGCATTCAAAAAGCTGAAAAGCGTTCTTACAAACAAATGGCTATTAAATAACAACAGGTAGACAGTTCTTGAGTATAATGTAGAACTGATACTGTTATACGGTTGTGAGGCGTGGACAGTCAACATGCAAAGTCAGAACAAAACTGAGGCAACTAAAATGTGATTTCTAAGAAGAATGTCGAGAGTTCCATGGACAGCAAAGAAAACAATCGAAACAGTCTTGAAGGAGGCAGACACGAGGAGAACATTAATGAAGAATATATGGAAAAAGACAAGCAACATTTACAGGTAATTTTATGAGGCAAGAGAAATTAGAGCACCTGGTCACGACGGGAAAGCTGGAGAGAAAGACAGCACCAGGTAGACCCAGGGAGAAAATATGGACGGACTTACAAAATGGTTGAGGACAGAGAGAGTGAGAAATGCATTTGCCGCGACAAGGGATAGATTCGTATGGAGGGCCATGATCGCCAAAGCCATGCGGTAGGGCACATGATGATGATGATGATGATGATGATGAGGAGGAGGAGGAGGAGGAACATTTCCGGAGACTTTGGTCAGTACGAATCTGTGTAACTACTTCTTCCAGCCTCAAGATGGTTTATAGTGAGACAGCAGTGATGTCCCTTCCAATGGTCACTCTTTTGCCCCACTGCCCTCCTGTCCTCCCTCTTTCAGTTTGCATGTAGTACTATTATTGTTATCATTACTGATGTTGTTGTTGTTTTTGTTGTTAGCTGCTGTTGTTGGTATCCTTATCCTACTGTTGGTATCCGGTACATTCAGTCTATAGCCACTTCAGCAAATTACCAGACAAAAGGACAGAGCTCAATTGTTGTTTTCAACTTTGTCGCACTCCAATAAAAATCAGTTCGAAAAGAAAAATGATATTCGATACAATACAATACAATACAATACAATAAATACAATACAATACACACAAGGCAACAAAACGCAATGCAATATAATACAACACAAAACATGATACGACACCATACGATGCAATACGGTATGTGTTACGATAGGTACGTTATGATACAATACGACACGATACATTAGAATCCAATGCAATCCAATGCAATACAATACAATACAATGCATCATCAATTACAATCTCAATACGAAGCGGATCCGATCCGATACAAATAAAATACAATACGATGCAATACAATACAATACAATACAATGCAAAAACTCAACAATAACACATTGTAATTTTCAAAGTCATCAACCCAATGCCATTACAACAGCCGCAAGGCGATAAGCATCTAAGTTTTGCTAAGTAAGAGGGGTGGTTTTTGTTGTTGTTGTTGTTGTTTGTTGTTTTACCTGACCTTTTTCTGTTGCAATTTTTCAATCAGCACGAACGATAACGTTCGTATTCCGTCCCACCCCTTTCCTCCAGCCGCAAGGCTATATGTGTGTAAGTTTTGCTGGAGTAAGAGGGGTGTTGTTTTTTTTTGTTTTTTGTTTTTTGTTTTTTTTTACTTGAACTTTTTTTTGTTGCAATTTTTCAATCAGTACGAACGATAACTTTCGTAGTTTTCCCCCTTTTTTTCCTCCCGTAGACACACACACCACTGAAGACAAGGAACATCAGTAAGCGATGATGTAACTTGACAGCGAAGCAAATTACACAATTTCACAGTTCTTGTGTAAATCGAGTTCTTGCTCTGAATTAGTAGATTTTTATCTGGAACCTAGTCATCTGCTAGACTGCTCTATCACCGTCTGAGGAATAAGTGGGTAAGTGGGTACAATGGGTATAGGACGGAAAGGAGGTGAGCGAGAATTCTGTAGAAGCTACCGCTTACTTTGTTACTTATTCTTTTTGTTGTTGTTGTTGTTGTTTAAAGCCCAGCCGACAGCGTAGAGCCATTTTAGGGCTATAACCCTTTCAAAGCATATAGAAAACTTCAACGGGAAAGAAAAGTAAAATACAATTAAGTACACATATCAATGCATTCGCGCACATAATCTAAGGAAATGCCCCTGGCGTCCATCACTCTGTCTAATTTATCGCACAGGGGATTTAAAAAGCATGTCTGAATACAAACTTAAACAAAACTAAGGACATTAAAATATATCAAAACAGGCCTAAACTACCTAAAATTGCTTCCGCATATCTCATTTCCCTAGAGCCAAAAATGCACTCAACACATGAACCCAAGCATCAATACCATGAGAAAATATGAAAGACCCCACCGAACACATACAAGTGAATGGGCCAGCAAGGCAGAACATAGCAATGAATGATAGAAAGGAAAGGAGCAAGGCAGAAACAAAGAGAATGACAGAAAAGAGGAAATTTCCAGCACAGAAGCTCTAGAAGGGATGGTGGGACACTTATCTACGCCGAAAAACCTCCGGCATTCCCACGGGGCGGGGGGGGGGGGGGGGGAGGGGGCACCGCTTTCTACTCTGTGACGCAACCTAACATTGTAATCATAGAACTTATAGAACTTCACACAACATTGGTGCAAACAAATCTTTTGTATTCATGTCAGGTCCCGAATGACCTCTTCGTCACAATAGTAAAACGGACTGGCCAACATTTCAACCCTTGCTATTCATTGTTAAATGATGACTGTCTAAAGGGTACTTCAAGTTCTTTGTTTTGTGTTGTGTTGGTTGTGTTGTGTTGTGTTGTTGTGTTGTGTGTGTGTGTGTTGTGTTGTGTTGTGTGTGTGTGTGTGTGTGTGTGGTGTGTGTGTGTGTGTGTGTGTGTGTGTGTGTGTGTGTGTGTGTGTGTGTGTAGTTGTGTGTTTAGTGTGTGTATGTGTGTTGGTGCGGGTGTTGAAATGTGGAGAGAGGAGAGAGAGATGTGTGTGTGTGTGTGTGTGTGTGAGGTGGTGGTGTGTGTGTGTGTGTTTGAGTGAGTGAGTGTGTGTGCATGTTGGTGTGTGTGCATGTTGGTGTGTGTGTCTGTGTGTGTGTGTGTAAGAGAGAGAGAGAGAGAGAAAGAGTGAGTGTACGTGTGTGTGTGTGTGCATGTTGGTGGTGTGTGTGTGTGTGTGTGTGTGTGTGGTGGTGAGGGAGTGGGTGTAGTGGGTGTGTGTGTGTGTGTGTGTGTGTTTGGTGAGAGAGGTGGGGAGTGTGGAGTGTGGTGGTGTGGGTGTGTGTGTTGTGTGTGTGTGTGTGTGTGTGTGTGTGTGTGTGTGTGTGTGTGTGTTGGTTTGTGTGTGTTCGTGTGTGTTCGTGTGTGTGTTTGTGTGGTGTGTGGTGTGTGGTGTGTGTTACCTGCACTTTAGGTCAGTGTCAATGTTAGAAAAAGCAAAGAAAACACAGACAATTCAAACTTGTCGACAGCAGTCGAAGTCAGCAAAGAGACTGATAGACAGAAAATGGGTCTCAAAAATGCTTTAGGCAATCAGTATCACATAGACACAGTTGATACACATATCACATTTTCTTCTGCCAGACACAACGATTAGGACATTGTCTACTGTTCTTTGTGCTGTGTTGTGTATTTATTCTTTGTTGTCATTTGTACATACGCTTGACAAAGGCCAGTTGGCCGAAAATTTGCACCTGCCTCGTTTTGTTATATTAAATACGCGTTCAAATGCCGTCTTTGTGTTTTTCTGGTTCTTTCACTTTTATTATTAAAGAGCTGTGATTTTTTTTTTTATTAAAGAGCTGTGATTTTTTATTATTAAAGAGCTGTGATTTTTATTATTAAAGAGCTGTGATTTTTTTTTTATTAAAGAGCTGTGATTTTTTATTATTAAAGAGCTGTGATTTTTATTATTAAAGAGCTGTGATTTTTTTTTTATTAAAGAGCTGTGATTTTTTATTATTAAAGAGTTGTGATTTTTATTAATAAAGAGCTGTGATTTTTATCATTAAAGAGCTGTGATTTTTCTCATTATTATAATTTTTTGCTAAATCATTATTTGTCTTTTCAATTCACACAGTCTATTTTCTTTCTTTCATTCATTGCTTTTCTTTCTTTTACTCTTCTGTCACGTGCTTGCATTTTCCCTTGATTCATTCATTGTCCATTTCTTCGCTTTGTTTTCTTTCTTTCAGTTTCCTTTTTTCTTTGTTTCCTTGTCTCTCTGTCTATTTTTCATTTGGTAAAAATGGAAACCATAATTAAGTACTTGTACACATGGAAGTTAAGAGATTGAGAAATGTGAATGAGAAGGGAAAGAATGTGTTCAAAACAAGAAAATTATAGAACCCCCTCCTTTTACTGTGGAGATGAGGAGGCGTATGTTTAAATAAGCTTCTTTGTTTTAAAAGTGCAACGGCATGCACAGATGAGGGTACACACGTACATTACTTTCACGACTCACGCACACAGACACACACAGGCACAAATACAGAGAAAGAGAGAGAGAGAGAGGGAGGAGAGAGAGAGAGAGAGAGAGGAGAGGGAGAGAGAGAGAGAGACGGAGACAGAGACAGAGACAGACAAAGAGACAAAGAGAGACAGAGAGAAAGAGACAGAGAGAAGGGAGACAGAGACAGACAAAGAGAGACATAGAGAAAGAGACAGAGAGAAGGGAGAAAGAAAAAATGGAGACAGAGAGAGAAGAGAAAAGAAGAGAAGAGAGAGAGGGAGAGAGAGAGAGAGACGGAGACAGAGACAGGGAGACAGAGACAGAGACAGACAAAGAGACAAAGAGAGACAGAGAGAAAGAGACAGAGAGAAGAGAAAAGAAGAGAAGAGAGAGAGGGAGAGAGAGAGAGGCGGAGACAGGGAGACAGAGACAGACAAAGAGACAAAGAGAGACAGAGAGAAGGGAGAAAGAGAAAAATGGAGACAGAGAGAGAAGAGAGAGAAGAGAAGAAAGGAAGACAGAGAGAGAGAGAGAGAGACAGAGAGAGAGAGAGAGAGAGAGACAGACAGACAGACATACATACAGACATACATACAGACAGAGAAATTACCACAGTGCGTATTGGCACAGACATACAGAGACTCTCACTTCAATGGAACATCTAAATATAGACTTTGTTTGCACTTGAATCACAGAGCAGATAAAAGACCCAAAGACGGCATCTGGATAAAAGAAATTGCAGTTGATTGATAAAGAACTATTTTAGCAAGTAATTTCAACAACTGAAGTGGCTGTTTGTCTGTGTGTTTTCTTCTTGTCTGCCTGTTTTTCTCTGTGTGGCTTCGTCTGTTTTTTTCATTATTGCACACACACACACACATACACACACACACACACACACACACACACACACACACACACACACACACACACACACACACACACACACACACACACACACACACACACACACCGTCTAATACCACTCATAGTAAAAAGCCGTTGTAATCAAAGAACGAACAAACGAACGAACGAACGAACACACACACACACACACACACACACACCACACACACACACACACACACACACACACACACACCGTCTAATACCACTCATAGTAAAAAGCCGTTGTAATCAAAGAACGAACGAACGAACGAACACACACACACACACACACACACACACACACACACACACACCCACACACACACACACACACACACACACACACACACACACACACACACACACACACACACTGTTTAAAGATAAATGGCTCGGAAATCAGTTTATGCTGGGTGGCTTCTCACGTTGGTCTTCACGGCAACAACGTAGTTGACAGAGCAGCTAAATCCGGTGCACTCCATTCAGAAAATTCCATAGAATTACATGTTAACACCTCAGTAAAAGAAGCTTACAACTCGATAAAATTAGCATCATGGATTCGATTTCATGAACATTTAAATGAAAAATTTGTGTCTCAAAAAAGAATCAAATTTTCAGTTCAAAATATCTGTTAAAAAATTGCAGTATTCCTGGTTATATCATTTGAGATTAATTGTTACCACATGTTTTTGTATTCAACTGAACGCTTTGAAAACAAAATATTGTAAAAACGTTTTATGCATTTGCGGTGAACTATTCACATTGTATCACTGTTTGCTTTACTGCAGAAAGCTTCGTTCCTTTTTACCAAAGATGTTTACACAAGGAAACTATCTTGAAACGCATTTCAAAGAAGTAATATCAGATCAAGCTTGTTAGTTAAAATTTCAGAATCATTGGTTCATGTTAATGCGTTACTTTAAGTTATTATAATCATTATTATCATTATTTATTTTGTTTTGTTTTTATGACGATTTTTCTTTTACATTAATGATGTTAGCGTTGTTCTAGTTTCATTTCTCTGTTCATCCATATCCTTTTTCTTAAGACCTTGCCGTTTCCTTTCAATTTTTTTCCGTCTCTTACTCTGTTCCCCTCTGTCCCCTCCCCCCCCCCCTAATTTCATCCTCTGTGCCATTTTTTCCCGTCTAATATCAATTATAGTGAAAAGACGTTAAATGAAGGAAAGAACGAACGAACACATACACACACGGACATACACACACACACACACGCGCACACACAACACACACACATCATACACACACCAAACACTAAAACTTCTCCTCCCTCTCTTTCTCTCTCTCTCTCTCTCTCTCTCTCACACACACAAAGCTGTAGGCAATTTGGTCATCAGTTTTCTAGTAAACCTAAAAAAAGCGAAGGACACATTTTATTCTCTAAACGAGCATCAGGCTCACGTTAGAGTGAGTTTTTTTAACGCTGGTGTCCTAAACCTGAAGGGCCCTGTACACACATCATTCCAATAATTTTGTGATCCCAAAGTAACTAAGATAGCTAACATTGTAAGCCTGGCTGTTGGTTCTAAAAGTAATGGAGACTGAGACAAGTTCAAATTCTTCTCTTTTCATGTTTACTTCGTGTAACCGTAGTAAAGCAAGAAGCACCGGAGAAAGCAAAGACAACTCTGATCAACAAATAGACTAACAGACAAAGAATCTACAAATGTTTCAGGTAACCAATATCACAGAAATTATTGATGTGTTGATAGCTGAGCTTATAATTTCAAAAGACTGTGATTAATTGATTATTTTCAGAACCGTTATTTATTTTTTATAGTGTTTCTTTTTTTTTTTTTTTTTTTGGTTATTCTTTTTTCTTTTTTTTCTTTCTTTCTTTTGTCTTTTGTTTGCTTAATTGTCCTTTTGTACATTTCCTTTCACCTTTCATTTGTTTTCTTTCTTGACACGTGATTGTGTGCCTGTGTGTTACATATGCCATAGACTGTTTGTTGCTTTGACTGTTCTATAACAGTTTTCGTTTAAAAGACGAAAAGAGAGTTTTCGTTTAAAAGACGAAAAGAGAGTTTTCGTTTAAAGACAAAAGAACTTTCGAAAAAAATACCCCAAAACACAATTTCACAACAATAAAAAAACAAAAAAATCAAAAACAAAAACCCCTCCAAAACACATCGTTCAATAAAATAATTGCCAAAGAAAATAAAAACAAATACTATAAAACTGAAGAAAGTTGATAAGTATTGAAAACTGATACCTTTATTTACAAGGAACTGATGAAAGATAGTTCATAAGTATTGAATACTGGTATCTAAATGGTAATGAGAAACTGACAGAAGTTAGTACTGAAAAATTGTATATCCTTATGTTAACGAGTAAACGAAGAAGTAAGCTGATAAGTATTGAAACTTGGTATCTTCACGTTCAGGAATGAGGAATTTGATAAGTATTGAAAAATTTTATGTCCTCATGTTAACGAGGAAACGAAAGAAGTTAGTTGGTAAGTATTCGAAACTGTATCTGTGTTACAGGAACTGAAGGATCATTGTAAGTATCGCAAAACTGATGTCTCGTGTTAACGAGGAAACTGAAGAAAGTTAGTTAAAACTATTGAAAACTGAATTCTCATGTTAACGAGGAAACTGAAGGAAGTTAGTTGGTAAGTATCGCAAACCTGATATCCTCATGTTAACGAGAAACTGAAGAAAGTCAGTTAACAACTATTGAAAATCTGACATTCTCATGTTAACGAGGAAACTCAAGGAAGTTAGTTGATAAACTATTGAACAAAAAACTGTATCCTCATGTTAACAAGTGAAACCGAAGAAAGTCTGATAAGTATCGAAAACCTTATATCCTCACGAATACTCCGCAAGAGATTGGACTTTGTGAAGAAAACTGAGAGTCAGCGACTCCCATTATTTTCTCATCAGCAGCAACCCCCAGAACGAAAACAAAGCAGCGTGTGCGTGGCTAAACGAACGCGAGCGTCGTATTAGCAATCCCTGAAACAAAGCGAAGGTTGTCGTGCTGGATACTATCAAAAAACAGAAGACTGACGTCGCTGGCCATCACGTTTAATCTGTTGTGAGGAAGAATAGAGCCAGACTTGCGGTGACTTGCTGATCAGAAACGCGACGCCATCTTCTCCCAAACTCTCGCAGGATCTCGCTCTTGTGGAGGTTGGGGGTGGGGGTGGGGGAAGACGCATCAGAGACCATATCGCTGCACGAAAGGATGGTCGCGTCCCCTGACGCTTGGTCACTGTCTTCTGGAATTGTTCGGCACGCCAGAGCTGTTGAAGTGGCTTTCAGAGTTGGTTGTGTGTGTGTGTGTGTGTGTGTGTGTGTGTGTGTGTGTGTGTGTGTGTGTGTGTGTGTGTGTGTGTGTGTGTTGTGTGTGTGTGTGTGTGTGTGTGTGTGTACTTAAGGTGGCTGATTGAGTTACGTATCTGGTAGAGTGTTGTGGCGTTTTGTGGGTAGCAGGCCATTTGCAAGGGTTTGACGTTCTCTCTGTCCTAGAGTTGAAATGTGTTTTAAATTAAGTCAGCATGAAGATTGTGTGTGTGTGTGTGTTTGTGTGCGTGCGTGCGTGTGTGTGTGTGCGCGCGTATGTGTTGTGGTTGTGCGTGTGTATGTGTGTGTGAAGATAAAGAGAGAGAGAGAGAGGAGGGAGGGAGGAGAGAGAAGACGCAGTGAAAGGAAAATAAAGAATATTTGACTGGCAAAGTATACAGATAATACAAAATCGCCAGCTGACGAGGAACTGATCTGACCTAAACTTAATTCATGCTCACTCTTGTCCTGATGGCACCTTAGAATTGTGTCACTGTAAAAAGGAGATGAAGTCTCCCATGTCAGAGTTCAACCGTTAAACATCTGAAATACCAAAGAAGCAAAGCAGGTTATGGCTGACAGATGCATATACACAAAGCACACACACGCAGATACATACACAAAGCACACACACCACACACGCACACATACACACAAAGGCAAACAGACAGACACACGCACACACAAAACACACAAAAAAACACAAACAGGAACACATTCAAATACAGACACATACACACACACCGCAGATGATATACATATATATGCATATATATATGTGTGTGTGTATATATATATATATGCAAATATATATATATATACAAATATATATATACATATATGTATGTATGTGTATATATATAATGTATATTTTATGTACATGTATATCAATATCTGTGGTGTGTGTGTGTGTGTGTGTGTGTGTGTGTACGTGTGTGTGTGTGTGTGTATGTGCGCGCGCGCACGCACGCACATACACGCACGCACACACTTAAGCAAACCACGTGTTATGCTGAACTTGTTTTCGATCTTTAGAAAATCGTGCTGTGAACAAAAAATACAAAAGGGCAGCAAATGGGATGTACATCAAAGTCTGGTACTCTGCCGCTGAACTGCCAAGGGAACTATTATACCCAGACGCCACGTAGACTTCACTGGCCAGCGTTTTACATAATTTGCAACATGACATCGCTTCATACTTATGGAACCCAACAGATAATGGCGGACATCTCCCGGTAGAAATTTATAGTCCCTGGGCGTAACCAACAACAGGCTAAAAACAATTCAGATTATGGCGATCGTGAAAACAGAACTCATTTCACTGATAGAAATCCTCCACGGGGACTCGCCAGCTGACGTCCAAGCACAAGCGAAGGGGATCGAGATGCTGACGTGTGTGTATAAACAAGTTGGTCCGGAAGTAGAGATAAGGGGAACAACCCAGAATGAGTCGTGAAGGGTTATGGCGCCTGGGGAGTCTGTTGGCATGACGGAAAAGAGTTGTTTGTGCTTTGTTCCCCGTTTACATTATCTGCGCTGGGACGGGAAGTGAGAACTCAACAGGCAAATGCTTTTACACGTGCACTGTATTTAGGGGCCATTATGAAGCTTCAAAATCACATTTCAAGCCTTCTTGAAGACTGAAGGACGCTGTTGTTGAATGTACAAGCTTAGAGCTTAGAAAGATTGCCTTTACACAAATATTTGAAAATGATTTTGTGAGTCCTCTGTAACGTAAATTCTGAGACTATTTTGATAAAGAAAAAAAAGACAGAGAGAGAGAGAGAGAGATCGAGAGAGAGACAGAGAGAGAGAGAGAGAGAGAGAGACAGAGAGAGAGACAGACAGACAGACAGAGAGAGAGAGAGAGACAGAGAGAGAGAGAGAGAGAAGGAAGGAAGAGAAAACAAAATAAAACCACACTACTGACAAAGTTTGTCAACATTTCTTTACTAGTGAAAAATACTTCTGTTTCACATGCACAATAGTTTTAAGAGTTCATGTTCTTTAACTGATATCCCAGCCATTGACTGAATGAGATAAGACATGAGAATGTCAAAATTTCATAAAATCGAAAACATTTCTCGATAATCATTAAAGAAAATGAAAACAGAAAAAAGATCTGGGTGAGTCACACAATAATTCCAATCTGCATTACATCTGTAATGTAACCAATCCAGATGAAACGGGAGTAAATTTTCATTTGTTGGAACAGTGATATTCCTGTTTCTTTCTGGAATTTACTTTTAATGTGAAATTGCTACATACAAACTCACCATGACCATATGCTGACGGCACAAATGGAGTGGAATTCACAATACAATACTGACGTGATCAAACAGAAAATGTCTAAAAACACCACTTCACGGGTAAGAAGATGAATATTTTTTTTATTTCCAGACCGTAAAAAAAAACACTTTCACAGATCTACAGGTTAAACAAAATGATTTGAAATGATCGGTTCTTCACTGGACATGTCCAAAGGCATTACAGACGATTAATTGAGACAGACCATCACTATATACTCTAAAGAAAGAAATATGAATATGAATGTCAATATGAATATGATTTCTCACTGTTCTCAACCTCCTCCCCTAATCTTGTCATCATCATCATCATCTTTGTGTGCTCTGCTGCATGGTGTTGGCGACCATTGCTCTCCATTCAAATCTATCTTGGTCACTGCAAGTGCACCTCCTACCCTTTGTGTCTTCACCCACTCCACAAATCCGTCCAACATTTTCTTCTTTGGTCTATCTCGTGCTGTGTTTCCCTCTAGCCTTCCTGTCCTGCAGTGATTAGATGCTCAAATTTCTGTTGCCTGTGATTAGATGCTCAAATTTCTGTTGCCTCTTAAAATGTACTACAAATGTTGTCTTTTCCTAATCTTCTTCATTAATGTTCTTTATGTGTTTGCCTCTCTCAATATTGTCTCGTTTTGTTTTCTTTCCTGTCCATGGAACTTTTAATTTTCTTCTTAGAAACTACATTTCAGCTGTCTCAATCTTGCTCTGATTTTGCGTGTTGACTGTCCACGTTCCGCATCGGTACAACACTACGGATTTTATATATCAATGAAGAACTCTCTTCCTGATGTTAATTGATAGGCATTTGTTGGTAAGAACGCTTTTCAGTTTCTTGAAATCAGATGTATAATATACAATTTCGAGGAAAGAAAAGCGTCTCATACACCCATCCATACTTGAGAACTTCGCGTCATTTATAACAAGCATATAAATGACATTTATGCTAAAACAAAGTAAAATCCTTCCATACGATTATAACAAGCATATAAATGACATTTATGCTAAAACAAAGTAAAATCCTTCCATACGATTCAAGATCAGTGTCTCATACGTGAAATCTTACGTAATATAGTTGGAAGTATCAAGCAATGTTTGGCCTGGTGGTTAAGCCATCTACCTAGGACATAAAGAAATCCAGGTTCAGATCACAGACGGCACCGGGATTTTTCTACCTCCTGCGCTAGATCTTAAGTGATGGTCTACGAGCTAAGTCTTTCAGATGACAATCACCGAGATATTGTGTGCATCACACACTTAGAGCACGTTACAGACCCATGGCAATAACAGAGTTGTCTCTATCAGAACTATGTAGAAAACTCCATTATTATAAGGAAACAGAAATACACGCATGCGCGCGCACACCACACACACACACACACACACACACACACACACACACACACACACACACACACACACACACACACACACACAACACAAAAGGCTGCTTGTCTGCGGCGACGCGCTTTCCACGGAAGAGCACCCAAATTTCACATGGAAATTATTTAGACAACAAATAGATAGATAATAGATAGATAGAATAGATAGATAGATAGATAGATAAAATAGACAGACAGACAGACAGACAGATAGATAGATAGATAGATAGAGAGAAAGATAGAAGAGATAGATAAATAAGGAGATGCAAATACATAAAACAATTGTAGGAAATATGATACACCAAAAGAAACATCTTTAAACAGGAAATATAATACGCCATAATGAAGTATCATAAGAAGCATCTTTAAACAGGAAATATAATACACCATAAGAAATATCTTGAAGACTAATGATAACGTTCTGATAGTTCTGAGTTGATATCTTTACCATTATTCTCGACTATTCACTCATCTCTCTTTCTTGTATTAAACGACTTAAGAAGCAAAGAGCGGGGGTGAATACCATCCCCTTCATCACCATTTTTTCACGTGCCAGTAATAATGATAATGACTTCCATTTATATACACGTAATGATAATAATGACTTATATTGATAAAGCACCTTACCTGTGGATCTAGGCGATTACAAAAACACATTCTCTGACAAACACTCACAGTTACAGATCTGTTCACACTCACACAGTGGACAGGAACAGGCCACAGAACATTAGAAGTATTCCAGACATAGACACAGAAATGGTGTCTGAAGAGGGAAAGTTTGAGATGAGTTTTGAAAGGTGTAATAGGATGTCTGATAGCACCGGGAAGGGAATTTTAGCTTTGGGGGTCATAGACAAAGAAGAACGGAAGAATGAAAGCGACTGTAAATCAACAAGTTACTCAGTGTTCACTTTTTAATTTTTGTTTGCTGTAGTTGAAAACATGGAAGAAGAAGAAGGTAGCATCATTTTTTGTCGTGATGAATGTACTCCGCTTCACTCTTCAATAACGCAGGTGTCGACTATCCTGACCAGTTCTCTTTACTTTAAACTATTTCAGACACCCGGGAGAAGAGTGGCAGAATGGTTCTGAGGTTCGCCTGCCAATAACTAAACTGGAAGTTCCATGGTTCGTTTTCCCGTTAAGGTCTCGACTTTTCTCCTCAGTTTGACCAAAAAATCGAACTGAACATTAAATCCTTCAAAAGGGGACGAAAAACAAGTCGGACCCATGTGCCTTCTGACCTATGCACGCTAAAGATCCCACGGCGGTTGAAAATCGTGAAGAGCGGGTCTTTTGCTCAGCTGTCCTTGTGTAAAACATTGGACAGGTTGATTTCCCAGGTCCTTCCCCATGAAGGTCAAATGACCTTCTTGTCTCTCATGTTTTGGTAAAAACACTGGGTGGCGCTGCAATGCGGCGACGCCCTCTCAAAGGGGAGAGCAGCCCGAGTTTCACATTGTAAATCTAATGTGACAAAAGAAAGACATGAATATGAATGTCAATATGAATATGATTTCTCTCCCTACAGGCTACAATCTTCATTGTTCTCAACCTCCTCCCCTAATCTGATGTGCACGGGCTCAATAAATATTCCAGCCACCTTATCTCGTTGGCAGACCGTCCTTCTACCATTGTCCCAGCCCTTGTCAAACGTCGCCCAGTCTCCCCATGCCTGGAGACCAAACACACAAGAGAACAGAGGCAATCTATGATGGCTATCAGGAAACCAGTCCTTCTCTCCCAGACTCATCAAGTGTTAAACTGTGTAGCGCTTGGAGGGAACAAAGATATAGCATGGGGAGTTCTGGCATGGCTGTGAGCTTGATTGAAGACGGTTAATGGAATCGTAGGTCCAACTTTGTGAAGAATTTTCTATCAGAAATTGCACACATTCTCACCACATACTTAGTCCCTTTACGCACAACACACACACACACACACACACACACACACACACACACACACACACACACACACACACACACACACACACACACACATACTTACATACATTCTCACACTTCCTTTACACACACACAAAAAAATGCCAGTTATATAGCTGCTCACACCCATTCCCATACCTTCTATAATTATGTACACACCTTCATCATTACAACGTCCTTCATGTATGCCTTCACCATCCCCAGGATGTCTATCTCAATACTGCTAAGGAGAAAAGAACTCGTCTCACGAGTATATTGGACACGTTTTCCAATATTTACTCCTCCACTGATTTCACTTTGCTCTGAACAATACATATGGGTGATCACTCTTAAAAGGTCTGACGTTATCTGAAAGCGAAATCTTTGTTGCCAATACTTCTATAGTGGGAGAGTTATAACAAATAACACTTTACGTCGACGTCGTTCAGTGTGTACTGAAATAGATATTTCTTCTCACCCGTATGCATGAGGAAGATGATGGATGACACAGAATAAGTTATGATTGAATGGAGATAAGACTGAAGCAATGCTCGTTGGCACAAAGCACAAGCTTTCCACTGTAAAAGTTTGTTCCATCCAACTAAGTGACAACACTGTTTCACTCTCTGAATCAGTGAAGAACCTAGGCGTTGTTCTCGATCCTCAACTCTCTATGCAGAAATTCATCGCCCAAACCTGTCAATTTCATTACTGTCAACTGCGCCGTTTCCGTTCTATTTGCCGTTATCTTTCAACTTCAGCAGCATGTAAACTTGCGACTTCTCTAATCGTGTCTCGCATTGGTTATTGGCAGAGCAACTCTCTACTCTCTGGCTTGCCTACTTCTTCTGTTGCATGCCTCCAATTCATTCAGAATTCTGCGGCCCGTCTTGCCCTTCGTAAAAAAAAGAGGCATGATCATGTCACTCCCTTGCTTCAATTTCTCTGAGGGCAACGTTTGTTTTTTCTGATACAAACATAAGACACAAAACTATATGTGAGATACAACCTCAAAACCCTACCGGTCCATAGGGCTTATGAACAGGCTTATGGCTTGTGCCATGGTCATTATGGGCCTTCTCCATCACGTGGTACCAGTGGCGGCGGTGCACACCAATATAAGATACAAAACTACATGCTTGGTATCACCTCAGAACCTTGCTGGATTAGAGGGTTTATGAGTAGGTTTAAGGCGTTTGCCATGATCTTTTTTGGACTTTCTCCATCATGTGGAATCGGTGGCGTCAGAGTATATACGTTATCTTGAGAAACTGAAAGTGAAACTGATATACTATTATTTTTAGTATTATTATCATGCTGATGATAATGATGATGATGATGATGATGAATATGATGATTATTATTATTATTACCAGTATCATCATTATTATTACTATATTATTGCTATCATTATTATAATCATTATTATTAATATTATTGTTGTAGTTATTGTTCCTGCTGTTGTTGTTATTATTATTATTACAGTGCAGCACAGCGCAGTACAATGCAGTACAGTAAAGTACAGTACAGTATACTACAACTATAACACACTACACCACATTTACACTACACTACACTACACTATACTACACTATACTACATTATACTACACTACACTACGCTACACTACACTACACTACACTACACTACACAACAACTATACTACACCACACCAATACTACACTGCATTACACTACACCACACCACACCACATTCAAGAAGATGACAAGCATTCTTACCAACAAATGCCTATCAATTAACATCAGAAAGAGAGTCCATGAATGTTATATAGAACCAATACTGTTGTACGGATGCGAGGCGTGGACAGTCAGCAAGCAAAGCCAGAGCAGGATCGAGGCAGCCGAGATGTGGTTTCTCAGAAGAATGTTGAGAGTTCCATGGACAGCAAAGAAAACAAACGAGACAGTCTTGATGGAGGCAGACACAAATAGATCACTCATAAGGAAGATTAGGAAAAGACAAGCAACATTTGTAGGCCATTTTATGAGGAAGGGGGATTTGGAGCACCTGGTCACAACGGGAAAGCTGGAGGGAAAGAGAGCACCAGGTAGACCCAGGGAGAGAATGCTGGACGGACTTGCAGAGTGGCTGGGGATGAAGAGGGTTGGGGAGATGCTGGGGGCAACGAGAGATAGAGATGGTTGGAAGTCCATGGTCGCCAACGCCATGCGGCAGGGCACCTGATGATGATGATGATGACACCACACCACACCACACTACACTATACTACACTATACTACACTACACTACACTACACCACATCAAACTACACCACACCCACACCACACCACACCACACCACACTACAAAGACATAGGTATACGAGACCGCGCTGCCAAACGCAAACAACGATTTAACTTCACTGAACACGTCCCGTTTACGTCGCCAAAAAACACAAAAAAGCGCTACATCACAGCAGACGAACTCATGCATCCAGTTCCTAACACCCCCTTCTCTCTGTTTCTGCAGGACAGAGATAGAGCAGTCTACAGTCTAGGATTGCCAGAGGGTGAATCAATAGAATCAGAATCAGATTGCCAGAATATTTTTAGTTTTTTTTGTAATTGCCCCAGCGTCCAGTTACATCATTGTTAACTGGCACTCCAGAACTTCAGAATAAGTCTTTGTGTGTGTGTGTGTGTGTTTTAGGAAGGAACACATGAAGTTAATCATTCATATAAGCTGCGACAGCTATGAAATGAAATAGAAACTGTATTTTCTGATGATGTAGATATTATAGTTTATAGCACATTTTACATAACCGTCCCGCTGCTCCACTAGACGTATTGAAATAAAGAAAGTGGGAAAGGAGAGAATGAGGAATGGGGAGAGGGAGACCGAGAGAGAAAGAAAGAAAGATACAGAGAAAGAGAGAGAGAGAGAGACAGACAGACAGACAGGTAGACAAACAGACAGACAGAGACAGACAGACAGAAACTGATACACACAGGGAGAGGGAGAGGGAGGGAGAGAGAGACAGAAAGACAGAGACAGAGACAGAGACACAGAGAGAGACAGACATAGACAGAGACAGACAGAAAGACAAAGACCTACTGACAGACAGACAGAGACAGAGAAAGAGAGAGAGAGAGAGAGAGAGAGAGAGAGAGAGAAAGAGTTAGACAAACAGACAGAGAGAGAACTAGACAGACAGACAGAGATCGAGTCAGACAGACAGACAGACAGAGAGAGAGACTGACTGATTGATTTGCTGATCATTGTTTTACTATGACATAACAATGTTTCGTCAATTTGCCTTGTCTGCCGTTTCTAAGATACCTTTGGTAAAATTAGCATAGTGAAGCAAGGGTAGAATGACAGAACGAAAGGAAGAAAGACAATGCAAAACTAAGAAAGACAATGCAAAACTTCAAAGTACGCAGACTTGACATGAATTAGGCAACGTAAAACTGACACTCACAAACATAATTGCAAGTATATCATAAAACAGCTAAGTACCCTCATTTACTACTACTAGTGTTGTAAACGTTAAAAGAGCGTACATGTATTTTAAAGGCATTGTATAAGAGCCATGTTAACTTTCTCAACTTTTGTATAAGAACCATGCTAACTTGCTCAACAATGATTCGTCTGACTAGTCATGATGATGATATATTGTGCATGGTATAAATAGGGGGCTGCATTTCACATAATGTTAGGTGGCTGCATTTCACATAATGTTAGGTAGGTGCATTTCACATAATGTTAGGTAGGTGCATTTCACATAATGTTTGGTCACAACGCATTACATTTATCGCATTTGAAGTACATATGTATAGTTCATTTTCTTCAAGACCAGCGCATAATGGACAGTTACTGCTGACGTTAACCCTTTGACTTCTGCACCCTATCCACCAACTGCAAAAAAAACTTAACCCTTTGCTCCCTTACCCTATCCCTATAGGGCGAGGGAATCAAAGGGTAAGGTGTTTGCCTTACTAGCATGGCTGGCAACGCAAGATGCTGGTGGACAGGGTGCGGGAGTCAAAGGGTTAAGAAGTGCGTTAATACATCGGGTTTCATGAATTTTGATATCCCTGATGTCCAACCAAACTCTGACAAGGACGTCCCTGAAACACTTTTGTTGCTTGCACAGAATTAAGATACCTTTCAGGAGTGAGCGAAGACCTAAAACATCTAGACTGAAACGATCGCCCACCCTGAGCATTCTTACACCCGAATCTCTTTTAAAAACGGCGGAAAAGCAAAAACACATCACGGGTCATTTCATATCAAAACTATGTGCGCAAGCTGGCCACAGAAATGAAAGCAGAAGAAGAACACACCTCAGACACTTGCACCCAAATCTGGGAAAAGAAAAACACTTGGGGAATGACATACAGCAAACACCAGTTCCAGACTAACTCCAATATTGCTGTGTGCAAACAAACTGGCACTGGCTGGGAACACCATCAATGAGGAAGTGACGTTCGGCTTCGTGCAAACCTTGTTACCGTTGAGCTCTCGCAAACAGCCTACAAAGGCGCACAACCCCTATGAACTTTCTTCATTCGCCATGTTTATTGGGTTTTCAAGTTGGTCAAAGTAAATGAAGGTTTTTGGTCCTGGAACTTGGAACTACAGAGTGTTTTTGTTTCATTTTATTCTCAGACTTCTGCTTACAAAACTTTTGGAACTGTCAGTTTGTCATCAGAGGATTATGAGCATCCAGTGACAATGTGTACATCTTCAGTTCTTAAGTTTACTTCTTTTGTGCGATGTCTGATTATGAGACACACCGTACACACACACACACACACACACACACACACACACACACACACACACACCACACACACACACACATATATATATATATATATACACACACACACATACATACATATATGTATATGTGTATGTATATATGTATGTATGTATGTATGTATCTATGTATGTATGTGTGTATGTATGTATGTATCTATGTATGTATACATATATGACGCTTCAAAATACAAAGAAGAAACACAGACAGTGGAATTGTTTTCATCTATTATTTCGGCGGTTGGCATTCCTCCGGGGGCGTTTTGAAAATTCTGAACTCTGGCCAATAATTTCAGAAACATGAAAATGTATGTCATTTGTGCCTGACTACTTGTCAAAGGAGAATATTTCAATATTTATTTTACAAACCACGAACAACAAGAAAAAGAACATACAATTGCAGAAAAGGCTTTTCAAGTTAACGTCACACTTAAAGATCTATATAAAAAGCCCCTAAGCCCATATACGCAATAACACAAATACATACACGTGTGCTTGTGTGTGTGTGTTCTTATATATATATAATATATATACATGTGCGTGTGCGTGCGTGGTGTGTGTGTGTGTGTGTGTGGTGTGTGTGTGTGTGTGTGTGTGTGTGTGTGTATGTGTGTGTGTGAGTGTGTGTGTGAATGCGAGTGCGAGTGCGAGGAAGAGAAATTTTAACAGCCGCGCCCTTGACAATTTCGTAAAGGGAGAAAAATCGTGGTGAGAATTTATGTAATAAAACATGTGGCAAAATCCATTGATAATGGAACTTAACCTTTGATATCCTCGGTCGAATTGACTGCATTTTAAATCTCACCCTGTTTTCGTTTTCATTAGAGGCTAGGTATTTTAACCCTTTGACTCCCTCACCCTACCCACCACCAGCAAAAACGTAACGCTTTGACTCCCTCACCCTATCCACCACCTTTCTACAGGAAGTTGGTGGATAGTGTGAGGAGTCAAAGGGTTACATTTTTGCTTTCCTATCATGTAGAATTTCTCAAACCCAACACAGTTTGCGCTACCCATTCAGCTGGCATAGACGCAGCCACAAAGCATAAAGTGGTAAGCTCAGTACAGCTAGCATAGACGCAGCCACAAAGCATAAAGTGGTAAGCTCAGATACTGAGCTTACCACTTTATGCTTTGTGGCTGCGTCTATGCCAGCTGAATGGGTAGCACAAACCGTGTTGGCTTTGAGAAATTCTACATGGGAGATAACTCCGTGACTCTCAAGAGTTATGTTACTTAGTTGATATTTAAAATTCTCTCTGCTTCCCTCTTATTTCCTTTGGTATTTCCTATCATGGTTGACAAATCAGATGCTGGTGGATAGGGTGAGGGAGTCAAGGATTACATTTTTGCTTTCCTTCATGGCTGACAAATCAGATGCTAACAAATAGGCTGAGAGAGTCAACGTGGGTTTTTTGTTGTTGTTGTTGTTGTAGTTTTTTTTTAACCTTTTCGTTAGGATCATCTCACTCACGGAAATTACCTTTGTGCTCATCTTTTTTTCCGTCCCATTTTCTACGTCATCTTTAATGGCCACAGAAGATGGCACATATTTTTTTTTACAATGCCATGATAATGATGTCGATGAGGATGATAATCATAAACTATGAAGTTCCATCTAAGATTGTGACTGAGTGACGGGGCTGCACTCTACGCTTACTATCATAACATATCCTGGCGTCAACCAGGCCCGAGAGATACAGACACCTGCGGTGCTAGCAAGTCAGAAGATTTGAGCAACATCCTCAATGGCGCATCCGTGGAGTGGATGTGACTCGACCGTGTGGTCCCGGTCTTCCCATTGAGCCCATAGCACGCCCAACTCTGGATAGGAGCCGGTTAGAGCCCCAAAATTACACAAAGATACAGTTTTGAAGGGACTGATGGGGATTCGATCGAACCCACAACCTTCCAGTCGGTAGTCCGTTGCGTTAACCACTACACCACGGCGACTGGTGGGAATCAAAGAATTAATACATGTTGGTTAAGAGCCAAAAGGACAGACTTCTAGATTTCCAGAAGGGATAGTCAGCATTTTCCTCGTTTTGCCCAGTCGGGCAAAGACCCAGCAATGCGTTTGACAAGTACAAGGACAACAACGGCCACACACAGACGAGAAGCAGCTGTTACGAGGTAGCGGAAAATCGAATCTGCGATGACAGGAGTATGGAAAGAGCTGGACACCATCATCTACGGCTGTAGCCTCTGGAGGAGAGAGATGGTACATGTTAAGGTCTGCATAACAAGACAACTTTGTTGGACGTTCACCTCCAAGGTTAGTGGAAAGCGTGAGTGAAGCACATTAGCTAGAGACATCGTTATGCATTATACATACTCACGGTTGCAGGCAATGCCCAGCATAATACAGGCTGGTCATTCTTTTTGTAAGCAGAGTTTTCGACTGCGAAACTGGACAAAAATGATGGGGTTGTGATCAAACTGATTTTGAAACCAAGCAGAAAAAATGAAACGTTTTCTCGTTTTTTCATCCTGATAAAACACCCAAACTGCTGTATTTTCCCTCTTATTTTTTGTGTTATTGTTGTTGTTTCTAATGGTGGTTTGCTTTTGTGCGTTTATGAGTTTATTTCTGTCGACTGAAAAATCATATTTCATTCTTCTATAGGTGCCGTCAGTCACGCGTTTTCATTCAAGTTTCTAAGTTTCTGAACCACTCTGTATCACTGTGCATCCCACACACACATACACAACACTCACACACCGCTCATTTCGGCTCTCCAGCAGAATATCAAAACCCTCTCTCTCGCTCTCTCGCTCTGTCTCTTTATCTCTCTCTCCCCCTTCTGTGTGTGTGTGTGTGTGTGCGCGCGCGCGCGCGTGCGTGCGTGCGTGCATGTGCGTGTGCGTGCGTGCGTGCGTGCGTGCGTGTGTGTGTGTGTGTGTGTGTGTGTTTGTGTGTGTGTGTGTGTGTGTGTGTGTGTGTAATTTGTGGATTTGACAAATCTGTATTCATACAAAAAGCACAGACCTGAAATCTTTTCACAGAGTGTACTATATACCATGGATACTAGTAACTAACTATATATGGATTTGCCACCATCCGAGACCGCTAAGACCTGAAGCAGAATCATCATCATATCATCAGGTGCCTTGCGCATGGCGTTGGCGATCATGGACTTCCATCTGTCCTTCCCTTGTTGCCCAAACACTCCTCAACTCTCCTCGTCTCAGCCACTCCGCAAGTCGTCTAGCATTTTCTCTCTGGGTCTACCTGTGCTCTTCCCCACTTCCCGTTGTGACCAGGTGCTCCAATCCCCTTCCTCATAAAATGGCTATAATGTTGCCTGTCTTTTCCTATCTTCCTTATGATGATCTACTTGTGTCTGCCTCATCAAGATGTCTCGTTTGTTTTCTTTGCTTGAAGCAGAATATGTTAACAAAAACTCACGAAGGTGCGGATGGGACCAGGAGCATCAATGCCCCGCCAGTCGCCGGACAATCACCTCCAAAGCTCTCGACGCCACTCGACAGTCATTGCATCAAGGAAAGGGAGGTTGTCCATGCGTCGCGATCGCGTGACCCATCCGGACCCAGTCATCAGTTACCTTGTTTACAAACCGAATGGCAAGATGGTGGAGATGACAAACCCCGGGACATAACCACACAACGCGTACCAATTAGGTCCAGCCCAGCCTCCGGAAAGGCGTCTGGAGTTGATGGTATTCCTGCAGATATTTAAAAAAATAAAGCAAAGCTAAGCCAGAACAAGATTGAAGCAGCCAAGATGTGGTTTCTGAGAAGAATGTTGAGAGTTCCATGGACAGCAAAGAAAACAAACGAGACAGTCTTGATGGAGGCAGACACAAGTAGATCATACATACGGAAGATTAGGAAAAGACAGGCAACATTTATAGGCCATTTTTTTTATGAGGAAAGGGCATTTGGAGCACCTGGTCATAGCAGGAAAGCTGGAGGGAAAGAGAGGACCAGGTAGACTCAGGGAGAAAATACTAGACGGACTTGCAGAGTGGCTGAAAACGAACGAGGAGGGTGGAGGAGATGCTTGAGGCAACAAGAGATAGAGACAGATGGGAGTCCATGATCGCCAACGCCATGCGGCAGGGCACCCGATGATGATGATGATGATCTAAAAGAATGGGGCTGAGGTGCTTTTAGAGAAGGAGACAATCTCATATCTGTTTATACAACGGAAGGATTAAGTGCCTCAAAACTCTGAAGATGCTGCAACATTCCACATTTGCAAGAAAAATGTTAAAACCTCATGCTATATTCATTGCAGGATAATCCTTTTAAGTATCGTGGGTAAGATGCTTACCAACATCAATGTGAATAGAGTCAACAATGTATTACATGGGCGCTGAGAGAAAGAAAGAACGAAAGAGAGAGAGAGAGAGGGAGAGAGAGAGAGAGAGAGAGAGAGAGAGAGAGAGAGAGAGCAACAGACAGACATTCAGACAGACAGTCAGACAGATAGACAGAGATCGAGCGAGCTAGAAGAGAGAGAGAGAGAGAGGGAGAGAGAGAGAGAGTACTGAAACATCAATGAATTGCTGCTACATAACACTGCCTACAACAGAAAGAAAACGTGTGTGGTCTCACACACAGGGGAGAGGGGGAGAGAGAGATAGAGAGACAGAGAGACAGAGACAGAGAAAGAAAGAGACAGAGAGAAAGATAATGAGAGAGAGGGAGACAGACAGACAGATAGACAGACGGAGACCGAGAGACAAAGAGTACCCAAAGAAAATGTGTGAGAGAGAGAGACAGACAGACAGACGGACAGACGGACAGACAGACAGACAGACAGAGAGCGGTTGGGGAGTGGGTGGGGCGAGGGTGTTTTTAACAGGAAAACAGAAAGACAGATTCCGTAATGTTTTATATTCTGTGTGATTCAAAACATGAAATTACACTTTGATTGTACACTACTTCAAAGAGTGGAACGTTATACAAAAACTTCTGTTATATCCTCAACTCTCTAACAGACACGCAATGAGACCCTTATTGAATTTAGAAAACTCTCGTGAGCTTGCGTGCAGAACAATACTCTAAGGAAAGCTGAAAACTTTCACAGTACGCCGGCATCATTTCGATCGGTGATATTGTATCCAATGCGTTGGCCGTCTGAGACGAATTCCGTGAGAATTGGACAGAGGATAATATTTCTGTTTGTCCAGTGTTGTACCCCTTGGTCTGACTCGAGACAACTGAAATATGGTTTCTAAGAAGAATGTTACTGTTACTGTTATTGTTGTTTAAAGCCCAGCCGACTGCGTAGAGCCATATCAGGGCTATTATCGCTTCAAAACATACAAAACTGCAACAGGAAAAAAAGACCAAAAAAAGAAAATTAAGTACACATATCAATGGATTTGCGCACATCATGTAAGGACACGCCCCTGGCATTGACCACTCCGTCCAATTTATCGCTCAAGAGGTTTAAAAAAACAACACACCTGAATACAAGTTTAAGCATACCCAAGGAAACCAAAACATAAAAACTGACATAAATCATCTAAAACTGCTTCCGCATATCTCACCTCCCTAGAGCCAAAATGCACTTAACCCTTTCTCTGCTATCATGCTTTGCTAAGGCACATGCTAAGAATGTTTTTAGAAACAGACAAAAATCACGCTTATTATTTTCAATTGCTTCTAATTCAGAAGGCATTGAAGATGGATACATAAAAGTATATATATATATATCAAATGAAAGGAAATTGAATGAAGATTGTGTTTATGACAACTTCAAAATGAAATAATGTACCAGAGTGTCACATGTACTCTATGAAATGCAATAAAAAAAAAAAAGTAAAGTCAATGATGATGTAATCAAGTGATGCAGGAGCTCACAGTTTATAGCACACTTTGATTTGAAGATATAGACTGTACAAAGGTCAGAAAGCAGTGTCCAGCCACAATATAAGCACAGCCTAGCCACACATAAAATGAAAGGGTTTTATTCTCCAGTGTCTATCCCCAGTAAAAACGCTGCTGAATTTGGTTGTTCTGGAAGCAGTCTTCCAAACACAGTCCTCTCCTTCCCCCTCTTGCTTCCCTTCCCCTTCTAGCAGGTCCAACAACAGCAGGTCCAGCAACAGCAGGTCCAGGCCGAACATCATCACCATGCTGCATTACCATACCTGTAGCACAGTGAAAGCAAGGATTCAAATTTCCACATGAATATTTTATGAAATAAAATAAGTCTCACACACACACACACACACACACACACACACACACACACACACACACACACACACACACACACACACACACACACACACACACACACTTTTTCTTAGGATTGATAATTGGGTAAAAATCACACCTGAATACAAATATAAGCATACGTAAGGACACCAAAACATACATAAAAAACAGGCATAAATTACCTAGAATTGCTTCTGCATATCTCACCTCCCTGGAGCCAAAAATGCAATTAACACATGTACCCAATTATCAATCCTAAGAAAAAGTACGTAAGACTTTATCGAACGCATACAGGTGAATGGACCAGCAAAGCAGAAAATGATAGATAGAAAATACAGAAAGCAAAGGAACAAGGCAGAAACAAAAAGAATGACAGAAAAGAGGAAATTTCTAGCACAGAATTTCAAGAGTTCCACGGACAGCAAAGAAAACTACGAAACAATCCTGAAGGAGGCAGACACTAGAAAAACAGTAATGAAGAAGATCAGGAAAAGACAAGCAACATTTTATGAGGCAAGAAAAATTAGATCACCTGGTCACAACAGGAAAGCTAGAAGGAAAAAGAGCACCGGATGGAGAAAATATGGGACAGACGTGCGGAGTGGATGAAGACAGAGAGGGTGGGAGATGTACTTTGCAGCGACAAAAGAAAGATTCGTATGGAGGGCTATGATCGCCAACGCCATGCGGCAGGGCACATGATGATGGTCGGATTTGTCTTCCTTATAACAGATTACGTTTTACTGGCAAATGACGTCAGGACCTCCGAATTTAGAGCAAGCCTTCAGAAAATCCTCGCTTTAGACCAGAGTCTGCTAATGCGAATGTCAACTTCACTTAACCACGTTAATGCGAAATTTGCTGATGGTCGTTACATAGTTAACAAGAAACGTCATGAGGGTTCGAATAGGAGCACCAATGCCTCGCCACCTCCTGGAAACACACATCCCTATCTCCCATGCCACTCGACGGTCATTTCTTCAAGCCAGGGGGCTGTCCATGCGTTACATGACCCATTCCGACCCAGTCATCACTTACCTTGTTTACAAAACGAATGGTTAGGTGGGGAGATGACAAACCCCAGGACAAGGCCACACAACATACACCAACCAGGTCCAGCCCAGCCTCTGGATCAAGAGAGAATGGAAGACCCCTTCTCGCCCCACAGGTCTTCATCTCTCCTTCAGGCAGCCCATCCTACCACCAGTTCCCATAGCTGCCAGCTCCTTTCCCCTTACTATAGTCTCGACAGTTAGCACTCGGAAGCTCCCAACGTTGCCTTGCTTTAACCAAAGAGCTTATTTGAACGGCCGATTGCAAAAATGGCCGGGTCTGATGGTCCAGACACAGCCCATGTTGCTGTTCAGGAAGTTCTGACATGCCCCCAAAGGGATTCAAAGTTTGCCATTATTTGAGCAGCCAGCATGTGTTTCCCTGCAGTTATCAGGCTTCATTCACTGAAATCAACGGCCAAGCCTCAAGCCGAAGTTAACAAGAAACACCACAAGGGTGTGGATGGGACCCAGAGCACCAATGCATTATATGTACATAGAACCAATACTGTTGCACGGATGCCAAGCCTGGACACTCAACAAGCAAACTCAGAACAAGATTGAGGCAGATGAAATGTGGTTTATAAGTTTCACTTCTTTTCTTTAACCTATCTCTCCCATGTTTTATACCAAGGAAGCCGGGCAATGCCCTGCTCTTTACGATTTTCAACTGCCGTAGGATCTTTAGCGTGTTCAGCCAGAAGGCACACGGGTCCGACTCGTTTTTTCGTCCCCTTCTGAAGGACTAGACGTTCAGTTCGATTTTCCGGTCAAAGTGAGGAGAAAAGTCGAGGCCTCTAAGTCGAGCGAACCCTGAAACCTCGAGTTTAGTTACTGGCAGGCGAACGTCTGAACCATTTTGCCACTCTTCTTCCTAAAGAATATGTAAAGAGTTCCACGGATAGCAAAGAAAAGAAACGAGGCAATCTTGAAAGAAGCGAACACAAAAAGAACATTAATGAAGAAGATCAGGAAAAGACAAACAACATTCATAGGACGTTCTATAAGACAAGACTAATTTGCTCACCTAGTCACACAGGAAAACTAGAGGGAAAAAGAGCATAAGGTAGACCTAGAGAGAAACTGTTACAGTTTTGCAGCGCGGGTAGAGACAAAAACGGTAGGAGATATACTTTCGGCGACAAAAGAGAGATTCGTATAATAAGGCCATGATCGCCAACGCCATGCGACAAGGCACATGATGTTAATAATGACGACGATGAGGAGGAGGAGGAGGGTCGTTCATGTGCTAATGACTGATTATCTTCCTCTCTGCGTTCATAGGTCTGTCATTGTGAGGCCACCCATTCAGCTTTTATACAGTTTTCAAGTTTCAATGCACTGTATCTTTGAAAATGTATCTTCTATTGTGTTTGAGAGAGAGAGAGAGAGAGAGAGTGAGTGAGAGAGAGGGAGAGACAGACAGAGACAGACAGACAGACAGAGACAGATGGACAGAGAGAGACAGACAGAGAGAGAGAGAGAGTGAGAAAGAGAGAGAGGAGGAAGGGAGGGAGGGAGGGAGTATACAGTATGCAACATTTGCTAAGACGATATTTCCAGCACTAGACGAGACGCAACGTGGAGGCATTTTTTTTTACATTGAGGTCTTTCAACATCGGTAAATCATACGTAATGCCTACTTGTATAAAGTAAACATGAAAGAGACACTTCAAAAGGAAAACAAATCATGATCTGTATACAATTGAAAATGATAAAGAGACATCGTAAATGAAACAAACAAACAAACATCGTAAAGAAAACAAACAAACAAACAAACAAACAAAAACAAAGACGACAAAACACGACGAAATATAAGAAGATCATGATGTTGATGATGACACCAGTGATAACACTAACAGCGATGAGAACAACACTGTAAAAGCGATAATAACAACAATGATGATGATGTTGGCGATTATATGATGACGACGACACTGTCTATAATAGAAAACCTCCAGATGCAAGAACAAATCCTTCCTCGTGTGAAACAAATCCTTCCTCGTGTGATGATAGAGAATTGGCAATGTCCCATGTCAGTTGAAGGAAGAGCACAAGATGGCCATGGAAATAACTATGGACGAAGATCAATGATGAGACAGTTGTATCAAAGAACTGGACAAAAAAAAAGAAAAGAAATGCCTAGGGCACGAGACATGGCAAACGGAACTTCAGACAGACTTCAAATACTGCTGTGCAAAGAGGACAAGAGAGAGAGAGAGAGAGAGAGACAGAGAGAGAGAGAGAGACAGAGAGAGACAGAGAGAGACAGAGAGAGACAGACAGAGAGAGACAGAGAGACAGACAAAGACAGAGAGACAGAGAAGAGAGACACAGAGAGAGAGACAGAGAGAGAGAGAGAGACAGACAGACAGACAAAGACAGAGAGACAGAGAGAGAGAGGGAAACACAGAGAGACACATACAGAGACAGAGACAGAGAGAGAGAGAGACAGAGACAGAGGGCGACAGAGAGAGACAGACAGATACAAGGAGAGACAGAGAGAGAAACAGAGACAGACAGGGAAGAGAAAGATAGTAAGAGACAGACAGACAAAGAAGAGACAGAGAGACAGACAGACAGAGAAGAGAGAGAGATAGAGAGACAGAGAAGAGAGAGAAATAGAGAATGACTGAGACAGTCAGAAACAGAGACAGAGACACAGAGAGAGAAAGACAAAGACAGAAAGACAGAGAGACAGAGAGTGACTAAGAATTCTCCAAAAGCTAAAGTGACATTCAAATCGATGAAAATCTTGTTGTTGCTGACCTCAAGCAAACAGCCAGAAGGACATGAATACATCCTGTACGAAAGGTACTCGTTTCGGATGTTTACCAAGTTTTCATAGGGTTGAAAAGTGGAGACGAGGAGACCCAGGTCTTAGAACTGCGGTGCCTGTCTCGACTTCCCTGCTCAACTAACATTTTGTATCATTCTGTCTGGCTCCGCGAATAAGCGATTATTGTTGTTAGTAAGGAGCCTTAACCCTTTGACTCCCTCATCCTATTAACCAGATTCCTACAGGAAGCTGGTGGATAGGGTGAAGGAGTCAAAGGGTTAAGTTTTTGTTTTGCTTGTATGGTTGACAATGCAGGAAGCTGGTGGATAGGGCGAGGGAAATCAAAGGGTTATAGTAAGCAGTATCCTAAATAAGTTGGACGGAACAGGCACTCTTCAACTCCACTTAAAAAGTCCAGCAACAGTGCGGGGTCTCCTCCAGTAGGGAATCCATGGTGACTTGACATCTCTGGCTTCTGTGGGCTTTCTCACACTGAGACTTTGAACGAACTTAGGAGTTAGTGGTGTGTGAGAAGCTGGAATGGTTAGCGTTGCACGACGCTACGGAGGCAGTGCTAAGTTTGGGATAAGGAAAGAAAAACAGAAAGAAAGAGACAAGAAAAGAAAAGAAAGAAAAAAAAAAGAAAACGAAAGAAAAGAAAAGAAACAACGAAAGAAAGAAAAGAAAGGAAAAAAAGAACAAAAGAAAGGAAAAAAAATAAAGAAAAGGAAAGGAAAGAAAAAAGAAAAAAAAAGGAAAGAAAAAAGAACAAAAGAAAGGAAAGAAAAAAGAAAAAGAAAGAAAGAAAAAAGAAAAAAAAACGAAAGAAAAAAGAACAAAAGAAAGGAAAGAAAAAAGAAAAAGAAAGAAAGAAAAAAGAAAAAAGGAAAGAAAAGAAAAGAAAGAAAAGAAAAGAAAAGAAAAGAAAGAAAGAAAAGAAAAGAAAAGAAAGAAGGAAAGAAAGAAAGAAAAGAAATATAGAAAAGAAAAGAAAGAAAAGAAATATAGAAAAGAAAAGAAAGAAAAGAAAGAAGAAAAGTAAAAACAAAGAAGGAAAAGAAAGAAAGAAAAAGAAAAGAAAGAGTGACGAAAGAAAAAGAAAGAACAGAAAGAAAGACAAGAAAGAAAAGAAAAGAAAGAAAGAAAAGAAAGAAAGAAAGAAAGAAACGAATACATTTTCAAGGTTAGAACGGTTTATCACCAGCAATGTCTGAGAGTGTCTAATGACAATGTTTAATTTGCTTTGTCATCTTCCATTTCTTGAGTAAACTATTAAAATAATAAATAAGTTGCACACGTGAAAGGTTTTGCACGTGCACACGTGCGCTTATACACGCTTTCTGCATGCGTATAACTGTGCGCTATTTTCCTACAAGCATACATAATGCATACAAAGCGTTCTTACCAGCAAAAAGCTTATCAAGTAACATCAGGAAGAGAATTCTTGAATGTTATACAGAACCGATACTGTTATACGGTTGTGAGGCGTGTACGCAAAGTCAGATCAAGACTGAGGCAGCCGAGATGTGGTGTTTAAGAAGAATGTTGAGAGTTTCGTGGACAGCAAAGAAAACAAACAAGACAGTCGTGATGGAGGCAGACAAGAAGATCATTGATAAAGAAGATTAGGAAAAGACAAGCAACTTTTACAGGCCATTTTATGAGGAAAGGGGAATTACAGCACCTGGTCACAACAGGAAAGCTGGAGGGAAAGAGAGCACCAGGTAGACCCAGGGCGAAAATATTGGACGGACTTGCAGGGTAGAGGACAGAGAGGGTGGAATATGTACTTGCAGCAACAAGAGATAGGTGCATATGGAGGGCCATGATCGCCAACGCCATGTGGCAGGGCACTTGATGATAATGATGATGATACATAGTGCATGTGTGGGGATGGAGCAGTGTAAAGCATTTTTACTGCTGACAAATTTATAAAAGAAAAGAAAATAGGTTGTCATATTTTGGGGGTAAAATGGAACGCACAAAAATAAGAGGTAACTTACAGTTTGAAATCAGTGGCCACCAGCTACATATGGAAATCCTTCTCTCCAAGCATTTTCTTCCTCCTGTCCAACTCTCCTGAGTCTCCTGCTTCTGGACTTTTGTGAAGCCAGATCTGTCTGTGTCTTGGTACGAATGCCTTGGTAGGTGTTCTTGTTAAAAAAAACGATGTCCTGATGTTAACAGTGTTTAGGGTTACAGAAGAATTTCTTACAGGAATCAAAGGACAAGAAGGCAAACTGCCTGCTTATCACAGTGTTTTTCCACATAATAGCACACTTGTTTTCTAGTTCTTTTCTCTCCAGTTTAAAACAGTTTTACCTCCTCATGACATCATGTGCTCATAACTTGTGACAATGTTTTTATTCAAACGTTCAGTGTCCGCTGTCATGGTACCAGTGTCAGCATTACCAGTCACATCCTGAGTACGTTCTTCAACTTGATTTTCTCAGTCACCGCCAATATTGTGTCATCTGAAAATTCTTTCACATCGTCAACCAAATTACGTTGCCTCAGTTCTGGCTGAAAGGGCGCAGCACTTTCGTGCCCAACAGCCGTCAAAATCCTGCTTTTTGAATCGACAAAGTTTCTTTTATCAACTCACATGGCTTCTGTCATCTGTGTCACTTAGCGTGTGTTTCGTGCGCGCTTTCGGGCGTTTTTCCACTTAGATTTGCATTAGAAGACATTCTCGATACAAACAGTGATTGTCCGCAAAACCGCTTTAAAAATATTCTTCCAAATTCACTTTAAATAGAACAGAAACAACACTTACACACGAGGTAGCCATTTACAAATGCAGTCTTGTTGCCGGCAACGTCTTATTGCAACTACACAAGGCGAAACTAAGCCATTTCTTGCCAATAACTCACGAATACTCCTAGCTTATTTTGTCGTGAAAATCCCCCTAATTTGTGACCATACCCAAGTCAGAAAAATCCCAATTACTAAATAAACGACCGTATAAACACGAAAAATTTAAACTGCGTCTGAAAATAGATGCTCTCACCTTTACAAAAATTTGTATGGTTTTGACAAACTCGAGAAAATGACATCTGGCAAGGACCGGCCCATTACGTTTCTCTCTTCCGCCAAAGATATGCTATGAGATATAGCGTTCTCAGCTGTTCTTTGGCTACTTTAAATGTACTTTAACACAATCATTTCTCGTTGTCTACATTTTTAAATTAAAAACTAAAAAAAAAAAAAAAAAAGAATGCCATCAACATTCTTCTCCCCATACAGAAAATACACCGAAGGCATAATCATCAAACGTCAATGGGCAGGATTCATTAGTGACATAAACATTACTCTTTGCTTCATCATGCTTGCTTTGGATATGAAATTACACATCCACCCACAACCGAAGTGTTTTAAAGTGTCTGGTGGTTTAGGAGGGGGGGGGGGTATCACCGAGGTGATGTAGAAGATGTGCCAAAAAATGATGGTTAAATCATCGAAAAGTCATGAATGGGATAAATTGACAATGGATATATGTGACAACATTTGCTTTCATAACTTTCCCAGAATAATTACAACCTTTAATATTCAGTTGTATTATTAGATACTGGTACCAAAAATGATAACATTAATAATGATAATATTTTAATAAAAAAAAATTAGGTACGTTGTGAAACTATCAACAAAATAAAACGTTTTTGCTCTCTCGATCTCTCTCAGACGGTTTCCTTCTCTTAGTGTCTGTCATCTCTGTCTTTCTCTCTCTGTAGATCGTTTCCATATACAACGTATGGAAATCATTTCATGGCGCTAGCATCATCCGTACACACACGCGTACACATAAACACACACACACGCGCACGCACACACACACACATACACACACACACACACACACACACACACACACACACACACACACACACACACACGCACACACATACACATACGTCGTTTAAAAGCACTTATGTCAATATATGTTAAAAGGAATAATGAACGAACAGACACACACAGACACACACACACACACACACACACACACACACACACACACACACACACACACACACACACACGCCAAGATGGCGGCTTTCTAACAGAACGTTTTCAGAGAGGAATCGTCTAGGCTGAAAATGACACGGTCCAAACGTTGTGTCATCAAAGAAAAAGTAAAGAAAACCACCCGTGGGACAGACAACACCAGGGCAGAGACATCACCACCTTCAGAGACCCCAGAACTCGAAGAACATCTAAAAGAACAGACCTCCGGTCGCACCCTTTCACCATCCAGGAGTCAGCCACACATCGCACAGCTACAATCAAGATCATCATGTGGCTGCCGCTGTCAAGAGGCGGTAAGGGAGATAGACATTTTAAACAACACCATTCAAGAAATGTCTAAACAAATCCACATTCTCACAACCATGCTACATTCAGACAGAAAACTTTTATTGGAAAACAATACAACGTTAAAAGAGCTGCGCGACGTCAATAAGTGCACCAAACTTACGACCACCGTTGCGTGCCAGACGGATTCCGCAGTCCACGGTGACTTCACCACCATGTCACCGATGGACAAATTCTCCACCTACGCGGAATGCGCAGCTCAACCCCCCAAACTGGAAGATCGGTCGAGGACACAAAATGGCAGGAGAAATGTCGTCAAACATAGACCAGACGTCTCCACAAAACCTAACCGTGACGTCAAAACTGCGCTATCGTCAACACGTTCCAGACCACAATCAAATGTTCTTCCCGGTGTCCTTATCGTTCACGACTCAGTCCTCAATAAAGTGGATGGAAAAAGACTGGGCTCTTCATACGGTTTTCAGGTGGCCACGAGAAAGATCCATACCATCGAGGACTGTAAGATTGCAATTGAAAAATCAAAAGAAGAGCTGACACCTGAACCTGACTGTGTAGTTTTACATGTGGGGATCACAGATTTAAAAACAAAGGAGCCCACTGAATGTAGCACAACTCTTGACACCTGTGTGAAAACTATCAACACCCAATTTCCAAAAGCCAGGGTAGTTTTAAGTCAGGTAGCTCCTGTGAGGGACAAACACCTAAACGCTAAAAGAGAGCTCCTAAATGCCCTAACAAAAGTGCGACTTCTTAAAGCAGCGAGTGTCGAATACGTCAACAATGACAATCTTCAAACTATCAGTCACACTCAAGTCAGCCAGGACGACGTCCATCCAACCATCAGAGGGGCGAGCGTTCTGGCCAGAAACTTAGGGAGGCAAATCCATCAGCTTTTCTGGGAAAAACCGAGGAGGAGATCAAACCGACAACGACATCAACAAAGACCCGGCTTTCAATCTCCGTTTTCTTTCTCTCCTTGGTCATTTTAGATTCAGCCCAGATTCAGTTTCTCTTCGTTCAGTTCTCAGCTATATTGTTTTATTTAATTATTTTCTTGTTCACATACTTCATTTTTATCCTATTTGTACCTTTTAATTCAAAGTTAAATGAAATCTATATAAACTTACCATATTGTTCTAAAGTTATTCAACCGTTCCTCATGAAGACGTGTGTAGTAAGTGATATCAACATTTTTCAGTGGAACGCACGTTCCATTGTTAAAAACATCTCATATTTGAGTAACTATCTCTCTTCTAAAAACGTCCATGTCATGCTCCTACAATCGCTGAATACCATCAAAACCAAATTACCTAAAATATCCGGTTTTTATTATCCACCAATATGTGACTCTGTAAATGACGGTGGCCGTATACAAACAGCTATATACATTCGTGAAGGACTGAACTATTGTGAACGATCATCGCCAGTACCTAAATCTACCGCATTTATTTCATCATGTGCAATCATTATAAAATTTTCCTCATCGTTAGTTGTGAATATGGCCTCTGTATACTTACCAAGAGGCCCAGACTCTGTGAACACTGAATGGTTAAAACACTTTCAAGATCAGGACGACAAGTGGATAATTGGAGGTGATTTTAATGCACATGCCCCATTTTGGGAAAAGTATTGTACAAACATAACAAGCAACAGGTTGATTGAAAATATTGTAGATTCCAATTTATATTTACTTAACAACGGACACGTTACCCGGATCCCCGATATACCAACCCACAGACCCACAGCTATCGACCTTACTTTAATCTCACCATCCCTAGCCCCAAACGCCACATGGCAAACAGAGGATGACTTGTTGGGATCAGATCACATCCCCATACGTCTTACCCTAAACCATACTACAGAAATAGACGCCATACCACAAGATAGTTTACCCAAGTTTAATTATAAAAACGCTGACTGGATCAGTTTTAAGGCAATCCTTGAAAAGACAAGAACAGATCTATCTGAAACAATGAACATAAACGAAACGTACGAAGTTTTCTGTAACTCACTCTTAAGGGCTGCTAACATTTCAATTCCAAAACTTACAGTGTCAAAAATAGGAAAACATCATGGAAATGTCTGGTGGAATGAGGACTGTCAAAAGGCAGTGAACGAAAAGAAAGAAAAATACAAAATTTATTTAGCAAACAGGTCACCTGAAAATCATACAGCGATGAAAAGTGCCAACATTAAGTGTAACAGAATCATAGAGCAAGCCAAAGAACAACACTGGACATCTTTTTGTAAATGTGAAGTAAATAACCACAAAGACACGATAAAGATTTGGGAAAAACTAAAATTAATGAAAAACGGGATTAAGTTGCCATCAATTCCAGTAAAGCTAGAAAATAACCCTATTCCTAGCTCATTGGAAAAAGCAGAAGCTTTTGCAGACGTGTTTGCTGAGGCCTGTCGTGTAGAAGGACTCCCTGTCTCTGATAGAAATCATAGGGAACGAGACGAAAAGAAAGATGTATATAAGGACCCTGCCTCTGACAATACTCACTACATAAATGCATCACTCACACTTCAAGAATTAAAAGATGCCATTCAGTCCCTTCCAAGTAAAAAAACGTCAGTTGGACTAGATGCAATTTCCAATGAGATGCTGAAAAATTTACCAGAAAATTTTATAATCTTGCTACATGACATATTTCAAAAATGCTGGAATAGTGGGATAATGCCTAACAACTGGAAAGAAACAATAGTGGTTCCTGTATTAAAACCAGGTAAATGTAATACCGATTTGAAAAACTACAGGCCAATTGCATTAACATCACATGTATGTAAACTAATGGAGAAAATAATCTTAAAGAGACTGATGCACTATTGTGAAAAGAATAAAATAATACCAGTAAATCAGGCAGGATTTCGAAAAGGCAGGTCACCAGTAGAGATCCTAACAAAGCTAACTACTAATATAAAACAACAATTTGCAAGACGTCAATGTGTTTTAGCTACATTTTTTGATATAACGAAAGCATACGATCAAGTGTGGCACTCCCGATTGTTATTCAAATTTAAAAGTATTGGGCTGACAGGTCACATTTTTGGCTATGTTAAGTGTTTCTTAGAAAACAGAGTATTTCAAACGAGGATTGAAAATGTATATTCCACGAAACGAATTCTTCAAATGGGTATCCCTCAGGGATCCGTTATAGCTCCCCTTCTTTTCATGATATTAATGCATGACTTACCCAGTAAAGTATCTAAGCATATAGTTTTAGCTCAATATGCTGACGATTTATGCATGTGGATGCAGGTAAATATGAAAAAGAAAACTCCTTTGCGCTGTATCAATTATACACGCAAATGCTACCAATTAGAACTTGATAAAATAGCGCGATACATGGTAGAAAATGGGTTACATCTATCCCTGGAAAAAACAAAAATAGTTTTATTTAATAACGGAGCTAACCCAGTAAATATTCCCACTTTCAAACTGGGAGATACTCTTCTTCAGTTTAACGAGTCGATTAAATTCTTAGGAGTTTTCCTTACAGCAAAATTATCTTGGAATCAGCATATTGAATACTTATTAACCAAAGCTCAAAAAAGTTTAAATTTCATAAAAATAGTTCGCAAACAGACATGGGGTCAAGATTCATCAACACTTGTTCATCTTTGTAAATCGCTTGTTAGATCTAAATTAACCTATGCTCAAGAAATCTTCTTCAGTGCACCGAAACACTTACTAAAAAAACTGCAGAGCATAGATTGTAAAGGTTTCAAACTTGCACTGGGTCTTCCAATGCATGCTTCCTGTCTTCGGACATATAATGAAATCAAACTGTTGCCACTTGATGAGCAAAGGAAAGTCGCTTCTACTAAATTTTTGTTAAGAAACACTACCGTAGAAAACATCTCAGAAACAGAAATTAAACTGAGATCAGATACCGACTTTCCAAAACGAGCTAAATCAATATCTTCACAGGTCACACTTGCAACATACACATCTGACGTCATGAAAGGCTCAGGAATTGATCTAGACGTAGATCCTGTATCTATACGACCTTCCTTTTCGCCAGTACCCAGTTGGGAACTCCAAAGAGCACGATTTGACGTACACCACACTAATTTAAAAAAAGGAGACAATATAAACTTACTGGCAAGTCAGGTTAAATGTCATATAAACGACGTATATTCTGATCATTTGAAAATTTACACTGATGGGTCAGTAATTGAAAGAAAAGCAGGCTCAGCGTTTTTAATACCTGCTCTCAAAATTGAAAAATCTTTCTACATAGGACTTGATAAATCTATCTTTACAGCTGAACTCTTTGCAATATTAATGGCTTTAAACTTTCTGATAAGTCTTCCTAGGACAATTTTTCAGATACTTCTTTGCGTTGATTCAAAATCAGTACTTCAGGCTCTTGAATTATCAAAATTACAAACAAGATCAGAAATGATTCTGGAAATAAGTCACTTGATTCATAATTTATCTTTAAGAGGCACTGATATTACTTTCTGCTGGATACCTTCTCATAGTTCTTTTAGTTATAATAATAAAGTTGACAGGGCTGCCAAACGGGGAGCTAATAACTCACCAGATTCAAACAATATCCAGCTTTCTCTCTCGTTGCACGAGAATTACACTTTAGTGGACAACTACGTCTGGAAGCTGTTCCAATTAAAACAGAAAAAGTATGATAAATGTCACATGAACTTTGAAGTTAGCAAAATACTTAAGCAGCTTCATGCCAGCAGAACTATACAATCCCTTATGTACAGATGGAAACTTGATGCATTCAAAACAAAATATACCAATAACATAGTGTGTCTGTGTGGAAAGAAGATAACACATAGTCATATTCTTTCTTGCGTTAGGGTAAAACGACATATTCCAACACTATCTGTGAGTACAGTTTCTGACATATTTGCCTCATCATCATTACTGTATGAATTTTTTGTTAGCCTGTCAAAAAGTCCTATAGCGAATTACCTTTAAAATGTTATTTGACTTGTTCATTGTTGTGGTTAGTCAATTATTAGTTTTACTTTTTATTCATTTCTTCCGGATATTTACTAATTTTGTTTGTCAGTTTGTTTGTTTAAATCGATAATTATGGTAACATTATTTGTTAGTTTTACCTTCCCCTCTTCAAAACAGTTGTTTTCTGGATCATCTTTTCTCAAATTCAAAATTGACAATTTTCAAATATCTTCTTCACTCCTCCTCTATCACTCCCCCCCCCCCTTTTTTTGTTTTTTGTTTTTGTTTTGTTTTTTGTTTTGGTCTAAAATCACTTTAGTGAATAGACATTAAATCAAAGACCACCACACACACACACACATAGAGACACACACAAACACATTCTCCCTCTGTCTCTGTCTGTCTGTCTTTCTGCTTTCTCTTCTTTTTCTTTCTCTGTCTGTCTCTTTCTCCCCGACTGTTTGTTTGTCTGTCTGTCTGTCTGTTTCTCTGTCTCCTTGTCTGTCCCTAAGGTAAGTGAAGGTAAGCGAATCAATAGCAAGGAGAAAACTGAGCAGGTGTGGGAGTGAGCAAGCAAATATTGAAAGAT
>JAPXFY010000014.1:70551909-70579409 GCA_030674185.1 Monoplex corrugatus
TCCTCCTCCTCCTCCTCCTCATCGTCGTCATTATTAACATCATGTGCCTTGTCGCATGGCGTTGGCGATCATGGCCTTATTATACGAATCTCTCTTTTGTCGCCGAAAGTATATCTCCTACCGTTTTTGTCTCTACCCGCGCTGCAAAACTGTAACAGTTTCTCTCTAGGTCTACCTTATGCTCTTTTTCCCTCTAGTTTTCCTGTGTGACTAGGTGAGCAAATTAGTCTTGTCTTATAGAACGTCCTATGAATGTTGTTTGTCTTTTCCTGATCTTCTTCATTAATGTTCTTTTTGTGTTCGCTTCTTTCAAGATTGCCTCGTTTCTTTTCTTTGCTATCCGTGGAACTCTTTACATATTCTTTAGGAAGAAGAGTGGCAAAATGGTTCAGACGTTCGCCTGCCAGTAACTAAACTCGAGGTTTCACGGTTCGCTCGACTTAGAGGCCTCGACTTTTCTCCTCACTTTGACCGGAAAATCGAACTGAACGTCTAGTCCTTCGGAAGGGGACGAAAAACGAGTCGGACCCGTGTGCCTTCTGGCTGAACACGCTAAAGATCCTACGGCAGTTGAAAATCGTAAAGAGCAGGGCATTGCCCGGCTTCCTTGGTATAAAACATGGGAGAGATAGGTTAAAAAAAAGAAGTGAAACTTATAAACCACATTTCATCTGCCTCAATCTTGTTCTGAGTTTGCTTGTTGAGTCTCCAGGCTTGGCATCCGTGCATCAGTATTGGTTCTAAGTATAAGGCATTGGTGCTCTGGGTCCCATCCACACTCTCGTGGTGTTTCTTGTTAACTTCGGCTTGAGGCTTGGCCGTTGATTTCAGTGAATGAAGCCAGATAACTGCAGGGAAACACATGCTGGCTGCTCAAATAATGGCAAACTTTGAATCCCTTTGGGGGCATGTCAGAACATCCTGAACAGCAACATGGGCTGTGTCTGGACCATCAGACCCGGCCATTTTTGCAATCGGCCGTTCAAATAAGCTCTTTGGTTAAAGCAAGCAACGTTGGGAGCTTCCGAGTGCTAACTGTCGAGACTATAGTAAGGGGAAAGGAGCTGGCAGCAATGGGAATTGGTGGTAGGATGGGCTGCCTGAAGGAGAGATGAAGACCTGTGTGGGGCGAGAAGGGGTCTTCCATTCTCTCTTGATCCAGAGGCTGGGCTGGACCTGGTTGGTGTATGTTGTGTGGCCTTGTCCTGGGGTTTGTCATCTCCCCACCTAACCATTCGTTTTGTAAACAAGGTAAGTGATGACTGGGTCGGAATGGGTCATGTAACGCATGGACAGCCCCCTGGCTTGAAGAAATGACCGTCGAGTTGCATGGGAGATTGGAATGTGTGTTTCCAGGAGGTGGCGAGGCATTGGTGCTCCTATTCGATCCCTCATGACGTTTCTTGTTAACTATGTAACGACCATCAGCAAATCTCGCATTAACGTGGTTAAGTGAAGTTGACATTCGCATTAGCAGACTCTGGTCTAAAGCGAGGATTTTCTGAAGGCTTGCTCTAAATTCGGAGGTCCTGACGTCATTTGCCAGTAAAACGTAATCTGTTATAAGGAAGACAAATCCGACCATCATTATGTGCCCTGCCGCATGGCGTTGGCGATCATAGCCCTCCATACGAATCTTTCTTTTGTCGCTGCAAAGTACATCTCCCACCCTCTCTGTCTTCATCCACTCCGCACGTCTGTCCCATATTTTCTCCATCCGGTGCTCTTTTTCCTTCTAGCTTTCCTGTTGTGACCAGGTGATCTAATTTCTCTTGCCTCATAAAATGTTGCTCGTCTTTTCCTGATCTTCTTCATTACTGTTTTTCTAGTGTCTGCCTCCTTCAGGATTGTTTCGTAGTTTTCTTTGCTGTCCATGGAACTCTTGAAATTCTGTGCTAGAAATTTCCTCTTTTCTGTCATTCTTTTTGTTTCTGCCTTGTTCCTTTGCTTTCTGTATTTTCTATCTGTCATTTTCTGCTTTGCTGGTCCATTCACCTGTATGCATTCGATAAAGTCTTACGTACTTTTTCTTAGGATTGATAATTGGGTACATGCGTTAATTGCATTTTTGGCTCCAGGGAGGTGAGATATGCAGAAGCAATTCTAGGTAATTTATGCCTGTTTTTTATGTATGTTTTGGTGTCCTTACGTATGCTTATATTTGTATTCAGGTGTGATTTTTACCCAATTATCAATCCTAAGAAAAAGTGTGTGTGTGTATGTGTGTGTGTGTGTGTGTGTGTGTGTGTGTGTGTGTGTGTGTGTGTGTGTGTGTGTGTGTGTTGTGAGACTATTTATTTCATAAAATATTCATGTGGAAATTTGAATCCTTGCTTTCACTGTGCTACAGGTATGGTAATGCAGCATGGTGATGATGTTCGGCCTGGACCTGCTGTTGCTGGACTTGCTGTTGCTGGACCTGCTGTTGTTGGACCTGCTAGAAGGGGAAGGGAAGCAAGAGGGGGAAGGAGAGGACTGTGTTTGGAAGACTGCTTCCAGAACAACCAAATTCAGCAGCGTTTTTACTGGGGATAGACACTGGAAGATAAAACCTTTCATTTTATGTGTGGCTAGGCTGTGCTTATATTGTGGCTGGACACTGCTTTCTGACCTTTGTACAGTCTATATCTTCAAATCAAAGTGTGCTATAAACTGTGAGCTCCTGCATCACTTGATTACATCATCATTGACTTTACTTTTTTTTTTTTATTGCATTTCATAGAGTACATGTGACACTCTGGTACATTATTTCATTTTGAAGTTGTCATAAACACAATCTTCATTCAATTTCCTTTCATTTGATATATATATATACTTTTATGTATCATCTTCAATGCCTTCTGATTATTATAAGCAATTGAAAATAATAAGCTTGATTTTTGTCTGTTTCTAAAAACATTCTTAGCATGTGCCTTAGCAAAGCATGATAGCAGAGAAAGGGTTAAGTGCATTTTGGCTCTAGGGAGGTGAGATATGCGGAAGCAGTTTTAGATGATTTATGTCAGTTTTTATGTTTTGGTTTCCTTGGGTATGCTTAAATTTGTATTCAGGTGTGTTGTTTTTTTAAACCCCTTGAGCGATAAATTGGACGGAGTGGTCAATGCCAGGGGCGTGTCCTTACATGATGTGCGCAAATGCATTGATATGTGTACTTAATTTTCTTTTTTTCCTGTTGCAGTTTTGTATGTTTTGAAGCGATAATAGCCCTGATATGGCTCTACGCAGTCGGCTGGGCTTTAAACAACAATAACAGTAACAGTAACATTCTTCTTAGAAACCATATTTCAGCTGTCTCGAGTCAGACCAAGGGGTACAACACAGGACCAACAGAAATATTATATCCTCTGTCCAATTCTCACGGAATCTGTCTCAGACGGCCAACGCATTGGATACAATATCACCGTTCGAAATGATGCCGGTGTACTGTGAAATGTTTTCGCTTTCCTTAGAGTATTGTTCTGCACGCAAGCTCACGAGAGTTTTCTAAATTCAATAAGGGTCTCATTACGTGTCTGTTAGAGAGTTGAGGATATAACAGAAGTTTTTGTATAACGTTCCACTCTTTGAAGTAGTGTACAATCAAAGTGTAATTTCATGTTTTGAATCACACAGAATATAAAACATTATGGAATCTGTCTCTCTGTTTTCCTGTTTCAAACTCCCTCGCCCCACCCACCACCCCCAACCACGCTCAGTCTGTCTGCCTGTATGTATGTATGTTCTCTCTCTCTCTCTCTCTCTCTCTCTCTCTCTTGCAATTAATTGTTCCGAAAACTGTGTCACTGGACGAGAAAGTTCAAAGGTCAGGAACAGTGTATTGTGAATTTGTGTGCTGCAAAGATGACAATGTCGATTCAAAATTTCCGCTCGTGGCGCACGTGCTAACTGCCATCTCGCTGGTTTTCGTGGTCAATAAAACGTTCTCCACGTGGAAACTGCGCCTCAGTGGGGATGTCGAGGAAAACCCCGGCCCTGACCCTGCACTCAACCAACCACAGAATGGAAGTGATACAGAAGAAACGAAAGTCAACCAACCGTGGCAACTGGCATGGATGAATTTCTCGCTAGAATCACCGACACGATACGTCAGCAAATACTCGAGCAAACTGACCTACTAAGGGGTGATCTAGGTGGCATAAAGGATGAGCTGGATGAAATTAAAGGACAGTGTGCACAAATTAACAGCAGATGTGACAGACTGGAAAAAGAACAGCAAGATTTGACTGACAGTGTGTCAGCGATGATCTCGGACATTAAAACAGTGTGGGTCAAGAGGAATCTGATGGCAAAGAAGAAACTAACAAACTGAAATCAGCAGTTCAAGATTTACGAGATGAAATCTCAAATATGACTTCAGAAATCGACAGATTAGAAGGGTTTTCCCGAAGAGATAATCTCAGATTCTTTGGGGTACCTCAAAACAGTGTCAGTGAGAACCCAGATGTGTGTGTGGCTACACTAGTCAGTCTGTTGAACAGTATCAATGACACAAAGACATGGACACAAGACGATTTTGTGAGAGCACACAGGGTGGGCCAAGCTAAACAGGACCAACCCAGACCAGTAATAGCGCGTTTTACGCAATGGAGAGAGAAAATGCGTGTACTCACAAACAAAAACATGCCAGACAAGTTGAAGGACCAAGGTATTATTAACCTGTCAAACGACCTCACAAGGCGTCAAGCTAACTTTGTTGCTCAAGCCAGAAGAGAGGGGAGAAAAGCTTTTTTCAAAAACGGAGTGATGGTGATGGGTCCTTACCTACCCGATTCCCGTAGCTATGCCCAGGTGACAGCGACAGGCAGAGACAACACTGTGGGCATGGCACATACAACCCCCCTATCACGACAACAGTACGATTTGGGTCAAGATCGTGCACGCTACGGGGAGTCCCCTTCTCCCAGCTACCCCAGTCAATGCTGTGACGAGGCGAGTACTGCGGGTGACGGGGATGGTCGAGAAATCTCCGGTGACACACGTGCAACACCTGACCAACCACCTGACAGCGGGCAGACAAGGTCTCTCCGTGATGCAGACGCCTCTCGGACTGGCCAGTCAAGTCGGGGAACAGGGAGAGGTAACGGGGCTTCGTCGACGCGTGACGTCACAGGCCTGGTCACGGGTTCCCGGACTGGTCAACAGACAGGGGCAAGTGGGATAGGTGACGAGGTTTCCCCTCGTTGTGTAGTAGTGGACCAGCCTACCGACACGCGCCGGGGAAGGAGTTACGCGAGCAGACAGCAGGGCTACGTCGTTACCTGGGAAACCAAACCTGTGGCAGTGGTGACCGCCCTTTGCGTAGCAAGACGAAAAAATAGGACAAGCCTGACCACTCGGCAACTTGGCGTTTTCTTTCCTATAATGTAGAAAATTTATACAATAAATTGAATGATGCCTCTTTTGTAAACTATATTAATTCTTTTGATTTTGTATGTTTATCAGAAACATTTATTGATGCATCATTTGATTTTTCTGGGATATTTACACAGTTTATAAAATTCACTGCTCCAGCCAAGAAACTATCATACTTTGGAAGGAACTCGGGAGGTGTTGTGCTACTCATAAAAATATGTTTACAACAATTTGTAGAAGAAATTAAATTAGAATGTTATAATGCTGTGGCAGTAAAGCTAAATAAGAATGTTCTTAGTACTGACAAAGATGTTGTTTTAATTGGTTGTTATGTTGCACCTGAAGGTAGTCCTCTGTATAATAACACAGAACTGAAAGATGGAGTAGTGATGTTGGAAGAAAGTGTATTGTATGCTGTACGACAGGATGATGTGTATCTGATGATTTGTGGCGATTTAAATGCAAGAACAGGATTGTGTCAATCAAAAGGCGAAGAAATGACAAACTTTGAGTCAAATTTTAGTCTATATTGTGATGATCCTGATGAAAATTTTTCCAGGCATTCTAAAGATGGAACTGAAAATAACTTTGGAAATTCCTTGTTAGACTTGTGCTTTATGTTTGATCTTGACATTATGAATGGGTTTTGTGATGGCGACAGGGAAGGAGAATACACTTTTGTATCACCGAATGGATGCAGTGTTATTGACTATTTTCTTGTCCCTGATAAATTTTCACATAACTGTAATATGATTGTAAGTGATTGTCTTGTTTCTTGGCATTTGCCGATAGAAATGACATGGAAAAATGGAATACAAAAATGTCCAGAAACTCAGGAATCATGCATGCAGGAGAAAATCATTTGGTCGGAAGAAAACGCATATATATTTGAGGCTGAACAAATTCAGATGATTTTAACGATCGCCTTCATGAGGCTTATCAGTTAATGAATGTTGATGTAAATAGCTGTGTAGATATTTTTGCTCAAGCAATGCATAGTGCAGCTGCATGTATGGTCAGAAGGGTTGGCAAAAGAAAGAAATGTTTAGATGACTGGTTTGACGATGAATGTGAGCATAAAAAGAAACACGTAAAGAGGCTTCTTAAAAGCTTTCAGAGGAACAGATTAGGAAGTGAAAAAAAAGAACTGAAAGATGTTTATGTGAAAAAGCGATCTGAATACATAAAATTGAAACGACAAAAGAAACGTGAATTTGAAGAAGCAAAAATAAATAAACTCAAAGACTCTATTAAAGACTCAAAATTGTTCTGGTTGGCAATCAGAACACTTAATAGAAAAGCCATAATCTATAACGAAATAAGCCTTAATCAGTGGCATGAACACTTTCACACAATATTTCAAAGTTCTGGATCCGGGACAGAAATTGAAGATGATAGCAATTTGGATACAAATGAGTACGAAGAACCATTATTTAATGATGCAATATCAAGAAGGGAGATAATTGACAGTATTAAAAAATTGAAAAATGGTAAAAGTGCTGGACCAGACAAAATTCTGGGAGAAATGTTAAAGCATTCTAGCGATTCAGTGTTAAATTTTATAGTTATTCTATTTAATCGTTATTTGAAAATGGTATTTTCCCCACAGAATGGGCCAAATCTATTATTGTCCCCATACATAAGAAAGGAGATGTAAACAACCCAGACAACTACCGAGGGGTTGCACTCACAAGTGTTTTAGGCAAAGTTTATACAAATATATTAAATAAACGACTTACGAAATGGGCAGTGAGGGAAGAAAAAATAATAGAAGAACAAGCAGGATTTCGATCTGGATACAGTACAGTAGATCACATTTTCACGCTGTACGCTTTAGTCCAAAAATACCTTCTTAATCACACTAAACTATACGTAGCATTTGTAAATTTTCGCAAAGCATTTGACTCAGTTAATAGAAATGTACTTTGGGGTATTCTGCGAAAGAATGGAGTAAATGGTAAATTATATATGTCTCTTAAAAGTATATATAATTCTGTGTTAGCATGTGTTCGTGACAAAGATATGTACACCAACTTTTTCGAATGTCCATGAGGAGTGAAACAAGGATGTCTCCTCAGCCCCTTACTATTTTCATTTTTTATTAATGAGTTAGCGTTAGAAATAGCCAAAAAAGGGAGACATGGTGTACAGCTATTGCCTGGTGCTGTTGAAGTTTTTTTACTGCTATTTGCTGATGATGTGGTGCTTTTGTCAGACACTGTCATAGGGTTACAAAATCAACTAAATGCTTTAAAACATGAATCTGATAGGTTATTACTGTCTGTGAACCTAGAAAAGACGAATGTGATGATTTTCCGTAAGGGAGGACATCTTTCGGCTCGAGAAAAATGGGTTTATGGTGAGTCTGAAGTTAAAGTAACAAACTCATATAAATATCTAGGTATTATTTTTACAACAAAACTGAGTCTCCAAAGCGCATGGGTGGAAAGCAGCAAAAAAGGGAAAAGAGGAACGATGGAAATTTTAAGATCTTTAAGAAAATTGAACTGCACTGACTTCTCGATTTTTTGGAAACTTTTCGACTCACAAATTGAACCAATCTTAACGTATGGCTCAGAAATATGGGGTTTTCGAGCAATCATAAAGTGGAAAAGGTACATACATTTGCCATCAAACGCTTCCTTTCGGTACCATTGCATTCATCTAATAAAATGTTATATGGAGAAACTGGCCGTTATCCTTTGTTTTTGAAAACTCAAATGAAGTGTATTAAATACTGGTTGAAATTAACCCAGCTCCCAATGTCAAGATTGTGCAAGCAGGCATATGAGATGTTACTGAATCAATTAGACTCGGGTAAACAAAACTGGGCATATTTCGTTAAGAAAATGTTAACCACACATGGATTTGGTATTGTGTGGATGTGCCAGGGAGTTGGTTATGAACAAGGATTTATTTCAGAATTTAGGGATAGACTAGTTGATTCGTACAAACAAAACTGGCACGCTCAAATGGAAGAATCTGAGAAATATGATTGGTTCCTTTCCTTTAAAGTATATTTCAAACCGAAAAATATATAAAGGCCGTAACAAATAAATGGCACAGAAGCAATCTTGCTCGTTTTAGACTAAGAGCCCTAGGGCTAAATGCAACAAGAAGATGGTTTTACTCAAATTCATCGGCACACTCTATTTGTCCCATGTGTAATGTAGAGACAGAAGATGAAATGCATTTTTTGTTTGTTTGCAAGTCGTATGAAAGTATACGACAAAAATGCATAATCTTTGATGAGGACATTTCGAGTCAAAGGGTCATTACCAGAATACTCATGACTGAAGATGAAAACTATCAAAAATCCCTCGCGAAATTTATCGCCCTTGCTTGGAAAGTCGGAGAAAGAAAACAACACAGTAATAAATTAATGTAAGTTTATCTCCAGTGAAGATATCACTTTATACTGTTCTTATGTTTATTTGCCGGATTTAGGTCTTCCTTTTACTTATATGACTAATTACGTCGGGTGGTCAACTGTTTCTTCAACTTTTTGTTCAACTTTTTAAATTAATGTATCGTTTATCTCCAGTGAAGATGTTACGTTATATTGTTTTTTTTGTTTGTTTTCTGGATTTGGGTCTTCCTCTTATATGACTAATTATGCCAGGTGGTTAACTATTTAACTTTTTGTTCAACTTTTTAAATTAATGTAAGTTTATATTCAGTGAAGATATTACTTTATACTGTTCTTATGTTTATTTGGCGGATTTGGGTCTTCCTCTTACTATATGACTAATTACGTTGGGTGGTCAACTTTTTGTTCAACATTTTGTTCAACTTTTTCCGTTCAATTTTTTCTTCATCTTTAGGGAATAAATTCTAATGGATGTATTGTCAGCCATGATATATTTATAAATCTTTGTTTCGAGAAAACGTCGCCGAAAAATTTAATGACTTTGTTTTATGCTCCTTGCCACAAGGACAAAAATGTCAATGGCAATAAACCATTTTCAGTTTCAGTTTCAGTTTCAGTTCTCTCTCTCTCTCTCTCTGCTCTGTCTCTGTCTTTGCTCTCTCTCTCTCTGTTCTCTCTCTCTCTTTGCTCTCTCTCTCTCTCCCTCTCTCTCTCTCACTCTACCCCTCCATCCCCCCTCTCTCTCCAACAAATGTACACATATCGGTGAAAAAAACTCAGTAAGTATGAAATGAGAGAGAAAGGTGTGTGTGTGAGTGTTTGTGTGTGTGTTTGTGTGTGTGCTTGTGTGTGTGTTTGTGTGTGTGTGTGTGTGTGTGTGTGTGTGTGTGTGTGTGTGTGTGTGTGTGTGTGTGTGTACATCTGAGTCGAAAAGACAAACAAGCGGAGAATGACAGAGAGCCAATAGATGCTCACATAATTCCTTGGCATTCCTCAGCCAGACTCTTCCGTTGTTTTTGGCGATTTGTAGCTGCTCCCTCAGTCCCACCTGACAAACTTCATAATGACGAAAGATGTTCAAGAAAAAGAAGAGAAGACAGAGGGTAGATGTATTGGGAAGCTAAGACAAAGAAGAGGGAAGAGCGAGAGAGAGACAGACGGACAGAGAAAGACAGACAGAGAAAGAAAGAGACAGAGTGAGAAAGAGAGAGAGAGGAAGTAAGGGAGAGGATGTAGAAAGAGAAACAGACAGACAGAGAGACAGACAGAAGAGAGAAAGAAAGAAAGATACAGAAAGAGAGAGAGAGGAAGTAAGGGAGAGGAGGTAGAAAGAGAAACAGACAGAGAGACAGAGAAAGAAAGATACAGAAAGAGAGAGAGAGAGGAAGTAAGGGAGATGAGGTAGAAAGAGAAACAGACAGAGAGACAGAGAAAGAAAGATACAGAAAGAGAGAGAGAGAGGAAGTAAGGGAGAGGAGGTAGAAAGAGAAACAGACAGAGAGACAGAGAAAAAAAGATACAGAAAGAGAGAGAGAGAGGAAGTAGGGAGAGGAGTCAGAACAAGAAACATACAGAGAGACAGAGAAAAAAAGATACAGAAAGAGAGAGGAAGTAAGAGAGAGGAGGTAGAAAGAGAGAAGCGACAGAGAGACAGAGAGAAAAAATATACAGAAAGAGAAGAGAGAGGAAGTAAGGGAGAGGAGTAGAAAGAGAAACAGACAGAGAGACAAGAAAGAAAGATACAGAAAGAGAGAGAGAGAGGAAGTAAGGGAGAGGAGGTAGAAAGAGAAAACGAGACAGAGAAAGAAAGATACAGAAAGAGAGAGAGAGAAGAGAAGTAAGGGAGAGGAGGTAGAAAGAGAAACAGACAGAGAGACAGAGAAAAAAGATACAGAAAGAGAGAGAGAGAGAGGAAGTAAGGGAGATGAGGTAGAATGAAACTGACAGAAGACAGACAGAGAGAAAGAAAGATACAGAAAGAGAGAGAGGGGATGGGAGGGAAGAAGGAAAGAGAGAGAGGAAGGGAGGGAGAGATATACATGTAGAGAAGGATGGACAGAAAGAATGGTAGAAAAAGAAAAACCAGTCAGAAATGCAGGAAACTTTAGGAACAGGCAAAGAAGACACTTGACATCCTTATCACATCATCATCATCATCATCATCATCATCATCATCATCGTCGTCGTCATCATCATGTGCCTTGCTGCATGGCGTTTGCGATCATGACCCTCTATACGAATTATCTTTTGTCATTGCAAGCATATCTCTTACCCCAACAGCTGGCTTAACGAGCGTATGAAAACTAAACACATCTAGGTTTAAAAAGAGAGGCAAACCGAGGAAGACGTGGATCGATGGCATGAGAGAGACCTTGACACCACGCGGCATTTCTCCACCATTGAAGATATAGGTTCATTTTCCATGTAAAGATATAGGTTCATTTTCCATGTTTCTCCCCTTGAAAGCCCAAGTAGTCTTCTCCCTTTCTGAAGTCTTGGTTGAAAAAATCCGAGAGAGAGACGGAAAGAGAGAGAAGAGAGAGCGAGAGAGAGAGAAGAGAATGACAATGTTGCAATTTTCCGACATGAAGACATAATACACATACTAAGAGAGAGAGAGAGGGGGGAACAAAGAGAAAGAGAGAGACACACACGCACATACACACAGAGAAAGGAAGAGATAGACACAGACAGAGTGAAGGAGAGAATGTCGTTGACAGTAGTACCATTTTCTTACAGTAACAGTTATTAGCTATATAGACATTTTCAAACTTGCCATCACGGGTTTACGTGTCTGCTGAGGACGCCCTATACAGAACAGAAATACACCAGCAAATCAATAATAAGGACAGTGACAGCAAGTGTCAGACAGGCAGAGTTATGTCCATTTGTATCAATGTCCATTAGATAAACCAGACAAACCGAATTAGCAACAACAACAAAAACCAAACAAAAAAACAAAAACAAAAAAACAACCAAAAAAAACCGAGCCTACAGGGATCCTTTATCTTCTTATTTAACAACGAGAAAGAGAATTAGGAAGGAGAAGAGGGTAGCCGGTGTTTTATGTTATTTGTTTCCGCTCAACTCCATTCTCTCAACGAAAGGCGTCAGTGCGTTGTCATTCCTCATTAACATCATCTTCAAACAAAAAAGCTGCTACGTTTTTTCTTATCTCTACAGTAACGTGTTTGCTCATCCTCAACCCACGCACCCACCCCCTCCCTCCTCCACCTTCTGCCAGCCCCTGAGTTGTCTACAAAAGCTTGAACATCAAATAAAAATCAAGAAGCGAAGTAAGGAGTGTTTTGGTTTCCATCACGGTCAAAAGATGAAAATGCTGAGGGCAAGTGCGTCTTATTACTGACAGGGTGACGAGAAAATGGGAAAGCTATATGATCAATTTATCATTTTAAAGGATAGTTAATATCCTCATCGTTGCTTTGGAATGATGTATCATGGCATGTCAAGTCTGACAAATGAAAAAAGTTAGTTTATTATACATAAACAGGCAGTTCAACTCGTTCCGAGATAAATTATTTTTGTAGTTGTTAATGCTACGTTCTTGTCTGTTCTTTTTCAATGTGAATACATGAAGAAGAAAAAACATGATAAGAGAGTCAACCCACGGAAAAAATTATTTGGGGTGTACATCTTTGTACCAGTGGTATCTCTGAAACACAACAATCTCGTAATAATTGTATATTATTGTTATACATACTCAGACCCAGGGAGAAAATATTGGATGGACTTGAAGTACAGCTGAGGACAGAGAGGGTGGGAGATGTACTTGCAGTGACAAGGATAGATTCGTGTGGAGGGCCATGGTTGCCAACACCATTCAGCAAGGCACATGATGATGCTGATGACATACTCATCTCTTGAAATGTTGTGATTATAAAAGTTTGTTATCAAAACAGCTTAAACACTGTCGCTTGAAATTATTATTCTTATCGTCATTATCATCATCTTTATTATTATTACACGAATAAAGTGCTAGGTTGGACTTTATCGACCACGATAGTCGACCATATTTATATATACATGCATCCACACACACACACCACACACACACACACACACACACACACACACACACACACACACACACACAAATATATATATATATGTATGTACATGTGTGTGTGCATGTGTGTGTATATATATTGTCATTATTATTATTATTACTATCATTATTATTATTTTACTATCATTATTATTATTTGTTTTGAGCGCGGAGACATCATCTTGAGAAACTGAAACTGAATTATTATTATCATTATTATTATTATTATTATTGTTGTTGTTGTTGTTGTTACAATTATTATTATTCTTATTGCCATTACTATTATACAATCATTATTATTAAAAATCATTCTTCCACACCGTTATCTCCAATCTCCTATGGACTCACTGCGCATTACACATAATCAGACTTTTTCAATGGAGCACACAGAGCTCAGGCTGTTAGACAAGCTGACCGCAGTCCACTGTGTACTTGCACAGACTGCATCTTTGATGGGCGTACATGCTGGGTATTTCCATGTTTCTTTTATAAGCCAGTCACTGACTTGACTCACAACATCTGTAAAGCATATATTGAATACTTTGCATGCGTCTTTATTATTGCTCAGTATGTTCATTAAGAGAAGTGTACTTGAAAAGAATATCCAATATTTTCTGCTGTTGTTTTTTTCCCCCGCTGAAACTTAATACATGTTTATCTGTTTGTTTGCTTGCTTGTTGTCGTCGTCGTCGTCGTCGTCGTCGTCGTCGTCGTCGTTGTTGTTGTTGTTAGCTTATCTCTTCACTAAAGAAGAAAGTTTCCTTTCCTGTCAAGAGTTTCCTCCCTTTTTGTGTTTTCACCCTTGCTTCTTTGATCACGCATTTCCTCATCATTGCTCCTCCACCATAATCCCTTCCTCTTTTCCTCCATTGAAATTCTCGGCAAATAATATCGGGTGTGGGAGGGGGGGGGAGTCTTATCCCAGACTTGCCAGAGCCAAGAGGTGGGATTATACTAGATTTGATTTACCAGAGTTTCTGACCGAGAGAATGCCAGATCGGAAAAGCACTGGCCAGTAAAAAAAAAAAACCCAGAGTTTAATCTTTTGCCAGACTCCATAATACAGACTTTATGCCCAGGGAAAGAGCGGATTTGTCAAGGCAAGACAGATGATCCAGATTTATGTCTTAAAAAGGGGAACTAAAGAGGACAACTGGGGGTGAGACTGGTTCTCAGCGCCAGCAAATCTCCACTGTCAGTGGTCTCATTTGTAGGAGTACAGAATGGATGTGAGCAGGATCATCTCTGAGATCATCTCTGTAGCTGTAGAAGACATGGACGATAAGCCCTCAAAGGAAAAATAACTGACTGGTTTGGTCGAGTCTTGGAAGGAATTAGAGACATAGACATAAGGACAGAGACAGACACAGAGAGATACTGTGAAGGAACAAAGAGAGATACTGTCAAGAAACAATTTTCAGATTTCACCATAATTCTGTATTGGATGTATAGAAGGTGTCAGATTTGGCAAATGAAAACAAGTTGGTTTAGTGTACACAAACGGACTGTTCACCTGGTTCCAAAAAAGATTATTATTGTAGTTGTTGATGGCACGTTCTTGTTTGTTCTTTTTCATTGTGAATAAATGCAACAACAACAAAAAGAAAAATAAACACAAAATAAGAGGTTCAATCCATTCAGAAAAACAATCTTGTTTCGAATATACTTCTTTATGTAAGTGACATCTCTGAAACACAACAATCTCAGTAATGATTATATGTTACTGTTAAACATATTCGTTTCTTTAAATGTGATAATAAAAGTTTATTATCAAAATAGCTTAAACACTGTTGCTTGAAATTATTAGTCGTCATCATCATCATCATCATCATTATCATCATCCATAGTAGTAATAATAGTAGTAGTAGTAACAGTAGTAGTAGTTTTATTAACATTATTATCATAAATCATTCTTCCATAGCGCATTACACATAATTTTTTTCAATGGAGCACAGAGAACTCAAGCTGTTAGGCGAGCTACCACAGTCCACAGTGTTGTTGTACAGTCTGCATCTTTGATGAGCGTTCGTGCTGGCTGCTTTTATGTTTTCGTAACCCAGTCACTGACAACTCATAATATCTTTAACGCACATATTTGGTAATTTGCATACGTCTTATATAATTATTGCTCGGTATGTTCATTAAGAGAAGTGTACTTGGAAAGAATATCTAATCTTTTCTGCTTTTTTTTTTTTTTTTGTCCCTTCTCAGACTTGACTGTTTATCTGTTTGTTTGATTTTTGCTGTTGTTGTTGTTGTTGTTGTTGTTCTTGTTGTTGTTGTTGTTTAACGTATCTCTTGACCAAAGAAGAAAGTTCCCTCCCCTGTCAGGAGTTTTCTCCCTCCTTGTGTTGTCTCCCTTGCTTCTTTGATCACACATTTCCTCATCACTACTCCTCCACCATAATCCCTTCCTCTTTTCCTCCTTTGAAATTCTCGGCAAATAATATCGGGTAGGGGAGTCTTATCCCAGACTTGCCAGAGCCAAAAGGTGGGATTATACTAGATTTGATTTACCAGAGTGTTTCTGACCGAGAGAATGCCAGATCGGAAAAGCACTGGCCAGTTAAAAAAACAACAACAACCCAGTGTTTAATCTTTTGCCAGACTCCATAATACAGACTTTATGCCCGGGAAAGAGCGGATTTGTCAGGGCAAATCAGATGATCCAGATTTATGTCTTAAAAAGGGGAACTTAAAGAGGACAACTGGGGGATGAGACTGTTTCTCAGCACCAGCAAATCTCCACTGTCAGTGGTCTCATTTGTAGGAGTACAGAAGGTATGTGGGCTGGATCATCTCTGAGATCATCTCTGTAGCTGTAGAAGACATGGACGATAAGAACTCAAAGGAAAAATAACTGACTGGTTTGGTCGAGTCTTGGAAGGAATTAGAGACATAGACATAAGGACAGAGACAGACACAGAGAGATACTGTGAAGGAACAAAGAGAGATACTGTCAAGAAACAAATTTCAGATTTCACCATAATTCTGTATTGGATGTATAGAAGGTGTCAGATTTGGCAAATGAAAACAAGTTGGTTTAGTGTACACAAACGGACTGTTCACCTGGTTCCAAAAAAGATTATTATTGTAGTTGTTGATGGCACGTTCTTGTTTGTTCTTTTTCATTGTGAATAAATGCAACAACAACAAAAAGAAAAATAAACACAAAATAAGAGGTTCAATCCATTCAGAAAAACAATCTTGTTTCGAATATACTTCTTTATGTAAGTGACATCTCTGAAACACAACAATCTCAGTAATGATTATATGTTACTGTTAAACATATTCGTTTCTTTAAATGTGATAATAAAAGTTTATTATCAAAATAGCTTAAACACTGTTGCTTGAAATTATTAGTCATCATCATCAACATCATCATCATCATCCGTAGTAGTAATAATAGTAGTGGTAGTAACAGTAGTAGTAGTTTTATTAACATTATTATCATAAATCATTCTTCCATAGCGCATTACACATAATTTTTTTCAATGGAGCACAGAGAACTCAAGCTGTTAGGCGAGCTACCACAGTCCACAGTGTTGTTGTACAGTCTGCATCTTTGATGAGCGTTCGTGCTGGCTGTTTTTATGTTTTCGTAACCCAGTCACTGACAACTCACAATATCTTTAACGCACATATTTGGTAATTTGCATACGTCTTATATAATTATTGCTCGGTATGTTCATTAAGAGAAGTGTACTTGGTAAGAATATCTAATCTTTTCTGCTTTTTTTTAATGTCCCTTCTCAGACTTGACTGTTTATCTGTTTGTTTGCTTTTTGCTGCTGCTGCTGCTGTTGTTGTTGTTGTTGTTGTTGTTGTTTAACGTATCTCTTGACCAAAGCACAAAGTTCCCTTCCCTATCAGGAGTTTTCTCCCTCCTTGTGTTGTCTCCCTTGCTTCTTTGATCACACATTTCCTCATCACTACTCCTCCACCATAATCCCTTCCTCTTTTCCTCCTTTGAAATTCTCGACAAATAATATCGGGTGGGGGGGGGGGGGTCTTATCCCAGACTTGCCAGAGCCAAAAGGTGGGATTATACTAGATTTGATTTACCAGAGTATTTCTGACCGAGAGAATGCCAGATCGGAAAAGCACTGGCCAGTAAAAACAAAACAACAAAACCCAGAGTTTAATCTTTTGCCAGACTCCATAACATAGACTTTATGCCCAGGGAAAGAGCGGATTTGTCAGGGCAAGAGAGATGATCCAGATTTATGTGTTTTAAAAAGGGGAACTAAAGAGGACAACTGGGGGATGAGACTGTTTCTCAGTGCCAGCAAATCTCCACTGTCAATGGTCTCATTTGTAGGAGTACAGAAGGCGTGTGAGCAGGATCATCTGTGGGATCATCTTTGTAGCTGTGGAAGACATGGACGATAAACCCTCAAAGGAAAAATAACTGACTGGTTTGGTCGAGTCTTGGAAGGAATTAGAGACAGATAGATGCATGGACGGACACAGAGAGATACTGTCAAGAAACAAAGAAAGATACGGTCAAGAAACAAAGAAAGATACTGTCAAGAAACAAAGAAAGATACTGTCAAGAAACAAAGAAAGATACGGTCAAGAAACAAAGAAAGATACGGTCAAGAAACAAAGAAAGATACTGTCAAGAAACAAAGAAAGATACGGTCAAGAAACAAAGAAAGATACGGTCAAGAAACAAAGAAAGATACTGTCAAGAAACAAAGAAAGATACGGTCAAGAAACAAAGAAAGATACGGTCAAGAAACAAAGAAAGATACGGTCAAGAAACAAAGAAAGATACTGTCAAGAAACAAAGAAAGATACTGTCAAGAAACAAAGAAAGATACTGTCAAGAAACAAAGAAAGATACTGTCAAGAAACAAAGAAAGATACGGTCAAGAAACAAAGAAAGATACGGTCAAGAAACAAAGAAAGATACTGTCAAGAAACAAAGAAAGATACTGTCAAGAAACAAAGAAAGATACTGTCAAGAAACAACTTTCAGATTTCAGACCTAAAACTGTTACTTAAACGCCATAATTTGGTATTGGATGGATAGAAGGCGTGTCAAACTTTACAACTGAAAACAAAATCCAAAACATGTGTGAATGCCAGTGTTCAAGCAAACAGGAACCAGAAAAAACACGAAAAAAGAATAAGAACGCGTATTTAATTCAGCAAGAGGAGACAGGCGCAAATTTTCGGCCAACTGGCTTTTGTCAAGCGTAAGATGAAAAACAAACAAACACCAGATACAAAAATTAGGAGAAAAAGACTTAAACTTCCCTGCTGCTCCTTCCAGTGTGAGAAAAGAAAATGAAAACAAAGGGTTAGTATAAACAAACAGACACATCCCTCATTCCGAAATAGATCATTGTTGTAGTTGTTGATGGTACGTTCTTGTCTGTTCTTTTTTCATTGTGAATAAATGTAAAGAAAACAAACACACAAAATAAGAGGGTCAACCCATTCGCATATACTTCTTTCAGCGTGTGGCATTTCTGAAACACAACAATAACAGTAACAATTATGTGTTGTTGTTAAACAAATTCACTTCTTAAAATGTTGTGATAACAAAAGCTTATTATCAAAACAGCTTAAACACTGTTGCTTGGAATCATTATTATCATTATCAGTATTATTATAATGATGATTATGATGACTATTATTATTGTTATTATTATTATTATTATTATTATTATTAATGCTGTTGTCATTATTATTGATATCGGTATTATTATAAATCATTCTTCATTAACGCTATTCTCTAAATCAGTTTGGTCACACTGTCCATTACACATGATAAAACTTTTTCAATGGAGCACAGAGAACTTAAGCTGTTAGACAAGCTGACCTCAGTCCACTGTGTACTTGCACAGACTGCATCTTTCATGGCATGCATGCTGGGTATTTCCATGTTCTTTTTATAAGCCAGCCACTGATATGGCTCACAACATCTTTAACGCATACATATGATAATTTGCATGTGTCTTACGTTATTGCTCAGTACGTTCATCAAGAGAAATGTACTTGGAAAGAATATCCAATATTTTCTGCTGTTTTTTTCCCCTCTGAAACTTAATACATGATTATCTGTTTGTTTACTTCTTGTTGTCGTCGTCGTCGTCGTTGTTGTTGTTGTTGTTTAACGTATCTCTTGACCAACGAAGAAAGTTCCCTCCCATGTCAGGAGTTTTCTCCCTTCTTGTGTTGTCTCCCTTGCTTCTTTGATCACGCATTTTCCTCATCAATACTCCTCCTCCACCGTAATCCATTCCTCTTTTTCCTCATTTGAAATTCTCTGCAAATAATATCGGATGGCGGGGAGTCTTATCCCAGACTTGCCAGAGCCAAAAGGTGGGATTATACTAGATTTGATTTACCAGAGTATTTCTGACCGAGAGAACGCCAGATCGGAAAAGCACTGGCCAGTAGAAAAAAACCCCAGAGTTTAATCTTTTGCCAGACTCCATAATACAGACTTTATGCCCGGGGAAAGAGCGGATTTGTCAGGGCAAGACAGATGATCTAGAGTTATGTGTCTTAAAAAGGGGGAACTAAAGAAGACAACTGGGGGATGAGACTGTTTCTCAGCATCAGCAAATCTCCACTGTCAGTGGTCTCATTTGCAGGAGTACAGAAGGCGTGTGAGCAGGATCATCTCTGGGATCATCTCTGTAGCTGTAGAAGACATGGACGATAAGAACTCAAAGGAAAAAAAACCTGACTCGTTTGGTCGAGTCTTGGAAGGAATTAGAGGCAGACAGACATATACACAGAGACAGACACACACAGAGATACTGTCAAGAAACAAAGAGAGATACTGTTAAGAAACAAATTTCAGATTTCAGAACTAAAACTGCTATTAAAACGAAATCCAAAACAAGTGTGACTGCCTGCGTTCAAGGAAACAGGAACCAGAAAAAACACGAAAGAAGAATATGAACGTATATTTGATACAAGACTAGACAGGCGCAAATTTTCGGCCAACTGGCCGTTGTCAAGCATAAGATTATACACAAACAAACACTAGATACAAATATTTTGAGAAAAAGACTGAAACTTCCTTGCTGCTGTGTTCACTGTCTATTACATATCAAACCTGATCTCACATTGAACACCGCAGCAGGGAAGTTTCAGTCTTTTTCTCAAACTTTTTGTATCTAGTGTTTGTAATCTTACGCTTGACAAAGGCCAGTTGGCCGAAAATGTGCGCCTGTCTTGTCTTGTTGTATTAAATACGCGTTTGTGTTCTTCTTTCGTGTTTCTTTCTGGTTTCTTTCTGGTTCCTGCTATTAAAATGCCAGAATTCTGTATTGGATGGAGAAAAGACGTGTCAAATTTGACAAATGAAAACAAAGTCGGTTAAGTGTACACAGACGGACAGTTCACCTTATTCCGAAACAAATTATTGTTGTAGCTGTTGATGATGGTACATTCTTGTCTGTTCATTTTTATTGTGAATAAATGTAAAAAAAACAACAACAACACACACACACAAAATAAGAGGGTCAACCCCTTCAGAAAAAACAAAATCTTGTTTGGGATATACTTGTACTTCTTTGTGCAAGTGGCATTTCTGAAACACACCAACAACCTCAGTAATAATTATGTTATTGTTAAACATATTCATTTCTTGAAATGTTGTGATAATAAAAGTTTATCATCAAAACAGCTTAAACTCTGTTGTTTGAAATCATTGTTATCATTATCATAATGATGATGGTGATTATCATTCTTATTCTTATTATCATTATTGTTATTAATATTGTTGTTATTATTGATATCGTTGTTATTATAAATCATTCTTCATAAAAGCTATTCTCCGCATTATATTAATTTGGTCACACTGTCCATTACACATAATCAAACTTTTTCGATGGAACACAGAGAACGTAAGCTGTTGGGTGAGCTGACCACAGTCCACTGTGTTGTTGCAGAGTCTGCGTATTTAATGGGCATGTATGCTGGTTGTGTTGATGTTCACATAAACCAGCCACTGACATGACTCACAACATCTTTAACGCACATATTTCACTTACTTTTTCTGTCCTCCTGTGCTGTTAATCATCAAGGGGGAGATGTAGCTTTGGGATGTGAGATAGATGGGTAGCGTCTGCCATAGTTGGGTTGATTTTTTTTTTCAGTCGTCTCTTTCACACCTTCTTTCTATCTAATATTGAATTATAGCATTTTGATAACAGTTTTAAGTCTGAAATCTGAAATACTTTTGTTTCTTGACAGTATCTCTCTTTGTTTTTTGACAATCTCTCTGTCTGACTGCCTGTCTGTCTGGCTCTCTCTCTCTCTCTGTCTGTCTGTCTGTCTGTCTGTCTCTCTCTCTGTCTGTCTGTCTGTCTCTCTCTCTGTCTGTTTGTCTGTCTCTCTCTCTGTCTGTCTGTTTGTCTGTCTGTCTCTCTCTCTCTCTCTCTCTCTCTCTCTCTCTCTCTCTCTCTCTCTTCACCTCAGTCTATATGCCTATCCGCCTGAAATTCCTTCCAAGACTCGACCAAACGAGTCAGTTTTTTTCCCTTTGAGTTCTTATCGTCCATGTCTTCTGCAGCTACAGAGATGATCTCAGAGATGATCCTACTCACACTCATTCTGTACTCCTACAAATGAGACCACTGACAGTGGAGATTTGCTGGTGCTGAGAAAGTCTCATCCCCCAGTTGTCCTCTTTAGTTCCCCCTTTTTAAAACACATAAATCTGGATCATCTGTCTTGCCCTGACAAATCCGCTCTTTCCCTGGGCATAAAGTCTGTATTATGGAGTCTGGCAAAAGATTAAACTCTGCTGTTTCATCTTACTGGCCAGTGCGTTTCCGATCTGGCGTTCTCTCGGTCAGAAACACTCTGGTAAATCAAATCTAGTATAATCCCACCTTTTAGTTCTGGCAAGTCTGGGATAAGATTCCCCCCCCCCCCAACACCCGATATTATTTGCCGAGAATTTGAAAGGAGGAGAAGAGGAAGGGATTATGGTGGAGGAGTAGTGATGAGGAAATGTGTGATTAAAGAAGCAAGGGAGATAACACAAGAAGGGAGAAAACTCCTGAAGGGGGCGGAGACTTTATTCTTTAATCAAGCGAGTTGTTAACAAACAAACAAACAAACATTTAAGTCTCCGGCGGAGACTTTATTCTTTAATCAAGAGAGTTATTAACAAACAAACAAAAAAACATTTAAGTCTCAGAGGGGACAAAAGAACAGCAGGAAAGATCTGATATTCTTTCCAAGGACACTTCTCTTAATGAACGTACCCTGCAATAATGTAAGACGCATGCAAACTCCACACGCCTTCCTGCCAATGCTGCAGGATATTTTCATAACAAAAGCAGCAGATGAATGTCATTGTGAAACCTATCTTTGCTTTTACCAGGTCCAATGACAATTCAACAACCGCTAAACCAGTATTTGTGCTTTTCTAAACCAGTATTTGTGCTTTTCTGAACCAGTATTTGTGCTTTTCTTTTTTCAGTTGACAAATGAAGCGGACATGTTATGATTATTCCTATTGCCTCCATAACATCACTTGTCTGGTTTCAACATACCAGTCAAGGTTGATACGTTTTTGCATTCGGTCATGTCTCATGCTTTGTGAAGTGTGTAAGGTTCTTATGGGATGAGGCGCTTTGCAGTGGTGGTGGTGGTAGTAGTAGTAGTAGTAGTAGTAGCAGCAGCAGTAATAGCAGCAGTAGCAGCAGCAGTAGTAGTAGTAGTAACAGTAGTAGCAGCTGTAGTGGTAGTAGTAGTAGCAGCAGTAACAGTAGTAGTAGCAGCAGTAGTGGTAGTAGTAGTAGCAGCAGTAACAGTAGTAGTAGCAGCAGTAGTGGTAGTAGTAGTAGCAGCAGTAGTGGTAGTAGTAGTAGCAGCAGTGGCTGTAGTGGTTGTAGTAGAAGTCGTCGTCGTAGTTGTTGTAGTAGTAGTAGTAGTAATAGTAGTAGTATAGTAGAAGTAGACGTCGTCATAGTCGTCGTCGTCGTAGTTGTAGTAATAGCAGCCTCTGCAGCAGCAGTAGTAGTAACAATAGCAGCTGAAGCAGTAGTTGTTGTTGTAGTAGTAGTCATAGTGGTGGTGGTGGTGGTAGTCGTCGTCGTTGTAATAACAGTAGTAGTAGCAGCAGCAGTAGTAGTAGTAATAGCAGTAGTAGTAGTGGTAGTAATAGTAGAAGTAGTAGCACCAGTAGCAGTAGTAGTAATAGTATTGGTTGTGGTAGTGGTAGCAGCGGTAGCAGCAGCAGTACTAAAACTAGTAGTAGTCATAGTAGTAGTTGTAGTAGTAGCAGTAGAAGCAGAAGTGGTAGTAATTGTAACAGTAGTAGTTGTAGTAGTAGTAACAGCAGCAGTAGTAGTAATAGTCCTGATCATAGTAGTCATACTAGTAGTAGTAGTAGGAGGAGGAGGAGTAGAAGGAGGAGGAGGAAGATATTAACAGTTATAACCAATGCAAAACATCAGATTCACCTCAGCCAAAGGAACAGAAGAGCCCTCAGAATTTCATGTACACAGACAATTTAATTTACTGAAGACCCTCAAGATGCTCTCGGTATCGATCAGGACACGCAGCTGACATTTTCAACATGTCTTCTTAATTGCCAAGAACAGATGACGCCTGGCCGGTTTCCTGAAAGTCTGGAACCTCGGAGTCATTTTCAGATGTAATTATAAGGGAACTTTGGTTGCCTGCCCTTTGTGTCGATCTGATTAAACTGTTAGGGAGGCAGCCATTAGCACGTGCAGAGGCGTGTCTGTATGCTAAGTGTCAGTCACACTAGTCTCTGTTTGACATACACCAGACGCATTAGCACGTCATTGCTGGGTCGACCGAACAGTGGAGACTGGCTGTGTTCGTGATCAGTGTGAATACACCGGTAAAGGATGTGCAAAGATGTACAAAGACTCACTTACTTTTTGCTCTCTGTTTGGCCTTGTGTGTGTGTGAATGTGTGTGTGTGTGTGTGTGTGTGTGTGTGTGTGTGTGTGTGTGTGTGTTTGTGTGTGTGTTTGTTTGTGTGTGTGTGGGATGGGAGTGTGTGTGTGAGTGTGTTTGTGAATATGTGTGTGTGTGTGTGTGTGCGTCTGTATGTGTGTTTGTATATATGTGTGCGAGTGAGTTAGCGTGTGTACGTGTGGGATGGGAGTGTGTGTTTGTGTGTGTGTGTTTGTGCGTGTGTTTTGTGTGTGTATGTGAGTGAGTGAGTGAGTGAGTTAGTGGTGTGTGTGTGTGTGTGTGTGTGTGTGTGTGTGTGTGTGTGTGTTTCACTTTATTTTCGAATGTTTTCATTTGTATGATGACCTAATGAAGTTTATTCCATTAAAATATCTCTCAGTTAAATCATTATTCTCATTCTGTAACTTTGTTTCTGGAAAGAGAGCAAAATCAATTCAAATCAGCAAAATGTATTAAATTTTCTAAAATTGTATCGTTATCCCCAGAACATCAGAGTATTATATTGCAAGGCAATTTCAAATGTATTTGTTGGGTTGTTATAAACTCCTGCTTCTTGTTATATGTTATTTGCTTTGAATTTACATTTATTTGCTGTTATCCTCCATGCTTTAATTTGGGTTAAAAGATTATTAAACACTGACCTTTGAACATTGTGTGTGTGTGTGTGTGTGTGTGTGTGTGTGTTGCACAAACAATGTTAAACGTTCTGTCTCTCGCTGTCTCTCTGTCTCTGTCTGTCTCTCTCTCTCTCTCTCTCTCTCTCTCTCTCTCTCTCTGTCTCTCTCTCTCTCTCTCTAACCCCTCTCCCCCTCTCTCGTGTTTAAAGAATACGCCAAAGAGATTTCTGGTGAACATATTTGAAGTTTCACAAATAACTCAAAGGCTCCCATAACTTGGGCAGAATTGTTGTACTAAAAGTATTAAAGTATTACATATCCAGAATAGCGAGAAGAGAAAAAAGGGAATAATACAAGAAAAATAGAACAAAAGAAAGACTGACAAAGAAAAAGACAAGGAGAAAGAAAGAAAGAGAAAAAGAGAGAAAGAAAGAAAGAAAGAAGGAAGGAAAGAAAGAAAGAAAAAGAAAGAAAGAAAGAAAGAAACAGCGGAAAAACAAACACAGAAACCATAAAATTTCTTGAAATATCTTTCGTTGAAATGGAACACGAGATTAGATTTATCTGCAGCCTGTATATCTGTCATCAGAAGAGCAACAGGCGTCACGCGTGATGTTTGTTTAAACTCATTGGCTGCCAAAAAACAACAATGTTTGGACTCGTGTGTTACATTTTCTGGCCGGGTTAGGGAAAGTCGTTATCTTTTCTTAATTTAACTCTCCATCTTTCAGGTGCTGATGTTATCAGCGGCCCAGAACGTGGGATGTTCTCACCAGAGGGTATCATTTCTGTGTGGCCTGGAAATAGTGAAGGTGGCAGCTTGGCCAGTTATCGTATGTGGGTGCGTGTTGGAAGACGTGGCTATTGACTGTCAGTAAGAAAATTGGGACGGTCTGAGCTGTGCTGCAGATTCGCCACACGCGCGCGCGCGCTCACACACACACACACACACACACACACACACACACACACACACACACACACACACACACACTCACACTCACTCACTCACACACACACACGCACGCGCATATATATCGATATAGATAGAAAGATAAATAAAAAACAAAGATAGATAGAAAGAAAGAAAGAAAGATAGACAGATAGATAGATAGATAGATAGATAGATAGATAGATAGATAGATAGATAGATAGATAGATAGATAGATGTAGATATATATCAGACACACATACACACACACACATGTAACACACATACTCACAGACACACACACAAACACACACACACACGCACACACACACACACACACACGCACACACACACACACACACACACACACACACACACACCACACACACACACACCACACACACACACACACACACGCCTAAAAGCACATAATGTGATAGATGTTAACAGAAATAACGAACACACACACATACACACACGCACATACATGTCACACCACAACACAACACAGCACACACACACACACACACACACACACACACACACACACACACACACACACACACACACACACACACACACACACACACACACACACATGCAGTAATCAAATTATCACAGGTGTAATTAACTGTGGTTGATATGCTGCAATCTATGATACGGCCTTTCTCATTAGAAATCTGACTGTTGTTGATGTCTGGACATACCTTACTTCACAGGTAAGGATAAGGTAGATGTAAACATCACTTTTCAGACGAGCTGAGTGGCTTTGATCAAATCTGGCTTGACGTATGATAAATTAGAAACATACGCATGTGGCCTCGAGTCCGCTCAGCTGTGAATGAGTTTCAGTTTGAAGTTGTAAATTTTTTTAGGATCATGGCACTCAGGGAGGTTATCTCTGTGCTCATCTTTTTTTTTTCTTCTTTTTTTCTTTCGTCCCCTTTTCTACGCCACTACGCCACTACGCCAAAGTTCACCTTTGAATCAGCCAGGCTGAAACAGCATTCAAGAAGATGAAAAGCATTCTTACCAACAAATGCTTATCAATTAATATCAGGAAGACAGTTCTTCATTGTTACATGGAAGCGATATTGTTGCACAGATGTGAAGCTCGGACAGTCAACACGCAAAGTCAGAACAAGGCATGTGGTTACTAAAAAGAATGTTAAGAGTTCCATGGACAGCAAAAAACAAACATCAATATCAACAACAACAAAAAGAAAACAAAAAAAAAGAAAAAAAGCAAACAAAAACCAAGACAGTCTTGAAGGAGACTGACACAGTGTTTGCGATGTGATGTTGATGATGATGATGATGCCGATGAGGATGATAATCCTGATGCTACGGAGTTCCATTTAGAATTGAGACTGCATGACAGGGCTGTACTCTACGCTTACTATCATAACATATCCCGGTGTCAACCAGGCCCGAAAGATACAGACACCTGCGGTGGTGGTCAGAAATTTTGAGGGACACCACAATGACGCATCCATAAAGTGGATGAGACACGATTATGTGGTCCCAGTCTTCCCAATGAGCGTGCATTCTTTTTTGAAATGTGTCTCAGCATTTCTGAATAGTCTCAACTGTGCATATCTCATTAACGTTCTCTCAGCAGTTTAGCAACTAAACAAGCAAAACTTATTATTCTCATAGAACTTTTCAGTTTTGTTTTTGAGGGCTTGATATTTAACCAGGTGCTTCTACCCAGTCAAAAGAACTGCCATCACTGCAGCAAGTATGACACATGGCTAGTTTAACTTAAATAAACATGATTCTTTTTAACACAAACGACATAATAAAACGGCAAAAGCATCTACAAAACATGTGAAAATGAAGCTGTTAATAACTTGTGTAGGAACATATCAGCTCTATTATGCTTATGTGTCATAGCTGAATCAAGAACGATTTTAAGAACGTTTAAATGTAACCAGTAATCAAGATGTCTATTTTCAGATCAGTGCCTACACTCACTCACACACACACATACACACACACACACACACACACACACACACATACACACACGCGCGCGCGCTCGCTCTCTCTCTCTCTCTCTTTCGCTCGCTCGCTGTCTCTCTATCTCTCTCTCTCTCTCTCTCTCTCTCTCTTTCGCTCGCTCGTTGTCTCTCTCACAAACACACACACACAAATCTCCTGTGGCGTTTCATACCCAGAAAGATCTGTCTGACTTCGAGCATGAAATAATAAGTAAAAACTCAGTATACG
>JAPXFY010000014.1:70589409-70596909 GCA_030674185.1 Monoplex corrugatus
TACTGGGAAAAGCAGCATGCAGCGCGCTCAGTGTTTGTTCAAACTCAACTGGCTGTCAAAATCACAGCGTTTGGACTTTCTGTCTTCAAGCTGCACTGTGTTGAGTTAAACCATTTCTGCCAAAGGAACAAAGTTGCTATCTCTAACTCTCCATCCTTCAGGTAATGATGGTATCAGCCTGTCTGAATCGTGGAGAATTTACACTAGAGCGTCTCATCCTGGTCTGGTTTTGCAGCTTTGATCTGGGGCAAGTTGGTTCCTTACCGTGTGGGAGTGCTTGTTGAAAAGTTGGGTATTTCCAGTGTTTCCCTGCAGGCTGATCAGTGTATCCGCCAATAGCCTATTACAGATTTGATTAATTAACTGTGGTTTATATGCTGCAGTGTTGCTGCAGTGTATCGGTCGTTATATGTACCTTTTTTTAAGGTAAGATACGCATATACACACGTCATTTACATGTAACCAAGATTACCCCAGCGGTAGGCTGATAAAATTACCAGTTTAGATATAGACTAGGTAAAACATAGTCTAGGTAGGACCTCAGGACCAGGCCAGCACAAGGGTTTATGTGTAGGCTTAAGGCTTGTGCCATGATCACCATACACATGGCACCTGTGACGGTAGTGCCAATGGACTTCGTTCCGAACGCGGAGACGTCATCTTGAGAAACTGAAACTGAAAGTATCGGTCAACAGGCAATTTATTACAGAATTGATTAATTAACTGTGGTTTATATGTTGCAGTGTACTATTCAACAGCCTAGTTATTACATAGTTGATTAATTAACTGTGGTTTATATGATGCAATGTACTATTCAACAGCCTAGTTATTACATAGTTGATTAATTAACTGTGGTTTATATGTTGCAGTGTACTATTCAACAGCCTAGTTATTACATAGTTGATTAATTAACTGTGGTTTATATGATGCAATGTACTATTCAACAGCCTAGTTATTACATAGTTGATTAATTAACTGTGGTTTATATGATGCAATGTACTATTCAACAGCCTAGTTATTACATAGTTGATTAATTAACTGTGGTTTATATGATGCAATGTATTATTCAACAGCCTAGTTATTACATAGTTGATTAATTAACTGTGGTTTATATGATGCAATGTACTATTCAACAGCCTAGTTATTACATAGTTGATTAATTAACTGTGGTTTATATGATGCAATGTATTATTCAACAGCCTAGTTATTACATAGTTGATTAATTAACTGTGGTTTATATGATGCAATGTATTATTCAACAGCCTAGTTATTACATAGTTGATTAATTAACTGTGGTTTATATGATGCAATGTACTATTCAACAGCCTAGTTATTACATAGTTGATTAATTAACTGTGGTTTATATGATGCAATGTACTATTCAACAGCCTAGTTATTACATAGTTGATTAATTAACTGTGGTTTATATGATGCAATGTATTATTCAACAGCCTAGTTATTACATAGTTGATTAATTAACTGTGGTTTATATGATGCAATGTATTATTCAACAGCCTAGTTATTACATAGTTGATTAATTAACTGTGGTTTATATGATGCAATGTATTATTCAACAGCCTAGTTATTACATAGTTGATTAATTAACTGTGGTTTATATGATGCAATGTATTATTCAACAGCCTAGTTATTACATAGTTGATTAATTAACTGTGGTTTATATGATGCAATGTACTATTCAACAGCCTAGTTATTACATAGTTGATTAATTAACTGTGGTTTATATGATGCAATGTACTATTCAACAGCCTAGTTATTACATAGTTGATTAATTAACTGTGGTTTATATGATGCAATGTATTATTCAACAGCCTAGTTATTACATAGTTGATTAATTAACTGTGGTTTATATGATGCAATGTACTATTCAACAGCCTAGTTATTACATAGTTGATTAATTAACTGTGGTTTATATACTGCATTTAATCAGTCAACAGCCTAGCTATTACATATTTGATTAATTAACTTTGGTTTAAATGCTGCATGTGTCAGTCAACAGCCTATCTATTACATATTTGATTAATTAACTGTGGTTTAAATGCTGGAATGTATTGATCAACAGCCTATCTATTACAAATTTGATCAATTAACTGTGGTTTAAATGCTGCATGTGTCAGTCAACAGCCTATCTATTACAAATTTGATTAACTACGGTTTATATGCTGCAGTGTATTGATCAACAGCCTATACTAGCTATTACATATTTGATTAATTAACTGATTTATTTACTGCATTGTATTGGTCAACAGCCCAGCTATTTCAGATTTGATTAATTAACTGTGGTTTATATGCGGCAGTGCATCGATATATAGTGCATTCTTAAAGCACTATGAACAGGAGAACAAAAAACAGTCTGCGTTTATCTTCTTTTGTATTTTTCACGGTGAGCAAAGATTAGCTCAGTATCATTAATTTCTATACCTGTATTGGTAACAGGCGACTTCAGACATACCTTGCCTTTAGATGTGAAGAGACAGAGAGAAGACACAATACTGAATATATTCCAAGAACAAACAAAGTCCCATTAGAGCGGGGGTAAGTGATGATACATCATGACAATGTTACATTGTGCATACATAAGAACAAACCTAAATATTTGAGCAATATTCATATGCATGCTACCCCCACCCCCCCGTGGGGATGATGGGGGCTCTTTCAGTATAAATAGTATCCCCACCTTCTGGAAATTCTGTGCTAGAAATTTTCTCTTTTCTTTCACTCTTTTTGTTTCTGCCTTCTTCCTTTGCTTTCAGTCATTTCTTCCTGTCATTTTCTGGCTTGCTGGTCTATTCACCTGAATATGTTCGATAAAATCTTACGTACTTTTTCTTAGGATTGATAATTGGGTACATGCATTAAGTGCAGTTTTGGTTCTAGGGAGATGAGGTATGCGGAAGCAATTTTAGATAATTTATGCCTGTTTTATGTATGTTTTGGTGTCCTTAGATACGCTTAAATTTGTATTCAGGCGTGTTTTTTAAATCCCTGTGCGATAAATTGGACGGAGTGGTCAACACCGAGGGCATGTCCTTGGATTATGTGTGCGAATGCATCGATGTGTGTACTTCATTTTCTTTTCTTTTTTTTCTCCTGTTGAAGTTTTGTATGTTTTGAAGCGGTTGTAGCCCTGATATGGCTCTACGCAGTCGGCTGGGCTTTAGACAGCAATAACAATAACAATATGAATGACAGACCAAAGATATCGATAGATACGCGCTATTCATCGTCAGTGAGGGCCGACAGTATCAGTGTAGTTTAGTTTGCACACTAAGAGATTGTCGTCTCTCAAACCAGCTATGTAAACGATTTAGAGAAAGAGATGTCTGAATTCAAGCAATTTTAGGTACTTTAGGCCCGTTTTACGTGCATGTTTTAGTGTCCTTAGTTATGTTTACATTCGTAGTCAGATTTGGTATTTATAATCTTTATAATCCTATAGTGATAAACTGGACAGAGTAGTCAAAACCATCCATAGATTAAGTGCGCGATACATTGATACATGTACATAATTTTCTTTTCCACTTTTTTATATTATGTTCTTCTATGGATATGGTATACGTTTTGAGATGGTTGTAGCGGTTGGCTGGGCTTTAAGCAACAACAACAATAACAATAACATGATGTCTATAAGCAAAGAGTACAAGCTTACGAGTTTTGCAGAAGACATGACACTTACAAACGTTTCTTTTGCGAAAGAAGAGCACGCACAAAATAAAAGGAGAGACAACAAACAACTGATACATCCATCATACCAAACCTTTTTTTTTCCGCCAGTGAATGTGTAGCAAGGCTTTTGAATGGGCCGTTGGCCTTTGCTCGCAAATGAACTCACGTACCACCCGTAGCAAAGGAATACAAAGATGGTTGAGTCAACATGACGCCCCTCACACACTGTGCTGCCTGTCAACCTGTGCTGTTTGATGCAGACAGTTTACAAGTTGTTTCATCTCTGTGGTGCCTCTTTGGACAGCCGCTATTTACGGTATTGCCACACACAAAGTTTGTAAAAAGAAAAAAATAGTATTGCCACACACAAAGTTTGTAAAAGCATTAGAAAAGTATTATCGCACACAAAGTTTGTAAAAGCGTAAAAAGTATTGCCACACAAAGTTTGTAAAAGTATTAAAAAAGTATTACCACACACAAAGTTTGTAAAAGCATTAAAAAGTATTACCACACACAAAGTTTGTAAAAGCGTTAAAAAGTATTACCGCACACAAAGTTTGTAAAAGTGTTAAAAAGTATTGCCCACACAAAGTTTGTAAAAGCGTAAAAAGTATTACCACACACAAAGTTTGTAAAAGCATTAGAACCTCCCCCCTGTCCACCATCATCAACTCCCACTCTATAAAACACCACTTCTATGCTGATGACACCCAACTTCAAGACAGTGACTCACCTGACAATATACAGCGCCTCTTGACTCGCACCACTGAGTGTTACTCGGACATCAAAAATTGGATGACATACAACAAACTTCTGCTAAATGATGACAAGACAGAAGCTATCCTCATTGGCACCCGTCAGAAACTTTCTCAGCTGCCTCCTCTTTCTCTCCCATTATGTAACACATCAGTCCCAATTTCTGATTCAGCTAAAAACCTTGGTGTCTGCATTGACTCTACCCTCTCCATGAACAAAGCTTTGTTTCTCAAACTGCCACTCCTGTCCGGTCTTCCTGCCTCCACCACTCACATCCTACAGCGCATTCAAAACAATGCTGCACGCCTTGTACTCAAAAAGAAAAAAGCTGACCACATATCTCCTCTCCTGGCACAACTTCACTGGCTCCCTGTATCAAAGCGCATACAGTACAAACTAGACACCATGTGCTACAAAAGCCTCAATAACGGAGCCCCCGATTACCTGTCAAGTCTACTTGAGATCTATGTTCCCTCACGTACCCTCCGCTCTGACTTTTCGCTTTCCACGCACTAAGCTCAATACCTATGGTCCACGAGCCTTCTCTGTTTCTGGTCCACTCTCCTGGAACAAACTTCCTCTCTCAGTCCGTCAGCAACCTACTTTTGTCTCCTTCAAGTCCGCTCTCAAAACTCACTTTTTCTCCTCTGCATAAAATCCTGACCTCACTCAATCCCCTCTGCAGCCTGTCTCCACTCGGAGGGGAATCACATTGCAATATATAATTGTATATAATATGCTCTCTATAATTTTCCATTGTTTTTATACTTTCTCCCCATTTATAGCCGTGTGTGTTGTGTGTGTGTGTGTGTGTGTGTGTGTGTGTGTGTGTGTGTGTGTGTGTGTGTGCGCGCGTGCGTGCGTGTGTGTGTGTGCGTGCGTGCGTGCGTGTGTGTGTGTTTCAGCGCTTAGATTTGATTTTATCAAGATTTTGCACTATATAAATATTGTAATTATTATTAATTATTATTATTATTATAAAAGTATTACCGCACACAAAGTTTGTAAAAGCGTTAAAAAGTATTGCCCACACAAAGTTTGTAAAAGCGTAAAAAGTATTACCACACACAAAGTTTGTAAAAGCGTTAAAAAGTACTGCCACACACAAAGATTGTAAAAGCGTAAACAGTATTACCACACACAAAGTTTGTAAAAGCGTAAAAAGTATTACCACACACAAAGTTTGTAAAAGCGTGTAAAGTATTACCACACACAAAGTTTGTTAAAGCGTTGAAAAGTATTGCCACACACAAAGATTGTAAAAGCGTTAAAAAAAAGTTTACAAGTTAACAAGAAACACCATGAGGGTGCGGATGGGACCCGGAGCACCAAAGCCTCGCCACTCTCGGACAATCACCTCCCAAGCTCCCGACGCCACTCGATAGTCATTCCTTCAAGCAAACGGGGGATGTTCATGGCTGCGTGATTCATTCGGACCCAGTCGTCAGCTACCTTGTTTACAAACCGAATGGCAAGGTGGGGAAATGACAAACTCCAGGACATAGCCACACAACGCGCACCACCCAGGTCCAGCCCATCCTCTGGGCCAAAAGTGAATGGAAGACCCATCTCTCGCCCCACTATGGTCTTCATCTCTCTTTCGGGCAGCCTGTCCTGCCACCAGCTCGCATAGCTTGCCACACGCTAAGTTTGTAAAGCATTCAAAAGTATCGTCACACACAAAGTTTGTAAAGCATAAAAAAGTATTCCAACACATGCAGTGTGTAAAAGCATTAAAATATATTGCTACACACTAAGTGTGTAAAGAATTGAAGAAAACAGATGCTAAATATATTATTGATGAAAAGAAAGAAACAATCAAATCAGAAGAATGGAAGGAAATAATCTTTATTTTTGAATGGCGTAGTTATGAGCACATTGGCAACCTTGTATATCTGCCTTTGCTTATCTCCCTCTGTGAAATCAACAGAAAAGAAAAACGAAGCACAGAAGAAAGAACTATAGAAAGAAAGCAAGAAAGAAAGAGAGAGAAAAAGAAAGAGAAACCAGATTTGTAAACTTCTTTAACTCTTTGACTCCCGCACCCTATCCTCCAACTGCAAAAACTTAACCCATTGACTCCCTCACCATATCCACCCGTCTCCTGCAGGAAGCGGGTGGATAGGGTGAGGGAGTCAAAGGGTTAAGTCTTTGCTTTGCTAGCATGGTTGACTATACAGGACACTGGTGAACAAGGCGCGGAAATCAAAGGGTTAAAGTGTCTTCTTAAGCTAAATTGGAACCGTGTCAGATGTACCTGACGTACATAAACAGCTCATTAGGAAATCAGCTTGCAATGCACGGGATGTTTGTTCGAACTCATTGGCTGCCTAAGCCAGTATTTGGACTGTTGATAATAACTGCATTATCTCGTGTTTAATTCCTGCCTGATGAGGAAAAGCCTCTATCTCTAACTGTCCATCTTTCGGGTAATGATGGTATCAGCAACTTGGAAACGTGGAGAATTCACACTACAGGGTGAGGGTATCATCTTGGTCTGGCAACGTTCGTTGAATGTGGCAGGTTGGACGGTGTTAGTGATCTTGTGGGAGTGCCTGTTTGCAGAGGGTTGGTAATTCACAGTGAGTGAGAAAAATTGGAAAGCCTGAGCCTCCACTGTGGACAGGTCAGTGACTCTCTCAGAAGTCAAGTGTTATATATTTGATCAACTCTGGCTTGCACTCTGTGGCTGTCAGTGATCTGCACTTTCTGAATGATACCTGGCAGTTGTTCATATCTATTGTCTATGAGTTTGTCCCTCAGAAGTCAAGTCTTATGTATTCAATCAACTCTGGCTTATGCTCTGTGGCTATCAATGACCTGGCCTTTCTGAATGGTACCTGGCCATTGTTCAAATCTTCTGTCTGTGAAATTATTAATCAGAAGTCAAATCTTACATATTTCATCAGCTCTGGGTTACACGCTGTGGCTATCAATGATCTGGCATTTCTGAGTGATACCTGGCAGTTGTTCATAGCTTCTGTCTATCCCTCAGAAGTCAAGTGTTATATATCTTTGATTAACTCTGGTTTACACTCTGTGGCTATCGACGATCTGGCC
>JAPXFY010000014.1:70601909-70604409 GCA_030674185.1 Monoplex corrugatus
CCGATAGGGTGTTAAGACACGTGTGAAGCAAGCATTCCATTCCCCGCGTTGACCTCGTTGCTACAGTACAGGCTTCCCTGGGAAGAATGTTACACAAACAAACTTTGTGCAGTTGCCACTAATTCTTTCCAGGGTCCTTGGCCCTGTCTCTGTCTCACACATTTTGATACTGCTTTTTTCTCTAATGTTGAATAATTGTCTCCCCTGAGTTGAAACAGGAGCATCCGTGCTTGTGTTCGTTTCATTGTTTGTTTGCTTGTTTGTTTGTTGTTTTTGTTGAAGGTGGTGGTGGTGTGTGTGTGTGTGTGTGTGTGTGTGCTTCTGTGAGTGCGTTTTTGTGCACATTGTGTGAGCACTTGTGTGTGTGTGTTTGTGTGTGTGTGTGTGTACTTGTGTTTGTGTGTGTGCATGTTTCTGAGTGTGTGCCTGTGTGCTGAGTGTGTGTGTTTGTGCGTTCATGGGTGTGTATGTGCACACGTGTGGGAGAGAGAGAGAAAGAGAGAACACTATCAGAAAAGGAAAAAACAAAAACAAAGAATCAACGAAAAGATATCACTAAAAGAAACAAGATGAGAAAGATTCCAAAAGAGAGAGTAAGAGAGAGAGGGGAGATAGACAGAGAGATGGAGATGGATAGGAAGAAGATAGAAGAGAGAGAGACAGAGGCAGACAGAGAGGCAAACAAATGAGAGACAGACAGACAGATACAGGCGCGCGCGCACATACACATACACACACACACACACACACACACACACACACACACATACTACACACACACTACACACACACACACACACACTACACACACACTACACACACACACACACACACACACACACACACACACACACACACACACACACACACACACACACACACACACACACACACTCACTCACAGCCACGCAAAAACAGAAGAAAAAGCAAGCAGCAGGTTTTTAACCCCAGGTAATGTATAAAAGTCTCAAAAAATGATAGCAGAAGAACCATTGAATTAGACCGACTGATTTAAGGTATGGCAGAAAATGAGATCATCAGAAGAGGTTGAAGCAACAGAGATGAACGCCAAAGCCAAAGAGCGAAAATATCTCCTGCACTTCAAAGGACAGGAAGACCTACTAGTTTAAAATCTGCAGTATTCCACGGCAGGTGAGATGTAGTCTGGCACTGTGATACTTCAATACAGCAACCCCCTATATAGTAGACGTGGTAGCATCCATAACATGGTCGAAATTATTTAGAAGCTTTCAAATGAGTGTGGGTTCTCGCCAGTGTGAATGTGCCGGAAAATTTTAACGTCATAAAGAAAATTAAGTCAAAGTCATTGATGTTTCAGTACTCTCTCTGTCTCTGTTTGTTTCTGTCTGTCTGTCTGTTTGTCTGTTTATCTGTCTGTCCGTCTTCCCCCCCCCCCCTCTCTCTCTCTCTCTGTGCCGGTGTGTTCTGTTCTCTCTCTCTCTCTCTTTGTCTCTCTCTCTCTCTCGCCCTCTGCTAATTGGCTTCCGCATGCTATGTATGAAACTCATTTTATAACATTAACATATATCATTGTGTCTCCCTCTGTCTCTCTGTCTGTGTGTCTGTCTGTGTCTGTCTTCCTCTCTCTCTCTCTCTCTCTCTCACCCCTGGGTGTGAGAGAGCACACACATGTTTTCTTTCTCTTGCAGGCAGCGTTATGTACCAGCAAAGAAAGTTATTTGTTATTTCTTTTAGCAGTATTTCCTGTTTCGACAAAGTTGCGAACATTCAAAATCAAAATGTTGCGTCAGTATCCTTTTACAAAGACAGAAAAATTGCATTCACAAAAATGGAGACTTATTTGAGGTAAAATGAAAAACAATCATGTTTTGAAGATCATCATCATCATCATCATCAGGTGCCTTGCCGCATGGCGTTGGCGATTATGGACTTCCATCTGTCTCTATCACTTGTTGCCTCAAGCATCTCCTCCACCCTCTTTGTCTTCAGCCACCCTGCAAATCCGTCTAGTATCTTCTCCCTGTGTCTATCCGGTGCTGTCTTTCCATCCAGCTTTCCCGTTGTGACCAGGCGCTCCAATTCCCCTTTTCTCTTGAAATGGCCTATAAATGTTGCCTATCTTTTCCTAATCTTCCTTATGAGTGACCTACTTGTGTCTGCCTCCATCAAGACTGTCTCATTTTTTTGAAGATAGATTTAGAAAGAATCACTTTTTATTGTTTGCTTCTAAAATTTCGGTTATGCCAGTTCCTTTTTAATTCTTTAACACCTCAGAGTCACTGAGGATAGATCTTGTCATTGCATAGAGCTTATGCGGAATTATAGATAGGGCAAACGCCATGACATTTTTAAATTTCCACAATGATATAGTTTTGAAGGGATTGATGGAGATTCGAACCCGCAACCTTCCAGTCGTTAGTCCGTTGCGCTAACCACTACACCACGGTGGCTGGTGACAACTTTGAATCTTATCCATCCCATGGCATCTGTAACGTGAGTGTATGCGGAATTTATTTTT
>JAPXFY010000014.1:70611909-70634323 GCA_030674185.1 Monoplex corrugatus
CAGCTTGGCACTTAAATAACACCATAGGTTAATGTGGGCTAAAAACAAATTCATCCCAGCAATACTGATAAGAGAACAATTGGGAAAGACTCGTGAAAGCTTGTTTCTTTCGTGGAATCTCTACGCTTGAAGACTTCTCTGTTTTGTTCTCATTTACATGTATTTAGCTCCAATGGATGAGGAATAAGAACAAATGTAAATACCTTTTACTTGCGCATCAAATTCAGTGCCACAATGTAATATCGGATACCCCATTGAAAAAAATATAGGCTCATTTACCTAAGACACTTTAATTAACGATGAATTTTAAATATATCCATAGACACAATTTAACAATGAAAAACAAATATATCCCATGACACACTTTAACGATGAAAACAAATATAAGACACACTTTAATGATGAATTTTGAACATATTTATAGACACACTTTAATGATGAATTTTGATTATATTCATAGACACACTTTAATGATGAATTTTGAATATATTCATAGACACACTTTAACGATGAATTTTGAATATATTCATAGACACACTTTAACGATGAATTTTAAACATATTCATAGACACACTTTAATGATGAATTTTGAATATATTCATAGACACACTTTAACGATGAATTTTGAATATATTCATAGACACACTTTAATGATGAATTTTGAACATATTCATAGACACACTTTAATGATGAATTTTGAACATATTCCATAGACACACTTTAATGATGAATTTTGAATATATTCATAGACACACTTTAATGATGAATTTGAATATATTCATAGACACACTTTAATGATGAATTTTGAATATATTCATAGACACACTTTAACGATGAATTTTAATATATCCATAGACACACTTTAGTGATGAGAAACAAATTTATCCTATGACACACTTTAACGATGAATTTTAACATATTCATAGACACACTTTAATGATGAATTTTGAATATATTCATAGACACACTTTAACGATGAATTTTGAATATATTCATAGACACACTTTAATGATGAATTTTGAACATATTCATAGACACACTTTAATGATGAATTTTGAACATATTCATAGACACACTTTAATGATGAATTTTGAATATTTCATAGACACACTTTAATGATGAATTTTGAATATATTCATAGACAACTTAATGATGAATTTTGAATATATTCATAGACCACCACTTTAACGATGAATTTTAAATATATCCATAGACACACTTTAGTGATGAGAAACAAATTTATCCTATGACACACTTTAATGATGAATTTTTGAATATATTCAAAAGACACACTTTAACGATGAATTTTGAATATATTCATAGACACACTTTAACGATGAATTTTAAACATATTCATAGACACACTTTAATGATGAATTTTGAATATATTCATAGACACACTTTAACGATGAATTTTGAATATATTCATAGACACACTTTAATGATGAATTTGAACATATTCATAGACACACTTTAATGATGAATTTTGAACATATTCATAGACACACTTTAATGATGAATTTTGAATATATTCATAGACACACTTTAATGATGAATTTTGAATATATTCATAGACACACTTTAATGATGAATTTTGAATATATTCATAGACACACTTTAACGATGAATTTTAAATATATCCATAGACACACTTTAGTGATAGAAACAAATTATCCTATGACACACTTTAATGATGAATTTTGAATATATTCATAGACACACTTTAACGATGAATTTTAAATATTTCCATAGACACACTTTAACGACGAAAAACAAATATCCTGTGACACACTTTAATGATGAAAAACAAAGACATCATAAAACACACTTTAACGATGAAATCAAATATATCATAAAACACTCTTTAACCATGAAAATCGAATAAGACACACTTAACGATGAAATCAAATATATCATAAGACACACTTTAACCATGAAAAATCGAATAAGACACACTTAACGATGAAATCAAATATATCATAAGACACACTTTAACAATGAAAATCAAATATAATCATAAGACACTCTTTAACAATGAAAATCAAATATATCATAAGACACTCTATAACATGAAAACAAATTATATCCTGTGACACACTTTAACGATGAAATTAAATATATCATAAGAACACACTTTAACAATGAAAATCAAATATTATCATAAAACACTCTATAACAATGAAAATCAAATATATCATAGGACACTCTTTAACATGAAAATCAAAATATTCATAAAACACTCTATAACAATGAAAATCAAATATATCATTTAGGACACTCTTAACAATGAAAATCAAATATATCATAAAACACTCTATAACAATGAAAATCAATATTCAAAAACACTCTAAACAATGAAATCAAATATATCATAGGACACTCTTTAACAATGAAAATCAAATAATCATAAACACAACTTAACCTTGAAAATCAAATATATCATAAAACAACTTTAACAATGAAAATCAAATATATCATAAAAACACTCTATAACAATGAAAATCAAATATATCATAGACACTCTTTACAATGAAATCAAATATATCATAAAAACACTTTAACGATGAAAAATCAAATATATCATAAGACACCTTTAACATGAAAATCAAATATATCATAAAACATACTTTAAACCATGAAAATCAAATATATCATAAAACACACTTAACCATGAAAATCAAATATATCATAAAACACTACTTTAACAATGAAACAAATATATCATAAAACACTCTAAACATGAAAATCACAATGAAAAATCAAATATAATCCTAACACTTTAACAATGAAAATAAATATATCATAAACACACTTTAAATGAAAATCAAATATATCATAAAAACTCTATAACATGAAAATCAAATATATCATAGGACACTCTTTAACAATGAAAATCAAATATATCATAAAACACTTTAACAATGAAAACAAATATATCATAAAATCTTTAACAATGAAATCAAATATATCATAAACACTCATAACAAGAAAATCAAATATATCATAAAACACTCTATAACAATGAAAATCAAATATACATAGACACACTTAACAATGAAAACAAATATTCAAAAACAACTTTAACCTGAAAATCAAATATATCATAAACATACTTTAACCATGAAAATCAAATATATCATAAAACACCTTAACAATGAAAATCAAAATACATAGAACCTTAACATGAAAATCAAATAATCATAAAACACACTTAACGATGAAAATCAAATATATCATAAGACACACTTTAACCATGAAAATCAAATAATCATAAAACATACTTTAACCATGAAAATCAAATATATCATAAACACACTTTAACATGAAATCAAATATATCATAAACATACTTTAACAATGAAAATCAAATATATCATAAAACACTCTTAACAATGAAAATCAAATATATCATAAAACATCTTTAACATGAAAATCAAATATATCATAAGACACACTTAACCATAAAAATCAAATTATCATAAAACATACTTTAACATGAAATCAAATATATCATAAGACACACTTTAACCATGAAAATCAAATATATCATAAGACACACTTTAACCATGAAAATCGAATAAGACACACTTAAAGATGAAATCAAATATATCATAAGACACACTTAACGATGAAATCAAACATATCATAAGACACTCTTTAACGATGAAAATCGAATAAGACACACTTTAACGATGAAATCAAATATATCATAAGACACTCTATAAGGATTGAAATCAAATATATCATAAGACACTCTATAAGGATTGAAATCAAATGTATCATAGGACACTCTTTAACAATGAAAATCAAATATATCATAAGACAGTCTTTAACAATGAAAATCGAATATATCATAAGACACACTTTAACAATGAAAATCGAATAAGACACACTTTAACGATGAAATCAAATGTATCATAAGACACTCTATAACAGTGAAAATCAAATATATCATAAGACACACTTTAACCATGAAAATCGAATAAGACACACTTAACGATGAAATCAAATATATCATAAGACACACTTTAACAATGAAAATCAAATATATCATAAGACACTCTTTAACCATGAAAATCAAATATATCATAAGACACACTTTAACGATGAAAATAAAATATATCATAAAACACACTTTAACCATGAAAATCAAATATATCATAAGACACACTTTAACCATGAAAATCAAATATATCATAAAACACACTTTAACCATGAAAATCAAATATATCATAAGACACACTTTAACGATGAACATCAAATATATCATAAGACACACTTTAACCATGAAAATCGAATAAGACACACTTAAAGATGAAATCAAATATATCATAAGACACACTTAACGATGAAATCAAATATATCATAAGACACTCTTTAACGATGAAAATCGAATAAGACACACTTTAACGATGAAATCAAATATATCATAAGACACACTTTAACGATGAAATCAAATATATCATAAGACACTCTATAACAATGAAAATCAAATATATCATAAGACACTCTTTAACAATGAAAATCAAATATATCATAAGACAGTCTTTAACAATGAAAATCGATTATATCATAAGACACACTTTAACAATGAAAATCGAATAAGACACACTTTAACGATGAAATCAAATATATCATAAGACACTCTATAACAATGAAAATCAAATATATCATAAGACACTCTTTAACAATGAAAATCAAATATATCATAAGACACACTTTAACAATGAAAATCAAATATATCATAAGACACACTTTAACAATGAAAATCAAATATATCATAAGACACACTTTAACGATGAAATCAAATATATCATAAGACACTCTTTAACAATGAAAATCAAATATATCATAGGACACTCTTTAACAATGAAAATCAAATATATCATAAGACAGTCTTTAACAATGAAAATCGATTATATCATAAGACACACTTTAACAATGAAAATCGAATAAGACACACTTTAACGATGAAATCAAATATATCATAAGACACTCTATAACAATGAAAATCAAATATATCATAAGACACTCTTTAACAATGAAAATCAAATATATCATAAGACACTCTTTAACAATGAAAATCAAATATATCATAAGACACTCTTTAACAATGAAAATCAAATATATCATAAGACACTCTTTAACAATGAAAATCAAATATATATAAGACACTCTTTAACAATGAAAATCAAATATATCATAAGATACTCTTTAACGATGAAAATCAAATATATCATAAGACATTCTTTAAGAATGAAAATCAAATATATCATATGCATAAGACACTCGTTAACAGTGAAAATCAAATATATCATAAGACACTCTTTAACAATGAAAATCAAATGTATCATAAGACACTCTTTAACAATGAAAATCAAATATATCAAAGACACTCTTTAACAATGAAAATCGAATAAGACACACTTTAACGATGAAATCAAATATATCATAAGACACTCTATAAGGATTGAAATCAAATATATCATAAGACACATTTTTATGACACACTTTAATGATGAAAATCAAATTCATTATAAGGCGCACTTTAATGGTGAAAATCAAATTGATATATCTGCTTGGGAGGGGGGGGGGGGGGGAATGAGGGGGAAGGTGTGTGTTTAACATGCAACAGACAAATCACATAAAACAAACGCAAATCAAATGACAAAACACTTAAATAGACTTTCTGTAATATAATAAAAGAAGCACCCAAAGCTCTTAGTGTTTCTCCTGTTCTGTGAAAATCTGACCATCGACTACTAGGATAATATTTTAACACAGACTGAAACAGTCAGTCCCCTTTACCCTTCAGCAAACTTGGACAGGGACCTTCAGGTAATGTCGGAGAACACAATACCCCAGCACACGCGCCGTTTTCCCCTTTGCAAAGCGTGGGGTCTTTTTGTGATGTTGATCTTCTCCTTAATGTGGTCAGCGTTGATTCAGTATTTCCTCCATTGTATCACCTTACCAGTCCATCCTCTTGTCACTGTTCTTGTCCTTGTCAAACGTTGCTGGGGCTGTCTGTCTATCTATCTATCTATCTATCTATCTATCTATCTATCTATCTATCTATCTATCTGTCTGTCTGTCTGTCTGTCTGTCTGTCTATCTACCTAGCTAGCTATCTGTCTACCTACCTACCTACCTACCTACCTACCTACCTATCTACTACCTCCCTCCATCCCTCCCTACATACCTACCCATCAATCTATCTATCTACATATCGTTCTATCAATCTGTCTGTCTGTCTGTCTAGCTAGCCACCCCACCTACAGAAGACAGATGCAGTCCTGGATATAAATCAAATGACCGATGTTTCTTGCCTCTCCACGTTGAAGGTGTTTGCCTTTGGCTTGGTAAATCCTGCAAGTATAATTTGTTTTGATTCGATGTGTGACAAAATCATTGAGGCCAATTTCGTTCAGAAATTCTAAAGGAACTTGCATTTATTTCCCACAAGCTACTTTCTCTCTCTACCTTGATGAAACTCTAGTACGTTCACGTAATATCCAAGACTTTTTACCTATGTCCTTAATTAAGCAGCAGTCATACCAGTTGTAGACAATTTTCTACAAAAGGCTGGTCTCACAGTCTCTTCGATGGCATTTGTTTAATGTTTGTATAAGCTTTGATCTGAGACTGATACAGATGTACATGTTCTTGATTTGTAAAAGTACTAGACCTGTGTTTCTGAAATATTCATCATCATCATGTGCCCTGCCGCATGGCGTTGGCGGTCATGGTCCTCCATATGAATCTGTCATTTTTCGCTTCAAGCACTTCTCCAGTCCTGTCTGTCTTCATCCACTGCGCAAGTCCGTTCAATATTTTGTCCATGAGTCTGCCTGGTGCTCTTTTTCCCTCCAGTTTTCCTGTTGTGACTATGTGCTCTGATTTCTCTTGCCACATAAAATTTTGCTTGTCTTTTCCTAATCTTCTTCTTTAATGATATTTTCGTGTCTGCCTCCTTCAAGACCGTCTGAAATATCATTATCAAGAAAATTTACATTAACTGTTGAGTGTCACAGCCGCTGTTATCAACCAGTGTTTGTTGAAATGTTGAAATGTATTCAATAAGGTTATGCACTACTGTTACGACAGTTTTTATAAAACACTCACATCTGGAACATATTCATATTAATCAGCTTGTGCAAAAATCTTTTTAGTGCTTAATGTTTTAGAGTTCTCTTCTAGTTAATATTTTCAGGACAACCTAAATGTCAGTTGCTTTCGTCTTTGTCGCAATTCGTACGAGTGCTAGTGCTAGAGTTAAAATGACAATCTCCACAGAATGGGTAATACCTTGTTTGACCATTTGCAATTAGTCTTCTTCTCACTTATTGAGTGCCTCTTGCGCTTCCAGAAACAAGAAGCGGTAAAAACACTTATCTCCATCTATTTGTAGCACGAGTGATAACATTGCGTCAGTGGCAGTTTTGTGTGTTCTTGTTTTTGTTTGTTTGTTTGTTTTTAGTATTTCTCTCTCTCTTTCTCTCTCTCTCTCTCTCTCTCTGTGTCTCTCTCTGTCTATGAATACACACACACACACACACACACACACATATATATATATATATATATATATATATATATATATATATATATATGTGTGTGTGTGTGTGTGTGTGTGTGAGATATATATATATGTATATATAATTATATCTTCACATATATATATATACACGTACACACACACACACACACACACATATATATATATATACATACATACATACATATATACATACATACTTGGGTAGGTAGGTAGGTAGATAGATCGATAGATAGATAGATTGATAGATAGATAGAGAAAGAGAGAGAGATACAAACACAAACACATTTGGGTATGAATATAATTATGTGTATATGTAAGAACAGGCCAGTCGTTTGTAGATTTCTTTTTTTTTTCAAGGGGAAGGCAGGATGGCACGTTATAATAAAAAAAAGATAATGCACAGAATAATATGAAACTCAAAACGTGTCCATAATGAGTAAAATCAAAATCATTTATAAAAAACCACTATAGTAAAATTTTAAAGAAGTAACAAAACGTACGTACATACATACATACATACATACATACATACATACATACATACATACATACATACATGCATGCATGCATACATACATACATACATACATACATACATACATACACACACAAGTATAAGCTCTCTCGTGCTTACATCATATCAAGACACTTAATTACCACTCCTTTCAATGAACGAAACTGCTAAGCAGAAACAAGCTCTGGATGTCTTCAATGAGCAGCGAGGAGCTACTGACAACACAGATTCATGGACAGTGGTTTCAAGAACAAATCATTAGGGGACTAAGTAGACAAGAGACCATAATTAACTGGATCAGAAAGGCACTGTTCAGCTCCAGCAGTGCAGGGCCTCCTTCAGTGAGTGGCATTGTGAAGACTTGACATCTCTTGCTCCTGTGGGCTTCTTGGCACTAGGGCTGAATGAACTTGGGGTTAGTTAATGGTGTGATGTGGAGACGGTATGACCAGCGTGTTGTTAACGTCACTGAGGCAGCGCAGATCGGAATTAGGACATCAAAAAGGACGTGGAACAAAAAGAAGCAAATAAACGCAAGACAAAAAGAGTCCTAGGGACAGTGATATAAAAACAGATGATTACATTTCTAACACATCAGTCTTCATGTCCGTATTCTTTGCCTTTGTCCTCCTTAAGGTTGATCACACAACTGATGACACTGTGTGCCCTAAAATACAAACACAAGACAGAAAGGGTCTCAAAGACAAGAAAGTAAAAACAGATGATTACATTTCTAACACATCAGTCTTTGTGCCGTATTCCGTGCCTTTGCCCCCACGCCCCCCACCCCCACCCCCCTTTGAAGTTGATCAAACATGTCCTGTCTCACCCGTTTCACCTGTTGGAGTCACCGGGTTCAGTGATGGCTGCTGCACTCTTTGACACCACCATTTTCTTCCAAACGGATCTGTCGTGACCTTTGTGGACAACTTCGTGAATATTTGGTTATGGTCTTGATGTTTTAGGTTGGAGGTCTGCCTTTCTTCCTTTTTGCCTCTGATTTTCCTTGAAAAATGGTCGCCATGAGGTTTGTTTTCTTGCTACATGATGCATGGCCAGTGTATTTTAGTCTTCTCTTGTTGATGTCTGCTAGTAGTTTTCTGGTGGTATCAAGTTCTTCTAGGACACTTTCATTAGTTCTTCCATCTGTCCATTTGACACGTAGTAGTCTCCGATAAAACCACATCTCTGCTGCCTCATTATTTTGCAATCAGATTTTCTGAGAGCCCAGGCTTCGCAGCCATAAATCATGATTGGCCAGATCAAACGTTTTGAAAATTTAATTTTCAGGCCCTTTAATATGCCTCTGTCTTGCCAGATAATGTTGAGTTGGGCCATTTTTGCTTTGCCGTTCCGATTCTTATTTTGATGTCTTTAGAGCAGGTTCCATCATCGAGTTTTACAGAACCAGGATATTTCAAATCTGTGAACTCACACACACACACACACACACACACACACACACACACACACACACACACACACACACACACATACACAGACATACACACACATGTATAAACACACACACAAACACACACACAAACACACATACACACACACACATACACACACACATACACACACACACACACACACACACACACACACACACACACACACACACACACACACGACAAAAAGAGTCTCATACACAAGAAAGTAAAAACCAGATGATTACATTTCTAACACATGAGTCACTACGCCGTTATTCCTTTCATTTGTCCTCCCTTGGGTTGAGGAAATAACGGATCAACTGAATGCTCTTCCCCTCTTCTTTCCGATGGCCCATCAGTAATAAGATTTGCTTTCATTCTACGCCATTTCTGTTTTTGTGGTGCTGGCTCTTATCTTGCACTGTTTTGGTGACATAGATCACTCCTTATTGTTGATCAAACAACTGATGAACTGTGTGCTTTTCCCCTCGTCTTTCCGATGGTTCATCAGTAATAAGATTTTTTGGCTTCCATTCTGACGCCATTTTTGTTTTTGTGGTGCTGGCTATTAGCCTACGTTATGTCGGTGACATAGATCAATGTTGAAGTCTGTTTAACTGTATTCCAGTCGTTTTTCCTTGGTTTGAAACTATCCGAATTGATTCTTCTCGTTTTGTCTTGGTTCATGAAAGTACTGGCTGTTTACCTTCTTCTGCGACCTGAAACGGGATTGTGTTGTTTGGTATCTTTAGTTCTCCTATCGACTGAGTGGTACTTTGACAGGTTTGTATGTTGATCGTTTAAGGCGATCTTGACTAGCTTATCTTTCTTTCTTTTTTTCTTTCTTTCTTTCTTTCTTTCTTTGTGTCTTGCTTTCTTCTTCTTCTCCTTCTTCTTTTGCTACTTTTTCTTCTTCTTCTTCCTCTTCTTCTTGTTCTTCCTCATCATCAGCTGCTTCTTCTTCTACTACTGCCTGTTGTTCTTGTTCTTGTTCTTTTTCTTGTTCTGCTTCCTCTTCTTTTTCTTCTTCTTTTTCTTTTTCTTCTTTTTCTTTTTCTTTTTCTTCTTTTTCTTTTTCTTCTTTTTCTTTTAAATACTCTTAATCCTGTATTTTACCCGTTCTTTCGTATGCCAGTGTATTTTTGTCACAAGCTGTGTGTCACTTGCTGTCCATTTTTTTTTTCATCCTACGTTATTTGTAATTTTGTTAGTAAATGTATGATTCAGTACCTCTTCCTGTAAACTTAAGAAAATAGTTTATCACACGTCATGTTGTTATTCCCAGCTGACATTGTCAAACTTAAAATCACATTGAACAAACTTTCAGTGAATACAAAATGAAACACTTTCAGGTTATTTGATTGATTATCACTTCCATGCGGTCATTTCTCTCAACCGTTTTTCTGTAACCTTTGTGTTGGCATGATCGATTGCTTTGTCATTTCATCCTGCAGAGGAACGACACCCCCCACCCCCACCCCGAACCCCACCACTCCACCCCCGTGGGAACGTCTGGGGCTCTTCCAGTAGAAATCGTGTCCCACCTTTTGGAAATTCTCTACTCCTCTGTTCTGTCACTCTCTTTGATTCTGCTTTGCTCCTTTGCTTTCTGTCATTTCTTCCTATCATTTTCTGCCTTGTTGGTCCATTCATCTGTATGTGTTTGATAAAGTCTTACGTATTTTTTCTTAGGACTGATAATTGGGTACCTGTTTTAAGTGCGTTTTGGGCTCTAGTGAAATGAGATATGAGGCAGCAATTTTAGGTAGCTTAGACCCGTTTTTATATGTTTTGGTGTCCTTAGGTACGTTAAATTTGTAGTCAGGTGTGTTTGTCAAATCCCTTGTGTGATAAATTGCACGGGGTGGTCAACGCCAGGGGCATCACCTTAGATTATGTGCGCAAATGCGTTGATCTGTGTACTTGACTTTCTTTTCTGTTTTTTTTTTTTTCTGTTGAAGTTTTGTATGTTTTGAAACGGCTATAGCCCTGATACGGCTCTACGCAGTCGGCTGGGCTTTAAATAACGATAACAACAAGAGGAACGACACTGAAATTGAAGAATGTCGATAGACAAAGACGTAAGTTGACAGGTGAGCCAATTACAGAAACAGCGATGGTGAAACGCAAATGTGCCTGGTTCTATAAACAGATTTCTTCTGGAACCTAATCAGCCTTAAAACCACTCTCGCGCTGGTGTATGGAAAGGAAGAGGAGCCAGAAATAGTCTAGAAGGGGTGGGGGAAATACATGTCATCCTCGCAATGAAGTGACGTTCGTCTTCAGCATAAACTGAACACATCCGTGACCTTGCATTTCTGTTTGAACCCCTTCTCTTTTTCTTTTTAATTTTTTTTTTACTTGTGTCAGGATGTCAAAGTTCTTATTGTGACTGAGTGACAGATTTGGGAAAATTTCCAAGTTTGTTGATTCGGAAGAAATGGTGGTCACAATCCCTTTTAAAGAGCTTTGTTATGTTTGTGTAACCTTTCTCAGAAGCATTGTTATTGTTGTTTCAAGCCCAACCGACTGCGCAGAGCCATATCAGGGCTATAACCCTCTCGAAATGTACACCATATCTCACTGAAGAAAGAAACAGCTGGGAAAAAATTGAGTACACTTATCATTTGCGCACATAATCTAAGGATATGCTCCTGGCGTTGACCACTCTGTCCAATTTATCGCCAGGGGATTTATAAAATCAAACATGAATAAAATATAGACATAACTAATGACACTAAAACATATATAAAAACGGACCTAAATTACATAAAACTCCTTCTGCACATCACAGTTCCTTACAGCCAAAACTGCACTCAGTACACGTACCCAATTATCAATCCTAAGAAAAAGTACGTAAGACTTTATCGAACACATACAGGTGAATGGACCAGCAAAGCAGAGAATGATAGGAAGAAAAGACAGAACGCAAATGAACAAAGCAGAAACAAAGACAGTGACAGAAAAGAGGAAATTTCAAGCACAGACTTTCCAGAAGGTTGGGATACTATTTATACTGAAAGAGCCCCCGACATCCCCATGGGTGAGCAAACTAGGCTAGAACAAAAATATATGAATAAGCAGCAAATTAAATGTGGCAACACAGGCAATGGCAGCAAACAGTTTGACAGAAAACGAGTCTCTGAATGTATGAGGTGTTTGCAAGTGTGAAAATGTGTATGAGTTTGTGTGTGTGTGTTTGTCATATGCACTGACTGTTCAGGTATTCAGTGATCAGACTTTTAAAATAATCATGTACTAATTAAGGTTCCAAAAAGAAGATGGTTGTAATGCTATCGTAGAAAAGACATCGTTCTGTGTTTGTACTTGTGTGTATATGTGTGTGTGTGATTGTGTGTGTGTGTGTGTGTGTGTGATTGTGTGTGTGTGTGTGTACGTGCGTGTGTGTGTGTGTGTATGTGTGTGTGTGTGTGTGTGTGTGTGTGTGTGTGTGTGTGTGTAATGTAACGAACAGCGTATGTTGTAAATGACGTTTGTTGTGTTTCAATGCCTTCATTTTAATAGAACTAATCACCGCTAGTGCATATGTTTCTAAGTTTATATTACGGCATATGTTTTATCCCTATTTACGATGGTAGAGTAATAACATGATGGTGCCCCCTCACTTTGTAATTCTCTTTGGTATTGGTCTGTTTGATGGTCTATCCATCTGTCTGGATCCCAATGTCTCATTGTTTCTCTCTCTGTGTCTCTTTCTGTCTTTCTGTCTGTCTCTGTTTCTCTCTCTCTCTCTCTTTTTTTTTTTTTTTTGTCTGTCTGTCAGTTTCTCCCTCCCCCTCTCTTTCTCTCTCTGTCTCTCTTTCTCTCTGTCTCTTTCTCTCTGGCTGGCTGTCTCTTTCTGTCTGTCTCTCTCCCTCTCTGTCTGTCTGTCTCTCTCCCTCTCTGTCTCTCTCTCTCTGTGTCTCTCTCTCTCTCTCTCTGTCAAACACACACACGCACGCACACACAAATCAACAATCAGAAGAAAGTGCAGAGTAGGCGTAGGCTTAATAAATACCCGTACGTCACTTTCCAGAAAGAAGCGCACACAAAGATTAGAGACCACGTGCGTTGATGACATCCATCTCTTCGACCTTTACGCCCACATTGCATTGACCTCCTTTGTATGTAAATGAGCTCGCGCGCCGCTCATTGCCGAGAAAACACGATGAAGCCCGAGTCAAATAACGCCCACCACAGGATGTCTTTTTTTGCCATTTTCCCAGTTTTTTTAAGTCGGCAGTTTAAAATGTCTTTGATCTCCCAGCAGCCTGTTTGACAGCCCAAGCAGCACCTTGGTGTAAAAAACTAAAGGTCTAAAGCTGTTCATGTTTGTTCAGACCACGTGAAACAGTTTTATTTGGTATGCAAAAGGAATTTGGTTCATGACTCTCTTCCTTATGGGTATTTCACTAGTGACTAAAGTACAATACTTCACACTTGATGGAAACTTGAAATGTTTAACCCTTTGACTCCCACACCCTGTCCACCAGCATCCAGCATACCCAGCCATGCTAGCAAAGCGAAAACTAAAAACACTTTCATTCCTGCTGGAAGCTGATGGATAGGGTGAGGGAGTCAAAGGGTTAAGTTTTTGCATTTGGTGGATAGGGTGCGGGAGTCAAAGGGTTAAAAGAGAGAGAAGGAAAATAGGTATATGCATAAATGCGTGTACCTTCGTGTGAGATCAGACAGGGATCAAGGTGGACTCTGGTTGGAAAACGTGTTAGGCCTCATGTTTTTTTAATGGAAGTTGTCAACTTGTATATTAGTCATTGTACAGTTTGACACAGGTTAATAAGTTCAAATACCTGGGAACGGTCATTTCATCAGATGGCAGAAACACATCGGAAATAGCTGGCAGAATCGGCCAAGCCAAAACAGCATTCAAGAAAATGACAAGCATTCTTACCAACAAATGCCTATCAATTAACATCAGAAAGAGAGTCCTTGAATGTTATATAGAACCAATACTGTTGTACGGATGCAAGGCATGGACAGTCAGCAAGCAAAGCCAGAGCAGGATCGAGGCAGCCGAGATGTGGTTTCTCAGAAGAATGTTGAGAGTTCCATGGACAGCAAAGAAAACAAACGAGACAGTCTTGATGGAGGCAGACACAAATAGATCACTCATAAGGAAGATTTGGAAAAGACAAGCAACATTTATAGGTCATTTTATGAGGAAGGGGGACTTGGAGCACCTGGTCACAACGGGAAAGCTGGAGGGAAAGAGAGCACCAGGTAGATCCAGGGAGAGAATGCTGGACGGACTTGCAGAGTGGCTGGGGATGAAGATGATGGGGGAGATGCTGGGGCAACGAGAGATAGAGATGGTTGGAAGTCCATGGTCGCCAACGCCATGCGGCAGGGCACCTGATGATGATGATGATTACAATTTGATATCGCTGAGGGTGATCAGGGGAAACATTCTGTGGAACGATTGTCTCTAATGTATGTGAAACAGTTGTTATGTTTGTCTTCATGGATTGAAACAATGGAGTTTGCGTTTGTATGTCAATATATTGTACATATACATATGTATAAAGTGAATAAAAGTTGGGGAAAAATTAAGTATAATAGTTCACACCCAGTTTGAAGCAAAAATGCTGTATTTGATAATTCAATCTTGAAGATGAATAGGGAAGAAGAAAAAGATAATCTTATTTATCTTTTTATCTCTTATAGTATCAACAATAGCTGCTGATGTTTATAGACACAATAATGTTTAAAGTCATAATAAAAAAATTGTTAATAGTTATCATTATCATGATTTTTCTTATTACAGTTTATGATTTATGATCATACTATCATTTATTATTATCATGATGATGATGGCAATGATAATGATGATGATGGTGATAATTGTTATTATTGTTGTATTTATTATTATTATCTCATCATCATCATGATTATGATAATGATATTGCTAAATGAGGAATAATGAGTGTGATCGTAGTTCATATGTCAGCGTTGACTGGATTTTAGGGTAGGGATGGTTTGGAAATGGTGTATGTAAAAGAGGCTCATGAGGTTATGTCCACTCTTCATGCAAAGTGATGGCAAACACACTTCTTAGATCTATACATTCAGCTCCCTAGCAAAATTAGGAATGTTTTTGGATTTCTGCTTCCTTTTGTATACTTCTACTTGAAAAGGCGAGAGCATTTGCTGCAAAGAAGAAAAAATAAATTCCACGCATGTGTAAGTATATGTGCCCTTTGCGTTATTTTCCTCCGTATTGCACTTGTTGCTTTACAAACCATCAAGGAGGAATCTGACACAGGCAGACTTGTTGCACGTGCCACTCGTTTTCGCCACGGTTCTTTGCACGTGCGTTGTTTAGATACTCCCACACTTTCACCCCCTTCCACACAGTTCCCTGCTTGCTATTGCCTCAATTACTTCCCCTGGCCTCAGAGACAGAGAGGTGGAGAAAGTGAGAGGGACAGACAGTACGTGCACGCGCGCGTATGTGTGTGTGTGTGTGTGTGTGTGTGTGTGTGTGTGTGTGTGTGTGCGTATCTGAGAGAGAGAGTTGTCAAATCAACAAAGAATGAAATATACATACAGCTTTTTGTGGCGTCAGCAGAGAAAAAATAAAAATAAGTACTTTGCAAAAGCACTTTGCACAATTTGTGTTGTGTGTGTGCGCGCGCGCGCGCGCGCGCGTGTGTGTGTGATATAGTTACAGTTGTCTAATCTAGAAAGAATGAAATATACATACAGCTTTTTTGTGACATCAGCAAAAAATCAAGCACTTTGCACAGTGACTTTGCACAGGTAGTGTGTGTGTGTGTGTGTGTGTGTGTGTAAGTGTGCGTGTGTGTGTGTGTGTGTGTGTGTGTGTGTGTGTGTGAGTGTGTGTGTGAGTGTGTGTGTGTGTGTGTGTGTAAGAGAGAGAGAGAGAGAGAGAGTTACAGTTGGCTAATCTAGAAAGAACGAAACACACGTACAACTTATATGTGGCATCAGCAGTAAAAAAAATAAGCGTCTCATGCTAGTCCTGCTCAAGTGGAGATACAAGGACTTCGCACAGCTAGTTAACATGAGATTCTATAGACACGGAGTCATCAAGGAACACACCAACAATCCTTGAAAAATTGCTTAATTAAAGCTGCAGAACAGTCCGAATTATTATGTCTTCAAACTTGGTTTTGGGGGTTTAGTTCTATACATCAATGTGTCAGTTCTGTTTTTTTCATGGATCATGCAGTCTGTGGACAGCCACCCACCCAACTCTCCCGCTTTGCTTGGTAAGATACCTACCATGTGGCGTCAGGAGTTTGAGAGGTGAGGCACTGGTGCCGGGGCCCTATCCAGCATCATTGTTTCTTGTTAACATATTCACTTTCAGTTTCATTTACTCAATATGACGTCTCCACGTTCGGAACGAATTCCATACACACTAACGTCACAGGTATCATGTGTATGGTGATTACGGCACAAGCCTTAAGCCTGCGCATAAACCCACGAGCAGACCAGGTTCTGAGGCCCTACCTAGCCTATGTTTTACCTAGTATGTTAACACATGTACAGTGCACGAGGTCTATATTTTCCTCGTTTAATTTCAAGCTCATCTCCTTTCACTTAGGCAGCCATGTTCCCAATCACGTTCTTTTCAATTCCACTAAGAGTGCTTGAGTTGTTTCTCAAGAAAGCAAGATGGTACAGCTGCCATCAGTAAAGAAATGATAGAGTGCTCTGATTATTTAATAATAGAGCTAAGTGGTTGTGAAAACAGCGAAAAAGAGAACAAGCCCCAAAACAGAACCTTAAGGGACACCATATTTCGGCAAAACCATAACTGACCTAATGTCATTGATGACAGCAGATTGAATTCGATAAGAAAGGTACGACTTTAGCCATTCTCTAACAGTTTCGATGCAGCCAAACGTAGATGAGATCATGATATTATGATCAACAGAGTAACCTAACATGATACATTTTTAAAATAAATGTTAATGTAGGTTAGACACGATGTCCAAGTGAAAGAAACCGACAAAGACTGAAATCTATATATATATATCTGTTACGTATTCTCGAGAGGAGAGAAAAAATTGTCATAATCATCAACTCATCAACGACCCTAATTGTACAAGAAGCTCACACTAGTAACTGAGGTTTATATCAGCAAACGCTGAACCGAAGCCAAATGCTCGTTATGGGTGCTCTACAAACGGTTAGCTACCAATGTCACATAACGTGAAGTACAATCTAAAGTGAGAAGGCAACGGCACGGTTAGCCCCCAATGTCACATAACGTAAAGTATAATCTGTTGTGAGCAGGCCAAGTGAGACACAGGATAAATTGCTTATCACAGAGCCCCGAACATTATCCTCTGTCCAATTCTCTAGAGTTCTTCTTCTGGCGAAGACGCAGCAGAGACCATATCGTTGCACGGAATGATAATGGAATCCTATAGACGTTTTCTCTTCTGAGAGTATATTTCTGCACGCAAGCTCTGAAGTGGCGTCGAAGCTTTCTGAATACGTTAATACATGCCTCTGTGCGTGTTGGCTAGAGTGGTGCGGAGATACCTAACTATCTATGGGATGTTATGAAATGTGTTTTGGCTCCTTGAAATATACAACGTATATGTACCTATCTAGGTGATGTTATGAAATGTGTTTTGGCTCCTTGAAATATACAAAGTATATCTACCTATCTAGGTGATGTTATGAAATGTGTTTTGGCTCCTTGAAATATACAAAGTATATCTACCTATCTAGGTGATGTTATGAAATGTGTTTTGGCTCCTTGAAATATACAAAGTATATCTACCTATCTAGGTGATGTTATGAAATGTGTTTTGGCTCCTTGAAATATACAACGTATATCTACCTATCTAGGTGATGTTATGAAATGTGTTTTGGCTCCTTGAAATATACAACGTATATCTACCTATCTAGGTGATGTTATGAAATGTGTTTTGGCTCCTTGAAATATACAACGTATATCTACCTATCTAGGTGATGTTACAAAATGTGTTTTGGCTCCTTGAAATATACAAAGTATATCTACCTATCTAGGTGATGTTATGAAATGTGTTTTGGCTCCTTGAAATATACAACGTATATCTACCTATCTAGGTGATGTTATGAAATGTGTTTTGGCTCCTTGAAATATACAACGTATATCTACCTATCTAGGTGATGTTATGAAATGTGTTTTGGCACTTTGAAGTATACAGTCAGAGTATAATTATTTCGTCTCTGGAATCACACTGCACAAAGATACACCAAGACGTGTATCAGTCATGCTGTAGCTGTCTCTGGTGCCACGTTATCTATGTATTCTGTACCACTAGTTTTGTTTTCTGACGATGTTGGACGAAACTAACCTTTTTCTTATTGTTGCTTAAAGCCGTTTCAATAAACACATAGTACTTTAAGAGGGAAATAAAAGGAGAAGATAACTACACATACCAATGCATTCGCGCACATAATCGAGGAGGTGCCTTTGCGATGACTACCCCGTCCAGTTTATGCCACAAGAGATTTATAAAACATACCTGAATACAAATTTAAACATAACTAAGAACACTAAGATATATATAGATAAAAAGAAGAAGAAAAACGGGCCTAAATTACCTAAAATTGCGTCCACACATCTCACTTCCCACGAGCAAAACCAAATGCGCTTAGTACATGTACCCAATTATCAATCTTAAGAGAAGGTACCGTAAGACTTCATCGAACACATACAGGTGAATGGACCAGCAAGGCAGAAAAAGAGAGGAAGAAATGACAGAAAACAAAGGAGGAAGAAAGAAACAAAGAGAATGACAGAAAAGAGGAAATTTTTAGCACACAATTTCCAAGAAGGTGGGGATACTAGTTACTCTGAAAGAGCCCCCGGCATCCCCATGAAGATGTCGCTCAACCTAAAGTATAATCTGTTGTGAGCAGGCCAAGTGAGACACAGGGTAAATTGCTTATCAGAGAGCTCCAAACATTATCTTCTGTCTAATTCTCGAGGGTTCCTCCTCTGGCGAAGACGCAGCAGAGACCATGTCGCTGCACGGAATGATAATGGAATCCTATAGACGTTTTCTCTTCTGAGAGTATATTTCTGCACGCAAGCTCTGAAGTGGCGTCGAAGCTTTCTGAATACGTTAATACGTGCCTCTGTGCGTGTTGGCTAGAGTGGTGCGGAGTTATTTACCTATCTAGGGGATGTTACGAAATATGTTTTGGCACTTTGAGGTATACAGTCAGAGTATGTTTAGTATCTGGAATCACTCAGCACACAGATAAACTCAGTTTCAGTTTCAGTTTCTCGAAACGATGTCTCCGCGCTCGGAAGGAATTCCATATGCACTAACGTCAGAGGTGCCCTGTGTATGGTGATCATGGCATAAGCCTTAAGCCTGCACAAAAATCCATGAGCTGGCCAGGTCCTGAGACAAACTAAGGCGTGTCTTAATCACACACTGCGTATATGTCTCTGGTGCCACGTTGTTCATGTATCGTATGCCAAAGGTTTTTGTTTTCTGATGATGTCGGATAACACTAACCTGACGTTACGTACTGCCTCATGATTTCAACATTATTGATGTTCGTTATTTTGATCTGAAAATGTACTGACTGTTTGTTGTTCAGTTTTTTTATCTTTTGCTTTTAAGATATACACAGGCATGAGAATACAGATATCGCTGATAATGTGGTTCAAGTAGTAACACTGAATTATTAACATAGACTATACAAGCGTGGGGCCTTTGTGCACATTTTGCTTTCTGACGAGTTTGGTATTTACCAGACTCACTGAATATTCTGATGCACTACAATTGACATTTCTTATCTTTCGTTGAGTCCATGTTCTCATAATGGATCATGCCTATTCAGATATATGTATTCTTACAAGCTATTATATTACGTTGGATATTTTTTCAATGTCGTAAAAATGAGAACACTTTGCTGACAAACTGGCCCATGCCAACATGCGCGCGCGCGCGCGCGCACACACACACACACACGCATGCACGCACGCACACACACACACACACACACACACACACACACACACCACACACACACACACACACAGCGCATTATAAAAACTGTACCAGTTTCTGTGACCATAAAGATGGCGTAGCACATGGAACCCCCACCCCACCCCAAAAAATGACACACACACACTCTATGTTGATCGAAACTAACATCTTCTTATTGAGAAAAAGATTAAAAAGAACATTGGAAAAAAATCAATAAAGCATAGGTCAGCCACTGCGAGTCCAGCAGGATAGTCTTCCAAGACAATGTGCTGTTCAAATGGCATGGGACTAATTGTACCCAGACGCCCAACAGGCTTCCTCGTTTATCACCCTTTTCGACGTTAAATACCCGTGGCGCATGTAAATAAAAATGCTGATGTATATTTCCTATCAGATATTCGCGTTCTTTTTGAGTGACTGCATCAAAGTAAAACAGCTCACATTCTATTCTAGATTCACTGAAAACACATAATTCATGTGACTGACTGCAGGCATCTGATGGGGTTTGCCAAACTTCAGGTAGGTCCAGTACTTGTGCAGTGCACAAAACAAATGGACATAAACGAAATGGGTCTAAAAATCTGTTATCACTGTTAAAAAGACTGTGAACATAAACTATATGTTACTGGAATATATTTGATAAAACACGAAAACTGTTACAGAATGCAAAATTTGTTTTACTTTTTCCTTTCATTTATCCAGTCCGTATTTTAAAACTTGACCTTCTGACGCTAATATTACTAAGAGATCAGATATCAGAAATTCTAATTAATGGTCATGAAAAAGAACTAAGTATAATGAAAGAGTTTCTAATGAATGTTTATGAAAAAGAGCCAAGGATAATGAAACCGTTTTAAACCATCACCAAAAGCAAAACGAAAAGTAATTTACTATCTAAGTAAAAACATTGCTGTAAAACATTTAATTTTGCGTTATTTCTCCTGTATAGTGAATGTGTGACCAATGGTTGAGGGTTTGAATCCTGGGGTGCGCTACATTAAAACTGGCCTTCTCACTGTCCCATCTTAACATCATTGTTGTGCTGGTGGTGTCGGTATAGGATTAGATAAGTCCCCGGTACCCCACTTCCCTGGTATGGCTATCCCCGTTGGCTGTATCACCTGAGGTGGGTGTCGACGTAAAAACTGAACCGGATCAATCAATCAATCAATATGTGACCAGTGGGGACTAAGACTGTATCTTTTTTGGCCCAGACTGACATGGTTAGCTCTATCCTTCACCAACGCTGGACACTACTTTCCATGGTAGGGCTATATGTCTATACATCAGATTCAGAATACACAATGTTTCCCTCTGAGTACTGAGGTCCTGTTCGTGTTGATCTTCTCTACAGTGTGGTCAACGCTGGTTCAATATTTCCACCACCTTATCACTTTAGCAGGCCATCCCCCTGTCAATTTACTGGTCCTTGTCAAACGTTGCTGGGTCCTACCCCGCCTGGAGACCAAACACGACGACACAGGCAATCCTCGATAGAAATCAAGAAGGACCAGTCTATGTGGCCCAGAAACCATCGTGTCTTAGAGTGGAGAGCTAGCTGCAAGAGGGAATAAGGATGACTTGGTAAATATTACTGATAGATTCTGTGTTGGATTCAGGATGTTAACAGAACCAGGAAGCCAGATTCGTCCAGAGTTTCTAAATGGATTTAGGGAAGATTTTATTTTCAGCAAACGCTGTATAGAAACGTCAAACGACTTTGTTTTCGTTTTTCTATCTATTATCTCTTCTATTCCTTGTGTTAAGAACTGTCCAGATAATGGTTTTAAAAATGTATAGCGAAACAACTGGTCCTATATTTTCTAATCATTTGTGTAGTATTGTGCAAGCATTCTTATTTTAGCCTAATGTGATTATACGTTTTGTTTTATATGCAAGGAAGCTCTCAT
>JAPXFY010000014.1:70634423-70641923 GCA_030674185.1 Monoplex corrugatus
AACAGATTATACTTCAAGTTGAGCGACATCTTCATGGGGATGCCAGGGGCTCTTTCAGTGTAAATAGTATCCCTACCTTCTTGGAAATTGTGTGCTAAAAATTTCCTCTTTTCTGTCATTCTCTTTGTTTCTTTCTTCCTCCTTTGTTTTCTGTCATTTCTTCCTCTCTTTTTCTGCCTTGCTGGTCCATTCACCTGTATGTGTTCGATGAAGTCTTACGGTACCTTCTCTGAAGATTGATAATTGGGTACATGTATTTAGCGCATTTGGTTTTGCTCGTGGGAAGTGAGATGTGTGGACGCCATTTTAGGTAATTTAGGCCAGTTTTTCTTCTTCTTTTTATCTCTATGTATCTTAGTGTTCTTAGTTATGTTTAAATTTGTATTCAGGTATGTTTTATAAATCTCTTGTGGCATAAATTGGACGGGGTAGTCATCGCAAGGGCATCTCCTTCGATTATGTGCGCGAATGCATTGATATGTGTAGTTATCTTCTCCTTTTATTTCCCTCTTAAAGTACTATGTGTTTATTGAAACGGCTATAGCCCTGATATGGCTGTACACAGTCAGCTGGGCTTTAAGCAACAATAAGAATAAGGTTAGTTTCATCCAACATCGTCAGAAAACAAGACTATTGGTACAGAATACATAGATAACGTGGCACCAGAGACAGCTACAGCATGATTGATACACGTCTTGATGTATCTTTGTGGAGTGTGATTCCAGAGACGAAATATTTATACTCTGACTGTATATTTCAAGGAGCCAAAACACATTTTGTAACATCACCTAGATAGGTAGATATACTTTGTATATTTCAAGGAGCCAAAACACTTTTTGTAACATCACCTAGATAGGTAGATATACTCTGTATATTTCAAGGAGCCAAAACACATTTTGTAACATCACCTAGATAGGTAGATATACTTTGTATATTTCAAGGAGCCAAAACACATTTTGTAACATCACCTAGATAGGTAGATATACTTTGTATATTTCAAGGAGCCAAAACACATTTCGTAACATCACCTAGATAGGTAGATATACGTTGTATATTTCAAGGAGCCAAAACACATTTCGTAACATCCCCTAGATAGTTAGGTATCTCCGCACCACTCTAGCCAACACGCACAGAGGCACGTATTAACGTATTCAGAAAGCTTCGACGCCACTTCAGAGCTTGCGTGCAGAAATATACTCTCAGAAGAGAAAACGTCTATAGGATTCCATTATCATTCCGTGCAACGACATGGTCTCTGCTGCGTCTTCGCCAGAAGAAGAACTCTAGAGAATTGGACAGAAGATAATGTTCGGGGCTCTGTGATAAGCAATTTACCCGTGTCTCACTTGGCCTGCTCACAACAGATTATACTTTACGTTATGTGACATTGGGGGCTAACCGTGCCGTTGCCTTCTCACTTTAGATTGTACTTAACGTTATGTGACATTGGTAGCTAACCGTTTGTAGAGCACCCATAACGAGCATTTGGCTTCGGTTCAGCGTTTGCTGATATAAACCTCAGTTACTAGTGTGAGCTTCTTGTACAATTAGGGTCGTTGATGAGTTGATGATTATGACAATTTTTTCTCTCCTCTCGAGAATACGTAACAGATATATATATAGATTTCAGTCTCTGTCGGTTTCTTTCACTTTGACATCGTGTCTAACCTACATTAACATTTATTTTTAAAATGTATCATGTTAGGTTACTCTATTGATCATAGTATCATGATCTCATCTACGTTTGGCTGCATCGAAACTGTTAGAGAATTCAATCTGCTGCCATCAATGACATTAGGTCAGTTATGGTTTTGCCGAAATATGGTGTCCCTTAAGGTTCTGTTTTGGGGCTTGTTCTCTTTTTCGCTGTTTTCACAACCACTTAACTCTATTATTAAATAATCAGAGCACTCTATCATTTCTTTACTGATGGCAGCTGTACCATCTTGCTTTCTTGAGAAACAACTCAAGCACTCTTAGTGGAATTGAAAAGAACGTGATTGGGAACATGGCTGCCTAAGTGAAAGGAGATGAGCTGAAATTAAACGAGGAAAACATAGACCTCGTGCACTGTACGTGTGTTAACATACTAGGTAAAACATAGGCTAGGTAGGGCCCTCAGAACCTCACGTGGGTTATGTGCAGGCTTAAGGCTTGTGCCGTAATCACCATACACATGGTACCTGTGACGTTAGTGTGTATGGAATTCGTTCCGAACGTGGAGACGTCATATTGAGTAAATGAAACTGAAGTGAATATGTTAACAAGAAACGGTGATGCTGGATGGGACCTCGGCACCAGTGCTTCACCTCTCTAGCTCTGGACTATCACCTCTCAAACTCCTGACGCCACATGGTAGGTATCTTACCAAGCAAAGCGGGAGAGTTGGGTGGGTGGCTGTCCACGGACTGCATGATCCATGAAAAAAAACAGAACTGACACATTGATGTATAGAACTAAACCCCCAAAACCAAGCTTGAAGACATAATAATTCGGACTGTTCTGCAACTTTAATTAAGCAATTTTTCAAGGATTGTTGGTGTGTTCCTTGATGACTCCGTGTCTATAGAAACTCATGTTAACTAGCTGTGCGAAGTCCTTGTATCTCCACTTGAGCAGGACTAGCATGAGACGCTTATTTTTTTTTCTGCTGATGCCACATATAAGTTGTACGTGTGTTTCGTTCTTTCTAGATTAGCCAACTGTAACTCTCTCTCTCACACACACACACACACACACCCACACGCACGCATACACACACACACACACACGCACGCACGCACACACACACACACGCACGCACACGCGCATACACACACATACACACACGCGCACACACACACACACACACACCAATACCTGTGCAAAGTCATTGTGCAAAGTGCTTAGTTTATTTTATTATCTTTATTTTTTGCTGATGCCACAAAAATCTGTACGTGTACTTCATTCTTCCTAGATAAGATAACTGTAACTTTCTCTCTCACACACCCACACGCACATGCACGCACGCACACACACACACACACACACAACACACACACACACACACACACACACACACACTATCTGTGCAAAGTCACCGTGCAAAGTGCTGATGCCACAAAAAACCTGTATGTATATTTCATTCTTTCTAGATTAGACAACTGTAACTATGTCACACACACACACACACACACACACACACGGGCGCGCACACACAACACAAATTGTGCAAAGTGCTTTTGCAAAGTACTTATTTTTATTTTTCTCTGCTGACGCCACAAAAAGCTGTATGTATATTTCATTCTTTCTAGATTTGACAACTCTCTCTCTCTCAGATACGAACACACACACACACACACACACTACTGTCTAATATCACTCATAGTGAACAGACGTTAAATTAAAGAACGAACGAACACACACACACAGCACGCAAGTACTGTCTGTCCCTCTCACTTTCTCCACCTCTCTGTCTCTGAGGCCAGGGGAAGTAATTGAGGCAATAGCAAGCAGGGAACTGTGTGGAAGGGTGTGTAAGTGTGGGAGTATCTAAACAACGCACGTGCAAAGAACCGTGGCGAAAACGAGTGGCACGTGCAACAAGTCTGCCTGTGTCAGATTCCTCCTTGATGGTTTGTAAAGCAACAAGTGCAATACGGAGGAAAATAACGCAAAGGGCACATATACTTACACATGCGTGGAATTTATTTTTTCTTCTTTGCAGCAAATGCTCTCGCCTTTTCAAATAGAAGTATACAAAAGGAAGCAGAAATCCAAAAACATTCCTAAGTTTGCTAGGGAGCTGAATGTATAGATCTAAGAAGTGTATTTGCCATCACTTTGCATGAAGAGTGGACATAACCTCATGAGCCTCTTTTACATACACCATTTCCAAACCATCCCTACCCTAAAACCCAGTTAACGCTGACATATGAACTACGATCACACTTATTATTCCTCATTTAGCAATATCATTATCATAATCATGATGATGATGATGATAATAATAATAAATACAACAATAATAATAATTATCACCATCATCATCATTATCATTGCCCTCATCATCATGATAATAATAAATGATAGTATGATCATAAATCATAAACTGTAATAAGAAAAATCATGATAATGATAACTATTAACAATTTTTTTTTTATTATGACTTTAAACATTATTGTGTCTATAAACATCAGCAGCTATTGTTGATACTATAAGTGATAAAAAGATAAATAAGATTATCTTTTTTCTTCTTCCCTATTCATCTTCCAAAATCAAATTATCAAACTACAGCATTTTTGCTTCAAACTGGGTGTGAACTATTATACTTAATTTTTTTTCCAACTTTTATTCACTTTATACATATGTATACTTACAAATATATTGACATACAAACGCAAACTCCATTGTTTCAATCCATGAAGACAAGCATAACAATTGTTTCACATACATTAGAGACAATCGTTCCACAGAATGTTTCCCCTGATCACCCCAAGCAATATCAAACTGTCATCATCATCATCATCAGCAGGTGCCCTGCCGCATGGCGTTGGCGACCATGGACTTCCAACCATCTCTATCTCTCGTTGCCCCCAGCATCTCCCCCATCATCTTCATCCCCAGCCACTCTGCAAGTCCGTCCAGCATTCTCTCCCTGGGTCTACCTGGTGCTCTCTTTCCCTCCAGCTTTCCCGTTGACCAGGTGCTCCAAGTCCCTCTTCCTCATAAAATTACCTATAAATGTTGCTTGTCTTTTCCTAATCTTCCTTGTGAGTGATCTACTTGTGTCTGCCTCCATCAAGACTGTCTCGTTTGTTTTCTTTGCTGTCCATGGAACTCTCACCATTCTTCTGAGAAACCACATCTCGGCTGCCTCGATCCTGCTCTGGCTTTGCTTGCTGACTCTTGAATGTTATATAGAACCAATACTGTTGTACGGATGCGAGGCGTGTCCATGCCTCGCATCCGTACAACAGTATTGGTTCTATATAACATTCAAGGACTCTCTTTCTGATGTTAATTGATAGGCATTTGTTGGTAAGAATGCTTGTCATCTTCTTGAATGCTGTTTTGGCTTGGCCGATTCTGCCAGCTATTTCCGATGTGTTTCTGCCGTCTGATGAAATGACCGTTCCCAGGTATTTGAACTTATTAACCTGTGTCAAACTGTAAAATGACTAATATACAAGTTGACAACTTCCATTAAAAAACATGAGGCCTAACACATTATCCAACCAGAATCTACCTTGATCCCTGTCTGATCTCACACGAAGGTACACGCATTTATGCATATACCTATTTTCCTTCTCTCTCTTTTAACCCTTTGACTCCCACACCCTATCCAGCAAATGCAAAAACTTAACCCTTTGACTCCCTCACCCTATCCACCAACTGCAAAAACTTAACCCTTTGACTCCATCACCCTATCCATTAGCTTCCAGCAGGAATGAAAGGGTTTTTAGTTTTCGCTTTGCTAGCATGGCTGGGTATGCTGGATGCTGGTGGACAGGGTGCGGGAGTCAAAGGGTTAAACATTTCAAGTTTCCATCAAGTGTGAAGTATTGTACTAGTCACTAGTGAAATACCCACAAGGAAGAGAGTCATGAACCAAATTCCTTTCGCATACCAAATAAAACTGTTTCACGTTGATCTGAACATACATGAACAGCTTTAGACCTTTAGTTTTTTACACCAAGGTGCTGCTTGGGCTGTCAAACAGGCTGCTGGGAGATCAAAGACATTTTAAACTGCCGACTTCAAAAAACTGGGAAAATGGCAAAAAAGACATCCTGTGGTGGATGTTATTTGACTCGGGCTTCATCGTGTTTTCTCGGCAATGAGCGGCGCGCGGGCTCATTTACATACAAAGGAGGTCAATGCAATGTGGGCGTAAAGGTCGAAGAGATGGATGTCATCAACGCACGTGGTCTCTAATCTTTGTGTGCGCTTCTTTCTGGAAAGTGACGTACGGGTATTTATTACGCCTACGCCTACTCTGCACTTTCTTCTGATTGTTGATTTGTGTGTGCGTGCGTGTGTGTGTTTGACAGAGAGAGAGAGAGAGAGAGAGAATAGAGAGAGAGAGGAGAGAAGAGAGAGAGAGAGACAGACAGACAGAGAGGGAGAGAGACAGACAGACAGACAGAAAGAGACAGCCAGCCAGAGAGAAAGAGACAGAGAGAAAGAGAGACAGAGAGAGAAAGAGAGGGGGAGGGAGAAACTGACAACAACAAAAAAGAGAGAGAGAGAGAACAGAGACAGACAGACAGACAGAAAGAGACACAGAGAGAGAAACAATGAGACATTGGGATCCAGACAGAAACATGCGACAGACAGATGGATAGACCATCAAACAGACAATACCAAAGAGAATTACAAAGTGAGGGGGCACCATCACGTTATATTACTCTACCGTCGTAAATAGGGATAAAACATATGCGTAATATAAACTTAGAAACATATGCACTAGCGGTGATTAGTTCTATTAAAATGAAGGCATTGAAACACAACAAACGTCATTTACAACATACGCTGTTCGTTACATTACACACACACACACACACACACACACAACACACACACGCACGTACACACACACACACACACACACACACACACACCACACACACACACACACACACACACAATCCCACACACACATATACACACAAGTACAAAACACAGAACGATGTCTTTTCTACGATAGCATTACAACCATCTTCTTTTTGGAACCTTAATTAGTACATGATTCTTTCAAAAAGTCTGATCACTGAATACATGAACAGTCAGTGCATATGACAAACACACACACAAACTCATACACTTTTTCACACCTTCAAACACCTCATACATTCAGAGACTCGTTTTCTGTGAAACTGTTTGCTGCCATTGCCTGTGTTGCCACACTTAATTCATATATTTTTAATTTTATTCTAGATTGCTCCCCCGTGGGGATGCCGGGGGCTCTTTCAGTATAAATAGTATCCCCACCTTCTGGAAATTCTGTGCTTGAAATTTCCTCTTTTCTGTCACTGTCTTTGTTTCTGCTTTGTTCATTTGGTTCTGTCTCTTCTTCCTATCATTCTCTGCTTTGCTGGTCCATTCATCTGTATGTGTTCAATAAAGCCTTACGTACTTTCTCTCAGGACTGATAATAGGGTACATGTACTGAGTGCATTTCTGGCTGTAATGGGAATGTGATGTGCAGAAGCAGTTTTTATGTATTTAGGTCCGTTTTTATATATGTTTTAGTGTCAAGAGTTATGTTATATTTCATTCATGTTTGATTTTATAAATCCCCTGGTGATAAATTGGACAGAGTGGTCAACGCCAGGAGCATATCCTTATAGTAAGTGCTCAAATGATAAATGTACTCGATTTTTCCCAGCTGTTTCTTTCTCCAGTGAGATATGGTGTACATTTCGAGAGGGTTATAGCCCTGATATGGCTCTGCGCAGTCGGTTGGGCTTGAAACAACAATAACCATGCTTCTGAGAAAGGTTACACAAACATAACAAA
>JAPXFY010000014.1:70646923-70654423 GCA_030674185.1 Monoplex corrugatus
CCCAAGGGAGGACAAATGAAAGGAATAACGGCGTAGTGACTGATGTGTTAGAAATGTAATCATCTGGTTTTTACTTTCTTGTGTATGAGACTTTGTCGTTGGGGGTGGTGTGTTGTGTGTTGTGTGGTGTGTGTGTGTGAGTGTGTGTATGTGTGCTGTATGTGTGTGTGGTATGTATGTTGTGTGTGTGTGTGTGTGTGTTGTGTGTGTGTATGTGTGTGTGTGTGTGTGTGTGTGTGTGTTGTGTGTGTGTATGTGTGTGTGTATGTGTTTGTGTGTGTGTTTATACATGTGTGTGTATGTGTGTGTGCGTGTCGTGCGTGCGTGCGTGTGTGTGTGTGCGTGGTGCGTGCTGTGTGTGTGTGTGTGTTTTTTTTTTTGTATTTTAGAGCACCACACAGTTTCAAACCTTAAAAGGAGAACAAAGGGAAGGAATAAGGGCATGAAGACTGATGCGTTAGTAATGTAACATCTGTTTTTACTTTCTTGTCCACTGGAACCTTTTTGTGTTGTGTTTGTATTTGAGAGCACACAGTTCGTCAGTTATCTGATCAACTTTAAGGGCGACAAGGAAAGGAATAAGGGCATGAAGACCGATGTGTTAAATATGTAATCATCTGCTTTCACTTCTTGTCCATGAGACACTTTCTGTCCTGTGTTTGTTTGTATTTGATGAAACACAGTTCATCAGTCGTTTGATCAACCGTAAGGGGACAAAGGCAAGGAATAAGGACATTAAGACTGATGTGTTAGAAATGTGATCATCTGTTTTCACGTTCTTGTCCATGAGAGGTGTTTTGTCTAGTGTTTGTTTGAATTTTAGAGCACAGAGTTCACAGATTTGAAATATCCTGGTTCTGTAAACTCGATGATGGAACCTGCTCTAAAGACATCAAAATAAGAATCGGAACGGCAAAGCAAAAATGGCCCAACTCAACATTATCTGGCAAGACAGAGGCATATTAAACGGCCTGAAAATTAAATTTTTAAAACGTTTGATCTGACCAATCATGATTTATGGCTGGAAGCCTGGGCTCTCAGAAAATCTAATTGCAAATAATGAGGCAGCAGAGATGTGGTTTTATCGGAGACTAATACGTGTCAAATGCACAGATGGAAGAACTAATGAAAGTGTCCTAGAAGAACTTGATACCACCAGAAAACTACTAGCAGACGTCAACAAGAGAAGACTAAAATACACTGGCCATGCATCACGTAGCAAGAAAACAGACCTAATGGCGACCATTTTTCAAGGAAAATCAGAGGCAAAAAGGAAGAAAGGCAGACCTCCAACCTAAAACATCGAGACCATAACCAACATCAGTGGTCCTAATATTCACGAAGTTGTCCACAAAAGTCAGACAGAGTCAGTTTGGACGGCTGGTGGTGTCAAGAGTGCAGCATCCATCACTGAACCCGGTGACTCCAACAGGTGAAAACAGGTCATCAGTTGTTTGATCAACTTCAAAGGGGGGTGGGGGTGGGGGGCGTGGGGGCAAAGGCACGGAATACGGGCACAAAGACTGATGTGTTAGAAATGTAATCATTTGTTTTTACTTTCTTGTCTTTGAGACCCTTTCTGTCTTGTGTTTGTATTTTAGGGCACACAGCGTCATCAGTTGTGTGATCAACCTTAAGGAGGACAAAGGCAAAGAATACGGACATGAAGACTGATGTGTTAGAAATGTAATCATCTGTTTTTATATCACTGTCCCTAGGACTCTTTTTGTCTTGCGGTTATTTGCTTCTTTTTGTTCCACGTCCTTTTTGATGTCCAAATTTCTATTGAGCTTTCTCAGAGGCGTTAATCACACTCTGCCCATACCTCCTCCACAACACACCACTACCCCCAGTTTATTCAGTTCCAGTGCCAGGAAGTCCAAAGAAACCTGACATGTCAAGCTTCCAGAATGCCACTCATTGGAGGAGGCCCTGCACTGCTGGAGCTGAACAGTGCCTGCTCTGATCCAATTAATTAGGGACACTGTCTGCTTAGCCCTCATGAATTCATTGTCCATGAATTTGTGTTGTCAGTAGCTGCTTGCTGCTCACTGAAGATACTGAAAGCTTGTTTCTGCTTACTAGTATCGTTTACTGAATTAAAATGTCCTGACATGATGTCCGCATGAGCGAGCTTATACTTGTGTATATGTATGTGTATATGTATGTATGTATGTATGTATGTATGTATGTATGTATGTATGCATGTGTATGTATGTATGTATGTATGTATGTCTGTATGTATGTGCGTGTGTATATGTATGTATGTCTGTATGTATGTGCGTGTGTGTATATGTATGTATGTCTGTATGTATGTATGAACGTTTGCATGCATAGGATCCTTAACATAATTTGGACCATGTGTTTCAAAAATGGAATTTTGTATATGATTGTTCTTGTTTCAAATCCATCGTAATATTTTTGTTTACGTGATTTTGGTTTTACTCGTCAAGGACAAATGTGTTTCATGTGTTGAGTGCATTATTTGTGATTATAACGTCCCCTCTCATTGTCCCCTTAAAGAATCCAGAAATCCACATGCATACAGTGCAGGGGATGTAACACGTAAGGAGGAGGTAACTGTATAATTATGTTTGGTAGAAAGAGGGCTATGCTTTCGTGTTTGAAACCGTATCTAAAACGCACACACGGCTACACATACATACGTACACACATATATATGCATGTGTGTGTTTGTATCTCTCTGTCTGTCTGTCTGTCTATGTAAGTATCTATGTATGTGCCTATGTATCTATGTATGTACGTATGTATCTGTCTACCTACCTACCTACCTAACTACCAATGTATTTGTGGATCTCTCTCTATATATACATATATACATACATACATACACACACATATATATATATATATATATGTATGTATACATACACACACATATGTGTATGTTACATATGTATATGTTTTACATATATGACATGTATATGTATGTGTGTGTATGTACGTATATCGATCTCTCTCTCTCTCTCTCTCTTCTCTCTCTGTATATATATATATATATATATATTATATATATATATATGTATATATATATATATACATACATACATATACAGAGTGAGAGAATGAGGGAGGGAGGGAGAGAGAAAAAGAGAGGGAGAGAGAGAGAGAAAGAAGGAGAGAGAGAGAGAGAGCGAGAGAGAGAGAGAGAGATGGAAAAAGAAAATACTTTAAAAACAAAATAAAACAAAAAACAAAACAAAAAAAACAAGAACACACAAAACTGCCACTGATGCAATGTAATCACACTCGCGCTACAAATAGATGGAGATAAGCGTTTTCACCGCTTCTTGTTTCTGGAAGCGCAAGAGGCACTAAATAAGTGAGAAGAAGACTAATTGCGAATGGTCAAACAAGGTATTACCCATTCTGTGGAGATTGTCATTTTAACTCTAGCACTAGCCCTCGTACGAATTGCGACAAAGACGAAAGCAACTGACATTTAGGTTGTCCTGAAAATATTGACTAGGAGAGAACTCTAAAACATTAAACACTAAAAAGCTTTTTGCACAAGCTGATTAATATGAATATGTTCCAGATGTGAGTGTATTATAAAAACTGTCGTAACAGTAATACATAACCTTATTGAATACATTTCAACAGTTCAGCAAACACTGGTTGATAACAGTAGCTGTGACACTCAACAGTTTGACACTCAACAGTTAATGTAAATTTTCTTGATGATGATATTTCACACGGTCTTGAAGGAGGCAGACACAAAAATATCATCAAAGAAGAAGATTAGGAAAAGACAAGCAACATTTTAGTCACAATAGGAAAGCTGGAGGGAAAAGAGCACCAGGTAGATCCAGGGAGGAAATATTGGACGGACTTGCACAGTGGATAAAGACATACAGGATTGGAGATGTACTTGCAGCGACAAAGGATAGATTCATATGGAGGACCATAGTCGCCAACGCCATGCAGCAGGACACATGATGATGAACATTTCAGAGACACAGATCTAATACTTTTATAAATCAAGTACATATACATCTATATCAGCCTGAAACCAACGCTTATACAAACATTAAACAAATGCCATTGAAGAGACTGTGAGACCAGCCATTTGTAGAAAATTGTCTACAACTGTTAAGACTGCTGCTTAAGGACATAGGTAAAAAGTCTTGGATATTAAGTGAACCTACTAGAGTTTCATCAAGGTAGAGAGAGAAAGTAGCTTGTGGGAAATAAATGCAAATTCCTTTAGAATTTCTAGACGAAATTGGCCTCAATGATTTTGTCACATATCGAATCAAAACAAATTATACTTGCAGGATTTACCTAGCCAAAGGCAGACACTTTCAACGCGGAGAGGCCAGAAACATCAGTCATTTGATATATATCCAGGATTGCATCTGTCTTCTGTAGGCGGGGTGGCTAGCTAGACAGACAGACAGACAGATTGATAGAACGACAGGTAGATAGATTGATGGGTAGGTATGTAGATAGGGAGGGAGGTAGGGAGGAAGGGATGGAGGGAGGTAGTAGATAGATAGATAGATAGGTAGGTAGGTAGGTAGACAGATAGCTAGCTAGGTAGATAGACAGACAGACAGATAGACAGAAATAGATAGATAGATAGATATAGATAGGTAGGTAGGTAGGTAGGTATATAAACAGATATCAGGTATAGATACATGCAGATAGATAGATAGATAGATAGATAAAGATAGATAGATATAGATAGATAGACAGATAGATAGGTAGACAGGCAGATAGATAGATAGATAGACAGACAGATGATAGATAGACAGACAGACAGATAGATAGATAGATAGACAGACAGATAGGCAGATATAGATAGATATAGATAGATAGATAGACAGATAGATAGGTAGACAGACAGACAGATATAGATAGATAGATATATAAGATAGATAGATAGATTGATAGACAGCCCCAGCAACGTTTGACAAGGACAAGAACAGTGACAAGAGGATGGACTGGTAAGGTGATACAATGGAGGAAATACTGATCAACGCTGACCACATTAAGGAGAAGATCAACACCACAAAAAGACCCCACGCTCTGCAAAGGGGAAAACGGCGCGAGTGCTGGGGTATTGTGTTCTCCGACATTACCTGAAGGTCCCTGTCCAAGTTTGCTGAAGGATAAAGGGGACTGACTGTTTCAGTCTCTGTTAAAATATTATCCTAGTAGTCAATGGTCAGATTTTCACAGAACAGGAGAAACACTAAGAGCTTTGGGTGCTTCTTTATTTATATTTCAGAAAGTCTATTTAAGTGTTTTGTCGTTTGATTTGCGTTTGTTTTATGTGATTTGTTTGTTGTATGTTAAACACACACCTTCCCCCTCATTCCCTCCCCCCCCCTCCCCAAGCAGATATATCAATTTGATTTTCACCATTAAAGTGCGCCTTATGATGAATTTGATTTTCATCGTTAAAGTGTGTCATAAAAGTGTGTCTTATGATATATTTGATTTCAATCCTTATAGAGTGTCTTATATATTTGATTTCATCGTTAAAGTGTGTCTTATTCGATTTTCATTGTTAAAGTGTGTCTTATGATATATTCAATTTTCATTGTTCAAGTGTGCTTTATGATATATTTGATTTTCATCGTTAAAGTGTGGCATAGGATATATTTGTTTTTTTATCGTTCAAAGTGTTTTATGATGTTTTTATTTTTTTATCGTCAAAGTGTTTTATGATGTTTTTGTTTTTCATCATTAAAGTGTGTCACAGGATATATTTGATTTTCATCGTTAAAGTGTGTCACAGGATATATTTTTTTTATCGTCAAAGTGTTTTATAATGTTTTTGTTTTTCATCATTAAAGTGTGTCACAGATATATTTGTTTTTCATCGTTAAAGTGTGTCACAGGATATATGTTTTTTTATCGTCAAAGTGTTTTATGATGTTTTTGTTTTTCATCATTAAAGTGCGTCTTGTATTTGCTTTTCATCATTAAAAGTGTCACAGGATATATTTGTTTTTCGTCGTTAAAGTGTGTTTTATGATGTTTTTGTTTTTCATTGTTAAAGTGCGTCTATGGATATATTTAAAATTCATCGTTAATTAGTGTCTTAGGGAAATTAACCTATATTTTTTTCAACGGGGTATCCGATATTACATTACGGCACTGAATTTGATGCGCAAGTAAAAGGTATTTACATTTGTTCTTATTCCTCATCCCTTGGAGCTAAATACATGTAAATGAGAACAAAACAGAGAAGTCTTCAAGCGTAGAGATTCCACGAAATAAACAAGCTTTCACGAGTCTTTCCCAATTGTTCTCTTATCTCATTGCTGGGATGAACTTGTTTATAGCCTGCATTAACTTGTCGTGTCATTTAAGTGCCAAGCTGGCTGGTTCTAGTTTTACAACCGTGGATTCAAGATCTGGCCGCTGATAGAGTCGTCATTAAAAGATCTTGTCATTGCGAGTGTGATTCCAGCATGTGACATAAAAATTATCAGGTTCCAGCGCCGATTTAAATTCTTCAGTGGTCTTTGTGGTGTAGGCGGTAGAGTTTTCATGGGTCCCTGTGTAACCCCATCCCCATACTCCTTCCCCATTTCAAGATGTCGAAAACCCATATGCTTTGCACTGGCTTAAGGGGTCTGACAGATTATTACTTCCAGATATGTGCTGAAATGCACATGCAATTATCCACGTGCAAATGATCTTTTTTGAGAAGTGGGAACAGTGGTAGAATGGTTAAGACGTTCGCCTGCTAATAACTAAACTCCGGATTGCAGGGTTCGCTCCCCGTTGAGGCCTTGACTTTTTTTCTCTCAGTTTCACCAGAAAATCAAACCAAACGTCAAATCCTTCGGAAGGGAACGAAAAACAAGTCAGACTCGTATGCCTTCTGACCTGCGCATGTTAATGATCTCAAGGCAGTTCGCAAAGAGCAGGGCATTCGCCTGGCTGCCCTGGTAGAGATAGTTGTAGAGATAAGTTGTAGAGATAGGTTGTAGAGATAGGTTGTACAGATAGGTGTACAGATAGGTTCATTTCTCAGGTCCCTCCCGTTGAAAGCCAATTACCCTTATTGCCTTGCTTAAGTCTTCGTAGAAAAGAAATATGTGGAGTTGCACTGTGGCGACGCTCTCAACTGGAAGAGCAGCTTGAGTTTCACATGGTAAATCCATTGTGAGAATGAGAAATGAATATAATATGAAGAGAAAACATGAGTTGTGCTCTTTTGCTACCACAGGACACCGAAACCCCCAGCAGGTACTTACTGTCAACTACAAGAGCGGTATGTTTTCACAATCCCACATTCTGAATTGTTTTGTACTTTGCTACAGGTGCTTAAGGGAACTTGAGTGTACGTTTGGGGATATCTTACATTTCTCTTTCTCCCTATGAGTTTAAGGGAGTTAACGTTGTAAAGCTTAAAACAAATGATACAGTCTGTTTGGCTTCAATGGACAATCTGTCGCAAAGTTAATCCTTTGACTCCCGCACCCTGTCCACCAGCGTCCTCCACTGTCAACCATGCTA
>JAPXFY010000014.1:70656923-70669423 GCA_030674185.1 Monoplex corrugatus
GATATTTTGAAATTTCTAGATGAATATAATGGATGAAATCAGACGTTCATTTCGATTTTCCGATCAAACTGAGGAGAAAAATCGAGACCTCAACAGAGAACGAGCCCTGGAACTTTGAGTTTAGTTGCTGACAGGCGAACGTCTGAACCATTCTGCCAGTCTTCTCCTCGATAAGCGAAATCATCAGCAAAACACTCATACACACTGTTGTCACATAGCAACATGCTGTTTTAGGGTAACTTTGTAAACGACATTATTTTATTAAGATTCTCCATTTGCTATTCTGTTTCTTTGCAACATTCCCAAGCAGACAATAATAAGCCAACCACGAAAGAACACAGGAACTACTAATCATGAGGGGGAGAGGAGGAGGAGAAGAAGAAGAAGAAGAAAAAGAAGAAGGAGAAGAAAAACTAAGAAGAAGGAGGAGGAGGGGAGGAGAAGAAGGAGGAGGAGGAGAAGAAGAAGTCACATAGTTCTTCGCACAGCAGCACTAAATCTGAATATTGTACTTGCATGACTTAAAACAGAGAGAGAGACAGAGAGAGAGAGAGAGAGAGAGAGAGAGAGAGAGACAGACAGACAGACAGACAGACAGACAGACAGACAGACTGCATCTTTGAAAGCAAATTATCGTGGAAGGAATCCTCTGCACTCCATATCCCCAATACTCGTGCTGTTAAAGACAAATCACAGGCGTTGTCAGTGATGTTTGTTATAGATGTACCTCTGTCATTTATTCCAGAGCTTCTGGCATTCCTGTGGAGAGGTTATCCCGGTGCTGCTCATTATAGAAGAAAGTGGCATCTGGATCATGGGGGAAACTTAGACATATTCATCCTATAATGGTCATTATTGCTGTTTTCGTTTCATGGAAATAGCCACAGTTTTAGTTTCTCAAGATGACTTGAAATTGCCACAGTTGCCGTTTCTCAAGAGGGCTTTTCCTGGTTCGGAATAAATTCTGCATGCACAAACGTTACGTATGCCATGTGATGGATAAGATTCAGAATTGTCATGACGATCGCCCTATCTAGAACTCCGCATAAGCCTTACGCAATCACAAGATTTATCCACAGTGACTTTGAGGTGTTAAAGAATTAAAAAGGAACTGGCATAGCCGACATTTTAGGAGCAAACAATACAAAGTGATTATTTCTCCCTTTGTTTTCAAAACATGAAAATTTTCATTTTATGACAGCTAAATCTCCATTTTTGTAAACGCATTTTTTTCTGTTTTTAAAATAGGAAACTGACACATCATCTTGATTGTTGAATGTTGGCAATTGTGTGAAACACGGAATACTGTTAAATTAAATAGCAAATAAATGTCTTTGCTGGTACATAACACTGTCTACAAGAGAAAGAAAACGTGTGTGCTCTTTCTCACACTCAGGTGTGTGAGTGAGTGTGTGTGTGTGTGTGTGTGTGTGTGTGTGTGTGTGTGTGTGTGTGTGTGTGTTGTGTGTGTGTGTGTGTGTGTGCGTGTGTGTGTGTGTATGTGTGCGTGCGTACGTATGTGTGTTTGTGTGTGTGTGTGTGTGCGTGTGTGTATGTGTGTGAGAGAGAGAGAGACAGACAGAGACAGAGACAGAGACACGGCATCTTTGCAAGCAAACAATCGTGGAAGGAATCCTCTGCACTCCATACCCTGAATACTCGTGCTGTTAAAGACAAATCACAGCCGTTGTCAGTGATGTTTGTTATAGATGTACCTCTGTCATTTATCCCAGAGATTCTGGCATTCCTGTGGAGAGGTTATCCCAGTGCCGCTCATTATAGAAGAAAGTGGCATCCATAATGGTCATTATTGCTGTTTTCGTTTCATGGAAATAGCCACAGTTTCAGTTTCACAAGATGACTTGAAATTACCAGTTTCAGTTTCTCACGAGGGCTTCTCTGCACTAAAAATAAATTCCGCATACACTCACGTTACAGATGCCATGGGATGGATAAGATTCAAAGTTGTCACCAGCCACCGTGGTGTAGTGGTTATCGCAACGGACTAACGACTGGAAGGTTGCGGGTTCGAACCTCCATCAATCCCTTCAAAACTATATCATTGTGGAAATTTCCGGCTCTAACCGGCTCCTCCCCATAGTTGGGTGTGCTATGGGCTCACTGGGAAGACTGGGACCACACAGTCGAGTCTCATCCACTTCACGAATGCGTCATTGAGGGTTTTGTTCAAATCTTCTGACCAGCACCGCAGGTGTGTGCATTTCTCGGGCCTGGTTGATGCCAGGATAAGTTATGACAGTAAGTGTGGAGTACAGCCCTGTCACGTAGTCTCAATCCTAGATGGAACTCCATAACATCATGATAATCATCCTGATCGACATTATCGTCATCGCTTTGTGAAAAACTGTGCCAGCTTCTGTGACTATTAAGGGGGGGGGGGGATTTAAAAATGTCATGGCGTTTGCCCTATCTCAGTCTGCAATGACAAGATCTATCCTCAGTGACTCTGAGGTGTTAAAGAACTAAAAAGGAACTGGCATAACCGAAATTTTAGAAGCAAACAATAAAAAGTGATTCTTTCTAAATCTATCTTCAAAACAAATGAGACAGTCTTGATGGAGGCAGACACAAGTAGATCACTCATAAGGAAGATTAGGAAAATATAGGCAACATTTATAGGCCATTTCAAGAGGAAAGGGGAATTGGAGCGCCTGGTCATAACGGGAAAGCTGGATGGAAAGACAGCACCGGAAAGACACAGGGAGAAGATACTAGACGGACTTGCAGGGTGGCTGAAGACAAAGAGGGTGGAGGAGATGCTTGAGGCAACAAGTGATAGAGACAGATGGAAGTCCATAATCGCCAACGCCATGCGGCAAGGCACCTGATGATGATGATGATGATGATGATCTTCAAAACATGATTGTTTTTCATTCTAGCTCAAGTAAGTCTCCATTTTTGTGAATGCAATTTTTCTGTCTTTGTAAAAGGATACTGACGCAACATTTTGATTGTGAATGTTCGCAACTTTGTCGAAACAGGAAATACTGCTAAAAGAAATAACAAATAACTTTCTTTGCTGGTACATAACACTGCCTGCAAGAGAAAGAAAACATGTGTGTGCTCTCTCACACTCAGGGGTGAGAGAGAGAGAGAGAGAGAGAGAGAGAGAGAGAGAGAGAGAGAGGAAGACAGACACAGACAGACAGAGAGACAGAGGGAGACACAATGAGAGATGTTAATGTTATAAAATGAGTTTCATACATAGCATGCGGAAGCCAATTAGCAGAGGGTGAGAGAGAGAGACAAAGAGAGAGAAAGAGAGAGAGAGAGAAACAGACACACTGGCAGAGAGAGAGAGAGAGAGAGAGGGGGGGGGAGATGGACAGACAGGTAGACAGACAAACAGACAGACAGACAGAGACAAACAGAGACAGAGAGAGTACTGAAACATCAATGACTTTGACTTAATTTTCTTTATGACGTTAATTTTTCGGCACATTCACACGGGCAAGAACCCACACTCATTTGAAAGCTTCTAAATAATTTCGACCATGTTATGGATGCTACCACGTCTACTATATAGGGGGTTGCTGTATTGAAGCATCACAGTGTCAGACTACATCTCACCTGCCGTGGAATACTGCAGATTTTAAACTAGTAGGTCTTCCTGTCCTTTGAAGTGCAGGAAATGTTTTCGCTCTTTGGCTTTGGCGTTCATCTCTGTTGCTTCAACCTCTTCTGATGATCTTATTTTCTGCCATACCTTAAATCAGTCGGCTGGTCCATTTCAATGGTTCTGCTGTCATTTGTTGAGACTTTTAAACATTACCTGGGGTTAAGAACCAGCCGCTTGCTTTTTCTTCTGTTTTTGCGTGGCTCTGTGTGTGTGGTGTGTGTGTGTGTGTGTGTGTGTGTGTGTGTGTGTGTGTGTGTGTGTGTGTGGTGTGTGTGTGTGTGTGTGTGTGTAGTGTGTGTGTGTAGTGTGTGTGTGTAGTGTGTGTGTGTGAATGTGTGTGTGTGTGTGTGTGTGTGTGTAGTGTGTGTGTGTGTGTGTGTGTGTGTAGTGTGTGTGTGCGTAGTGTGTGTGTGTGTGTGTAGTGTGTGTGTAGTATGTGTGTGTGTGTGTGTGGTGTATGTGCACGCGCGCGCCTGTATCTGTCTGTCTGTCTCTTACTTTGTTTGCCTCTCTGTCTGCCTCTGTCTCTCTCTCTTCTATCTTCTTCCTATCCATCTCCGTCTCTCTGTCTATCCCCCCTCTCTCTCTTACTCTCTCTTTTGGAATCTTTCTCATCTTTTTTCTTTTAGCGATATCTTTTCATGATTCTTTGGTTTTTTTTTCTTTTCTGATAGTGTTCTCTCTCTCTCTCTCTCACGCACATACACACCCATGAACGCACAAACACATACACGCAGCACACAGGCACACACACAGAAACATGCACACACACACACACACACACACACACACACACACAAAACCATACACACACAAGTGCTCACACGATGTGCACAAAAACGCACTCACAGAAGCACACACACACACACACACACACACACACACACACACACACACACACACACACACCACCACCACCACCACCACCACCACACAACAACAAAAACAACAACAAACAAACAAGCAAACAAACAAACGAACACAAGCACGGATGCTCCTGTTTCAACTCAGGGGAGACAATTATTCAACATTAGACAAGAAAGCAGTATCAAAATGTGTGAGACAGAGACAGAGGGCCAAGGACCCTGGAAAGAATTAGTGGCACGTGCACAAAGTTTGTTTGTGTAACATTCTTGCCAGGGAAGCCTGTACTGTAGCAACGAGGTCAACGCGGGGAATGGAATGCTTGCTTCACACGTGTCTTAACACCCTATCGGTATACTCAGCCCCATCGGTATATTTCATTGAAACAGCACACACAACAACATCTACGAAATCTAAAGCTTAACGTTTTCAATCTATTGCTTTGGAAGATTATGAATATGTACATAATGACAATTAAAAGGTCTCTATTAAGTTAGAATTGCAGTTATTTCAAATTCCTTGGTACAATTTGGCCTCCCAATCCCAACGGACATTTTGGTTTCGTCTGCTTTTACAGCAAACGGTGATACATTTTTTTTTGCACCCCCAACAAATTATTTAAATCCATTTTATCATTTTGGTAGACAGTCTTATTTCGATCTAATGTTCACTAAAGGAAATGTCTTTTTAATTCGTTCCGTATGAACAAGTATGTGATGTTTCTAAAACGAAAGGCATGTGCAGAAAATATAAAGTGGAATGTATTAATTTTCGCATAGCTATGCACGCTGGCTGACCACAGGTGTCAGTGATGAGATACATGTAACAGACTTAAGTTGCCAGTGCTAAGTGCTCCTGGGGAGGAGTTGTTAGTCGGGATGAGTGGGATGGAAAATACCTGCTTCCATACCGATAGGGCCGAGTATATTGGTAAGTCGTTAACACACGTGTCTACGTCTACGTGACTTTCGTCTCTTAATCTTCTTCTTCGAATAGGAAGCGATTACTCCGTATTAATGGGATCACAGACTGGCCAGATCAAACATTATAAGAGTTTAATTTTCAGGCCATTTGGTATACCTAGTTCCATATGTGCTTCATCCAAATCTGCCAGCAAACCAAACCAAACCAAACCAAACTAAACCAATCCAAACCAAACCAAACTAAACCAATCCAAACCAAACCAAATCAGAATCAAACCAAACCAAACCGAACCAAACCAAACCGAACTGAACCAACCCAACCCAACCCCACTGAACCCAAACCAGAACAACAACAAAACCCCAATAACTGCAAAGAAAAACACAAACATAATACAAACATAGTCGAATATTTAACACAAAAAAATGGGATGTGTCACTTTTGTTTTCAACCAAAAGAGCACATAACCCCCACCAAACACCTGACATTTCAAAGGACAAGACAACTGCACGTACATGCTACATGTACTCATTGACATATACAACCTTTCCAAGCTTCGCTGACTTACTTTTATCAGAAAGAAAGAAAGAAAGAAAGAAAAGAAAAAAAACCCACTGACGGCTCATAGACGAAGCTGACCCAGACTTCCATAAACTGAAAAGAGCATGGCTCTGTCTTCTAATCGTTTGAAGGGAGCCGGGTTATTAGTTTTGGTATTGGGCGAATGCAGAAGAGGAGAGAGACTGTCGCTGCGTGGAAGCTTGTCGCCTTTTTGAGGGTCTTTGTCTTTTGAAAGGTCTCGCGTCCGGCGTCGCCTGTTGACCTTTCTGTGCGCAAAGAGGAACGTCAAGTTTACTGGCTATCTTTTCAGCAGTTGATGTCTTTCTTCGTCTGTGTTGTTCAGCCTTGCACTGTTTTGTCGCTATGTCTGTCTTGTTTGTGTTTCTCTGTTGTTTCTCTCTCTGCCTGTCTGTCTGTGTCTCTGTCTACGTCTGGCTGTGGCTGTGTCTGTCTCTGTCTGTCTGTCTGTCTTGTTCCTTTTCTCACACTGGATGAAGCAGCAGGGAAGTTTCAGTCTTTTCCTCCTAATTTTTGTATTTGGTGTTTTGTTCGTTTGGGATCTTACGTCTATGCTTGATAAAGGCCAGTTGGCCGAAAATTTGCGCCTGTCTTGTCTGGTTGTTCTGATTCTTTTTTTTCGTGTTTTTTTTTCTAGTTTGTCTCTCTCTCTCTCTCTCCCTCTCTGAAGTTTATCCCATAGCTTGTTATGTTACCCAACACCCACACCACATTACATCACACTACACCACAATACACTACACCACCCCACACGACCAAATACCACACCACACAACCTACACCATACCACACAACACTCCACACCAACCTACACCATACTACACCACACCACAAAATACCACACCACACACCAACCACACCACAGCATACATAACACCACACCACGGGAAACAACACCCTACCACACCACAACACATCACACCATACCACACCTACACCATACAATGTTACCACACCACACAACACCACACCACAGCACATCACATCCACACCACACAACACCACACTACAACACAACACCACATCACACCATACCACACCACACTACATCCACACCACATCCACAACACCACATCACACCAAACCACACCACACCTACATCACACCACACCACACATAAACACCAACCCTCACCAAACTGTTTTAGAGCAACAACAAACGCTAATCGAATCAAAAGCAAAAAAGAAAAAAAAAGTGATTTTTCTCTACGGAGCTCACATCTTTTGTGTGCCTTTAATGTGACCATCAAAACACACAGCAAAAGGCCGACCATCCTGGCATGCCAGTCTTATGCCAAGCCACTCCTGGTTTTTCCAACAGAGAGAGAGAGAGAGAGAGCGAGAGAGCGAGAGAGAAAGAGCGACAGAGAGAGAGCGAGACAGAGAAAGAGAGAGAGCGAGAGAGAGAGAGAGAGCGAGAGAGAGAGAGCAAGAGAGAGAGAGAGCGAGAGACAGAGAGAGTGAGAGAGAGAGAGAGGAGAGAGAGAGAGAGAGGAGAGAGAGAGAGAGAGAGAGAGAGGAAAGAAAAAATGAGTTCATGAACTTGGATCAGAAAGAGAAAATCGAAGCACAGGCTTGTGCTTTGAAATTTATCAGCGGGCTTCGATGAGCCAGAGGCAATGAGAAAGAGACACGGAAGTTTTCTTTGTTTGTCTAGCTCTGTTTACAATTTCTTGAAAATAAGTTATTCTTGTTACTGTTGTTGTTGTTGGGTTTTTTTTTTCCTGTCTGTGATTGATCATGTCTGTACATGTATGTTTGCTTATTCTCGTTGGCAGGTTTTAACACTGTTTTTCCTGCACGTCTCTGGTTTTGTCCCTATTCTCTCAATATCTCTGTTTGTCTCTTTGCATATCACTTACTCACTCACTCACTCAATCAATCAATCAAATGAAATCTCAATTCATCTATCTATCTCCCCTCTATATCTGTGTTTGTGTATGATTGTGTATGTGTGTGTGTATGTGTGTGTATGTGTGTGTGTGCATGTGTATGTGTATGTATGTGTTTGTGTGTGTGTGCATGTGTATGTGTATGTATGTATGTGTGTGTGTGTGTGTATGTGCATGTGTATGTATGTATGTATGTATGTGTGTGTGTGTGTGCATGTGTGTGTGTGTGTTGTGTGTGGTGTGTGTGTGTGTGTGTGTGTTGTGTGTGTGTGTGTGTGTGTGTGTGTGTGTATGCTCGAGCACTGTTTGTTCTATTTCTGTAAAGTGCAACGGGCATACTTTTGGCATAGACAGTTTGCGCTATATACGTGAAATTATCACGACGACTACTACTACAACTACTACTACTGCCATTATTATTATTACTATTATTATTATTTTCATTATCATCATTATTATTATACTATTGTTATTGATTTATGGTGATGATGATGGTGATGGTGATGATGATTATATTTAAGAATGGAAATTACTTTAGCTTGCAGATTATCTCTCAGTTCATTTTAAATCAGTTTCAGCAAGACAATCAAGAGCATTTGTAATGGTTATAGGACAGTTTATCTCCCTTGACATTGTCAGGAAATGTAACCCTACTTTCCTGTATCGTTTACATATAGATTTAAACCAGAAAGATGCTAAGTTGACATATTTGCAAAGTGTAATTGCTAAAGCTGTCATTTTTCTGATTGTTAGATCCATTTCACACCAATGCTTGAGAATATTACTACACCTTTTTAACTTCAAAATATGATCGATTCCATAGGCCTCTTTTATTTGATTTGTTATTATTGTTATCATTATTATTATCATTACTATTTTTTCTTGTTTTTTATATCTACATGTATTTATGTTTGCTGTTGTTGTCTTAAAGCACATTCGTGAAGAGATGTCGAAAGAAACAGTAAGCTAGAGTCATTAAAAAGAAGAGGTTATAATATCCTGCAAATCATGAAAATTAACATGAAATAGTACCTTTTGGACCGAAGAGAACAGAGACATTATTAGTGTCAAAAGAGCTTTATGAGTGAAATTCTCCTACTTGCCTTACTGATTTATCTCCATCTATCGTCTGACAAACAAGCTTACTCTTCCACAGCCATCTATAGTGGTAACCCACACGCTCAGATCATGTTCCTAATTACGCCTAGAGCTAGACTTGGTCAAAGCCACACGATATTATCCGGAGGAAGGTGTTTACCTGTAAGATGTCTGGATCCCTGAGATAACGTCTAAAGCTATAAACAACTGCCAGGTATTATCAGAAAGATCAGATCATTGATAGCCACAGAGTATAAATACAAACCAGAGTTGATCAAATATATAACACTTGACGTCAGACAGACAAACTCACAGACAGAAGATATGAACAACTGCCAGGTATCATTTAAAAAGGCCAGATCATTGATAGTCACAGAGTGTAAGCCAGAGTTGATCAAACATGTACGACTTGACTTTTGACAGATACACGGACAGACAGAAGATATCAACAACTGCCAGGTATTATTCGGAGAGGCCAGATCACTGATAGCCACAGAGCATAAACCAGAGTTGATCAAATGTAGAAGACTTGATTTCTGAGGGATACACGGACAGACAGAAGATATCAACAACTGCCAGTATTATTCAGAAAGGCCACATCATTGATGGCCGCCGATCATAAGCAAGAGTTGATCAAAGATGTATAACATTTGGCTTCTGAGGAATAAACTCACAGACAGAAGATATGAACAACTCATCATCATCAAGTGCCCTGCCGCATGGCGTTGGCGATCGTGGCCCTCCATGTGTATCTATCCCTTGTTGCCGCAAGCACATCTTCCACCTTCTCTGTCCTCAGCCACCCTGCAAGTCTGTTCAATATTTTTTCCCTGGGTCTACCTGGTGTTCTCTTTCCATCCACCTTTCCTGTTGTGACCAGGTGCTCTAATTCCACTTTCCTCGTAAACTGTTGCCTGTCTTTTCCTAATCTTTCTTATCAATGATCTTCTTGCATCTGCCTCCATCAAGACTGTCTCGTTTAATTTCTTTGCTGTCCATGGAACTATCAACATTCTTTTCAGAAACCACATCTCGGCGGCCTCAAGATCTTGTTCTTATGAAGAACTGCCAGGTATTATTCAGAAAGTCCAGATCGTCGATAGCCACAGAGTGTAAGCCAGAGTTAATCAAACATATATAACACATGACTTCTGAGGGATAAACTTATAGACAGAAGCTTTGAACAACTGCCAGGTATCATTCAGAAAGGCCAGATCATTGATAGCCACAGCGTGTAACCCAGAGCTGATGAAATATGAAAGATTTGAAGTCTGATTAATAATTTCACAGACAGAAGATTTGAACAATGGCCAGGTACCATTCAGAAAGGCCAGGTCATTGATAGCCACAGAGCATAAGCCAGAGTTGATTGAATACATAAGACTTGACTTCTGAGGGACAAACTCATAGACAGAAGATATGAACAACTGCCAGGTATCATTTAAAAAGATCAGATCACTGACAGCCACAGAGAGTAAGCTAGAGTTGATCAAATATATAACACTTGACTTCTGAGAGAGTCACTGACCTGTCCACAGTGGAGGCTCTGGCTTGCCAATTTTTCTCACTCACTGTGAATTACCAACCCTCTGCAAACAGGCACTCCCCACAAGATCACTAACATTGTCCAACCTGCCACATTCAAAGAACTTTGCCAGACCAAGATGATACCCTCACCCTGTAGTGTGAATTCTCCACGTTTCCAAGTTGCTGATACCATCATTACCCGAAAGATGGACAGATAGAGATAGAGGCTTTTCCTCATCAGGCAGGAATTAAACACGAGATAGTGCAGCTATTATCAACAGTCCAAACACTGGCTTAGGCAGCCAATGAGTTCGAACAAACATCCCGTGCATTACAAGCTGCTTTCCTAATGAGCTGTTCATGTACGTCAGGTACATCTGACACGGTTCCAATTTAGCTTAAGAAGACACTTTAAGCCTTTGATTTCCGCGCCTTGTTCACCAGTGTCCTGCATAGTCAACCATGCTAGCAAAGCAAAGACTTAACCCTTTGACTCCCTCACCCTATCCATTCGCTTCCTGCAGGAGGCGGGTGGATGGGGTGAGGGAGTCAATGGGTTAAGTTTTTGCAGTTGGAGGATAGGGTGCGGGAGTCAAAGAGTTAAAGAAGTTTACAAATCTGGTTTCTCTTTCTTTCTCTCTCTTTCTTTCTTTAGTTCTTTCTTCTGTGCTTCGTTTTTCTTTTCTGTTGATTTCACAGAGGGAGATAAGCAAAGGCAGATATATAAGGTTGCCTATGTGCTCATAACTACGCCATTCAAAAATAAAAGATTATTTCCTTCCATTCTTCTGATTTGATTGTTTCTTTCTTTTCATCAATAATATATTTACCATCTGTTTTCTTCAATTCTTTACACACTTTGTGTGTAGCAATATATTTTAATGCTTTTACACACTGCAAGTGTTGCAATACTTTTTTATGCTTTACAAACTTTGTGTGTGACGATACTTTTCAATGCTTTACAAACTTAGCGTGTGGCAAGCTATGCGAGCTGGTGGCAGGACAGGCTGCCCGAAAGAGAGATGAAGACCACAGTGGGGCGAGAGATGGGTCTTCCATTCACTTTTGACCCAGAGGATGGGCTGGACCTGGGTGGTGCGTGTTGTGTGGTTATGTCCCGGGTTTGTCATCTCCCCACCTTGCCATTCGGTTTGTAAACAAGGTAGCTGACGACTGGGTCTGAATGAATCACGCAGCGCATGGACAGCCCCTCTTTGCTTGAAGGAATGACTGCTGATTGGCGTCGGGAGCTTGGGTGGTGATTGTCCCGAGAGTGGTGAGGCATTGGTGCTTCGGGTCCCATCCGCACACTCGTGGTGTTTCTTGTTAACTTGTAAACTTTTTTTTAATGCTCTTACAAATCTTTGTGTGTGGCAGTACTTTTCTAATGCTTTTACAAACTTTGTGTGTGGCAATACTTTTTAACGCCTTTACAAACTTTGTGTGTGGCAATACTTTTTAACGCCTTTACAAACTTTGTGTGTGGCAATACTTTTTAATGCTTTTACAAACTTTGTGTGTGGCAATACTTTTTAACTTTTAAAAACTTTGTGTGTGGCAATACTTAATACTTTTACAAACTTTGTGTGTGGCAATACTTTTCTAACACTTTTACAAACTTTGTGTGTGGCTGTACTTTTTTAACGCCTTTACAAACTTTGTGTGTGGCAGTACTTTTTTAACGCCTTTACAAACTTTGTGTGTGGCAATACTTTTTAATGCCTTTACAAACTTTGTGTGTGGCAATACTTTTTAATACTTTTACAAACTTTGTGTGTGGCAATACTTTTTAACGCTTTTACAAGCTTTGTGTGCGGTAATACTTTTTAACGCTTTTACAAACTTTGTGTGCGGTAATACTTTTTAATGCTTTTACAAACTTTGCGTGTGGCAATACTATTTTTTTATGTTTTTACAAACTTTGTGTGCGGTAATACTTTTTAACGCCTTTACAAACTTTGTGTGTGGCAATACTTTTTA
>JAPXFY010000014.1:70679423-70686923 GCA_030674185.1 Monoplex corrugatus
GTGTGTGTGTGTGTGTGTGTGTGTGTGTGTGTGTGTGTGTGTTGTGCTGTGTTGTGTTGTGGTGTGACATGTATGTGCGTGTGTGTATGTGTGTGTGTTCGTTATTTCTGTTAACATCTATCACATTATGTGCTTTTAGGCGTGGTGTGTGTGTGTGTGTGTGTGTGTGTGTGTGTATGTGTGTGTGTGTGTGCGTGTGTGTGTGTGTGTGTGTGCGTGTGTGTGTGTGTTTGTGTGTGTGTCTGTGTGTATGTGTGTTACATGTGTGTGTGTGTATGTGTGTCTGATATATATCTAACTATCTATCATTATCTATCTATCTATCTATCTATCTATCTGTCTATCTTTCTTTCTTTCTTTCTATCTATCTTTGTTTTTTATTTATCTTTCTATCTATATCGATATATATGCGCGTGCGTGTGTGTGTGAGTGAGTGATGTGGGGTGTGTGTGTGTGTGTTGTGTGTGTGTGTGAGCGCGCGCGCGCGTGTGGCGAATCTGCAGCACAGCTCAGACCGTCCCAATTTTCTTACTGACAGTCAATAGCCACGTCTTCCAACAAGCACCGACATATGATAACTGGCCAAGCTGCCACCTTCACTATTTCCAGGCCACACAGAAATGATACCCTCTGGCGAGAACATCCCACGTTCTGGGCCGCTGATAATATCAGCACCTGAAAGATGGAGAGTTAAATTAAGAAAAGATAACGACTTTCCCTAACCCGGCCAGAAAATGTAACACACGAGTCCAAACATTGTTGTTTTTTGGCAGCCAATGAGTTTAAACAAACATCACGCGTGACGCCTGTTGCTCTCCTGATGACAGATATACAGGCTGCAGATAAATCTAATCTCGTGTTCCATTTCAACGAAAGATATTTCAAGAAATTTTATGGTTTCTGTGTTTGTTTTTCTGCTGTTTCTTTCTTTCTTTCTTTTTCTTTCTTTCTTTCCTTCCTTCCTTCCTTCTTTCTTCTTTCTTTCTTTCTTTCTCTCTTTCTTTCTTTTCTTTCTTTCTTTCTTTCTTTCTCCTTGTCTTTTTCTTTGTCAGTCTTTCTTTTGTTCTATTTTTCTTGTATTATTCCCTTTTTTCTCTTCTCGCTATTCTGGATATGTAATACTTTAATGCTTTTAGTACAACAATTCTGCCCAAGTTATGGTAGCCTTTGAGTTATTTGCGAAACTTCAAATATGTTTACCAGAAATCTCTTTGACGTATTCTTTAAACACCAGAGAGGGGGAGAGGGGTTAGAGAGAGAGAGAGAGGAGAGAGAGAGAGAGAGAAAGAGAGAGAGAGAGACAGAGACAGAGACAGAGAGACAGCGAGACAGCGAGAGACAGAACGTTTAACATTGTTTGTGCGCGCGCGCACACACACACACACACACACAATGTTCAAAGGTCAATGTTTAATAATCTTTTAACCCAAAGTAAAGCATGGAGGATAACGGCAAATAAATGTAAATTCAAAGCAAATAACATATAACAAGAAGCAGGAGTTTATAACAACCCAACAAATACATTTGAAATTGCCTTGCAATATAATACTCTGATGTTCTGAGGATAACGATACAATTTTACAAAATTTAATACATTTTGCTGATTTGAATTGATTTTGCTCTCTTTCCAGAAACAAAGTTACAGAATGAGAATAGCGATTTAAAGAGAGATATTTCAATGGAATAAACTTCATTAGGTCATCATAGAAATGAAAACATTAGAAAATAAAGTGAAACACACACACACACACACACACACACACACACACACACACACACACACACACACACACACACACACACACACACACACACACAAACACACACCACACACACACACACAGCACACACACACATAACAAACACCCCATCCCACACGTACACATGCAACTCACTCACACACATATCACAAACACACAACAACCACACATAACACACACACACACACACACACACAACACACCACACACACACACACACACACACACACACACACACACACACACACATTCACACACACACAAGGCCAAACAGAGCAAAAAGAAGTGAGTCTTCGTACATCTTTGCACATCCTTTACCGGTGTATTCACACTGATCACGAACACAGCCAGTCTCCACTTTCGGTCGACCCAGCAATGACGTGCTAATGCGTCTGGTGTATTCTCAAACGGAGACCAGTGTGACTGACACTTAGCATACAGACACGCCTCTGCACGTGCTAATGGCTGCCTCCCTAACAGTTTAATCAGATCGACACAAAGGCAGGCAACAAAAGTTCCCTTATAATTACATCTGAAAATGACTCCGAGGTTCCAGACTTTCAGGAAACCGGCCAGGCGTCATCTGTTCTTGGCAATTAAGAAACATGTTGAAAATGTCAGCTGCGCGTCCTGATCGATACCAAGAGCATCTTGAGGGTCTTCAGTAAATTAAATTGTCTGTGTACATGAAATTTTGAGGGCTCTTCTGTTCCTTTGGCTGAGGTGAATCTGATGTTTTGCATTGGTTATAACTGTTAATATCTTCCTCCTCCTCCTTCTACTCCTCCTCCTCCTACTACTACTACTAGTACGACTACTATGATCAGGACTATTACTACTACTGCTACTGCTGCTGTTACGACTACTACAACTACTACTATTACAATTACTACCACTTCTGCTTCTACTGCTACTACTACTACTACTACAACTACTACTATGACTACTACTAGTTTTAGTACTGCTGCTGCTACTGCTGCTACCACTACCATGACCAATACTATTACTACTACTGCTGCTACTACTTCTACTATTACTACTTCTGTTACTACCACTACTACTACTGCTATTACTACTACTACTACTACTGCTACTACTACTACTAATAATAATTACAATATTCATATAGCGCAAAATCTTGATAAAATCAAATCTAAGGGCTGAAACAGACACACACGCACGCACGCACGCACGCATGCACGCACGCACGCACACACACACACACACACTGCTACCACTACTACTGCCACTACTACTATTACTACGACGATGACAACGACTGATACTATTACTACTACTGCACTGCAATTATAGCTGCTACTGTTACTACTACTGCTGCTGCTATTACTACTACTACTAGTACTACCACTATTGCTGCTACTATTACCACTAAGCAACAGTACTACAACTACTGCTACTATATACTATGACTACTACCGCTACAGCTGCTGGTACTACTTCTACTGCTACTACCACTATTACTATTACGACTACTGCCACTACGAATACCACTATTACTACGATGACAACGACGATGACAACGACACGGCTAATACTATTACTACTACTGCTACTACTGTTAAAACTGCTACTGTTACTACTATTGCTGCTACTGGTGGTGCTGCTGCTAATACTACTACTGCTGCTATTAAGACTATTACTACGACTACGACTACCACCACTACTGCTGCTACTACTACTTCTACTACTACTACTACCACCACTGCAAGGCGCCTCATCCCATAAGAACCTTACACACTTCACGAAGCATGAGACACGACCGAATGCAAATACGTATCAACCTTGACTAGTATGTTAAAACCAGATAAGTGACGTTATGGAGGCAATAGGAATAGTCATAACATGTCCGCTTCAATTGTCAGCTGAAAAAAGAACAGCACAAATACTGGTTTAGAAAAGCACAAATACTGGTTTAGAAAAGCACAAATACTGGTTCAGAAAAGCACAAATACTGGTTTAGAAAAGCACAAATACTGGTTTAGAAAAGCACAAATACTGGTTTAGAAAAGCACAAATACTGGTTTAGAAAAGCATAAATACTGGTTTAGAAAAGCACAAATACTGGTTTAGAAAAGCACAAGTACTGGTTTAGAAACGCACAAATACTGGTTTAGAAAAGCACAAGTACTGGTTTAGAAACGCACAAATACTGGTTTAGAAAAGCACAAATACTGGTTTAGAAAAGCACAAATACTGGTTTAGCGGTTGTTGAATTGTCATTGGACCTGATAAAAGCAAAGATAGATTTCACAATGACATTCATCTGCTGCTTTCGTTATGAAAATATCCTGCACCATTGGCAGGAAAGTGTGTGGAGTTTGTATGCGTCTTACATTATTGCTGGGTACGTTCATTATATAGCTCTTTTCAAAACATCAAAAGAGGAGTCAGACAATTGTGTTTTGTCACCAGATCTGTTTTCACTATATAGCGAAAACATCATGAGAAATCTAGAAGAAGACCCTGCATTAAAGGTTGGAGGGAAAATGATAAACAACATTCGGTACGCAGATGACACCGTGCTAATTGCAGAAAATGAAAGGGACCTACAAAACCTTCTGAATATACTAGAAACAGAAAGCAAAGGTAAGGGGTTGGAACTAAACAGCAGGAAGACTGAAAGTCATGGTGATCAGTGAAAAACATGAAATCCCCTCATGCAAAATAAAAAACAAATGGCACAACCTTGACACAGGGTAATAAGTTCAAATACCTGGGAACGGTCATTTCATCAGACGGCAGAAACACATCGGAAATAGCTGGCAGAATCGGCCAAGCCAAAACAGCATTCAAGAAGATGACAAGCATTCTTACCAACAAATGCCTATCAATTAACATCAGAAAGAGAGTCCTTGAATGTTATATAGAACCAATACTGTTGTACGGATGCGAGACGTGGACAGTCAGCTAGCAAAACCAGAGCAGGATCGAGGCAGCTGAGATGTGGTTTCTCAGAAGAATGTTGAGAGTTCCATGGACAGCAAAGAAAACAAACGAGACAGTCTTGATGGAGGCAGACACAAATAGATCACTCATAAGGAAGATTAGGAAAAGACAAGCAACATTTATAGGCCATTTTATGAGGAAGGGGGACTTGGAGCACCTGGTCACAACGGGAAAGCTGGAGGGAAAGAGAGCACCAGCTAGACCCAGGGAGAGAATGCTGGACGGACTTGCAGAGTGGCTGGGGATGAAGAGGGTGGGGGAGATGCTGGGGGCAACAAGAGATAGAGATGGTTGGAAGTCCATGGTCGCCAACGCCATGCGGCAGGGCACCTGATGATGATGATGACGTTCATTAAGAGAAGTGTCCTTGGAAAGAATATCAGATCTTTCCTGCTGTTCTATTGTCCCCTCTGAGACTTAAATGTTTGTTTGTTTGTTTGTTTGTTAACAACTCTCTTGATTAAAGAATAAAGTCTCCGCCGGAGACTTAAATGTTTGTTTGTTTGTTTGTTAACAACTCGCTTGATTAAAGAATAAAGTCTCCGCCCCCTTCAGGAGTTTTCTCCCTTCTTGTGTTGTCTCCCTTGCTTCTTTGATCACACATTTCCTCATCACTACCCCTCCACCATAATCCCCTCCTCTTCTCCTCCTTTGAAATTCTCGTCAAATAATATCGGGTGTTGGGGGGGGGGGGGGGGGAGTCTTATCCCAGACTTGCCAGAGCTAAAAGGTGAGATTATACTAGATTTGATTTACCAGAGTGTTTCTGACCGAGAGAACGCCAGATCGGAAACGCACTGGCCAGTAAGATGAAACAGCAGAGTTTAATCTTTTGCCAGACTCCATAATACAGACTTTATGCCCAGGGAAAGAGCGGATTTGTCAGGGCAAGACAGATGATCCAGATTTATGTCTTAAAAAGGGGGAACTAAAGAGGACAACTGGGGGATGAGACTGTTTCTCAGCGTCAGCAAATCTCCACTGTCAGTGGTCTCATTTGTAGGAGTACAGAAGGCGTGTGAGTAGGATCATCTCTGAGATCATCTCTGTAGCTGCAGAAGACATGGACGATAAGAACTCAAAGGGAAAAAAACTGACTCGTTTGGTCGAGTCTTGGAAGGAATTTCAGGTGGATAGGCATATAGACTGAGGTGAAGAGAGAGAGAGAGAGAGAGAGAGAGAGAGAGAGAGAGAGAGAGACAGACAGACAGACAAACAGACAGACAGAGAGAGAGAGAGACAGACAGACAAACAGACAGAGAGAGAGAGAGACAGACAGACAGACAAACAGACACAGAGAAAGACAGATAGACAGACAGACAGACACAGAGAGAGAGACAGACAGACAGACAGACAGAGAGAGAGAGAGAGCCAGACAGACAGACAGACAGGCAGTCAGACAGACAGAGAGATTGTCAAAAAACAAAGAGAGATACTGTCAAGAAACAAAATTATTTCAGATTTCAGACCTAAAACTGTTATCAAAATGCTATAATTCAATATCAGATAGAAAGAAGGTGTGAAAGAGACGACTGAAAAAAAAAATCAACCCAACTATGGCAGACGCTACCCATCTATCTCACATCCCAAAGCTACATCTCCCCCTTGATGATTAACAGCACAGGAGGACAGAAAAAGTAAGTAAAATATGTGCGTTAAAGATGTTGTGAGTCATGTCAGTGGCTGGCTTATGTGAACATCAACACAACCAGCATACGTGCCCATTAAGGGGGCAGACCTACCCAGATTTGGGTACCAAGATTGTGATGTTCACTGTTTCAGTTCTAATTAACCAATCACCATGATATTTGGCAAGAAGATACCTCAGACAGTATTCTTTGGATTGAATATCTCAACAGTCTCAACCCCCAGTTGTCATCTTTGGTTCCCTCTTCTTTAGGACACATAAATCTGGATCATCTGTCTTGCCCTGACAAATCCGCTCTTTCCCCGGGCATAAAGTCTGTATTATGGAGTCTGGCAAAAGATTAAACTCTGTTGTTGTTTTTTGGTTTGTGTTTTTATTGGCCAGTGCTTTTCCGATCTGGCATTCTCTCAGTCAGAAACACTCCGGTAAATCAAATCTAGTATAATCCCACCTTTTAGCTCTGGCAAGTCTGGGATAAGACTTCCCCCAGCCGATATTATTTGCTGAGAATTTCAATGGAGGAAAAGAGGACGGGATTATGGTGGAGGAGTAGTGATGAGGAAATGTGTCATCAAAGAAGCAAGGGAGACAACACAAAGAAGGGAGAAAACTCTTGACAGGGGAGGAAACGTTCTTCTTTAGTCAAGACATTGTTAACAATAACAACAACGACGACGACAACAACAACAACAACAACAACAACAACAACAAGCAAGCAAGCAAGTAAACAAACAGATAAACATGTATTAAGTTTCAGAGAGGAAAAACAAAAACAGCAGATAATATTGGATATTCTTACCAAGTACACTTCTCTTAATGAACATACTGAGCAATAATAAAGACGCATGCATAGTATCCAATATATATGCTTTACAGATATTGTGAGTCATGTCAGTGACCGGCTTATAAAAGAAACATGGAAATACCCAACATGTACGCCCATCAAAGATGCAGACTGTGCAAGTACACAGTGGACTGTGGTCAGCTTGTCCAACAGCCTGAGCTCTGTGTGCTCCATTGAAAAAGTTTGATTATATGTAATGCGCAGTGAGTCCATAGGAGATTGGAGAATAACGGTGTGGAAGAATGATATATAATAATAATGATTGTGTATAATAGTATGGC
>JAPXFY010000014.1:70689423-70691923 GCA_030674185.1 Monoplex corrugatus
TCTGTCTCTCACTTTGTTTGCCTCTCTGTCTGCCTCTGTCTCTCTCTCTCTTCTATCTTCTTCCTATCCATCTCCGTCTCTCTGTCTATCCCCCCCTCTCTCTCTTTCTCTCTCTTTTGGAATCTTTCTCATCTTTTTTCTTTTAGTGATATTTTTTCGCTGATTCTTTGTTTTTGTTTTTTCCTTTTCTGATAGTGTTCTCTCTTTCTCTCTCTCTCCCACACATACATACCCATGAACGCACAAACACACACACGCAGCACACAGGCACACACTCAGAAACATGCACAAACACAAGTACACACACACACACACACACACACACACACACACACACACACACACACACACACACACACACGTGCTCACACGATGTGCACAAAAACGCACTCACAGAAGCACACACACACACACCACCACCACCACCACCACCACCTTCAACAAAAACAACAACAAACAAGCAAACAAACAATCAAACGAACACAAGCACGGATGCACCTGTTTCAACATTAGAGAAAAAAGCAGTATCAAAATGTGTGAGACAAACAGGGACAAGGACCCTGGAAAGAATTAGTGGCACGTGCACAAAGTTTGTTTGTGTAACATTCTTCCCAGGGATGCCTGTACTGTAGCAACGAGGTCAACGTGGGGAATGGAATGCTTGCTTCACACGTGTCTTAACACCCTATCGGTATACTCAGCCCCATCAGTATATTTCATTGAAAACAGCACACACAACAACATCTACGAAATCTAAAGCTTAACGTTTTCAACCTATTGCTTTGGAAGATTATGAATATGTACATAATGACAATTAAAAGGTCTCGATTAAGTTAGAATTGCAGTTATTTCAAATTCCTTGGTACAATTTGGCCTCCCAATCCCGACGGACATTTTGGTTTCGTCTGCTTTTACAGCGAACGGTGATACATTTTTTTTTGCACCCCCAACAAATTATTTAAATCCATTTTATCATTTTGGTAGACAGTCTTATTTCGATCTAATGTTCACTAAAGGAAATGTCTTTTTAATTCGTTCCGTATGAACAAGTATGTGATGTTTCTAAAACGAAAGGCATGTGCATAAAATATAAAGTGGAATGTATTAATTTTCACATAGCTATGCACGCTGGCTGACCACAGGTGTCAGTGATGAGATACGTGTAACAGACTTAAGTTGCTAGTGCTAAGTGCTCCTGGGGAGGAGTTGTTAGTCGGGATGAGTGGGATGGAAAATACCTGCTTCCATACCGATAGGGCCGAGTATATCGGAAAGTAGTTAACACACGTGTCTACGTGACTTTCGTCTCTTAATCTTCTTCTTCGAATAGGAAGCAATTACTCCGTATCAATGGGATCACAGACTGGCCAGATCAAACATTATAAGAGTTTAATTTTCAGGCCATTTGGTATGCCTAGTTCCATATGTGCTTCATCCAAATCTGCCAGCAAACCAAACCAAACCAAACCAAACCAAACTAAACCAATCCAAACCAAACCAAACCAAACTAAACCAATCCAAACCAAATCAGAATCAAACCCAACCCAACCCAACCAAACCAAACCGAACTGAACCAACCCAACCCAATCACACTGAACCCAAACCAGAACAACAACAACAACAACAAACAAAAAATTGCAAAGAAAAACACAAACATAATATAAACAAAGTCGACTATTTAAAACAAAAATGGGATGTGTCACGTCACGTTTATTCTCAACCAAAAGAGCACATAACCCCCACCAAACACCTGACATTTCAGAGGACAAGACAACTGCACGTACATGCTACATGTACTCGTTGACAGTATACAACCTTTCCACCAAGCTTCGCTGACCTACTTTTATCAGAAAGAAAAGAAAGAGAAAAAAAACACTGACGGCTCATAGACGAAGCTGACCCAGACTTCCATAAACTGAAAAGAGCATGGGTCTGTCTTCTAATCGTTTGAAAGGAGCCGGGTTATTAGTTTTGGTATTGGGCGAATGCAGAAGAGGAGAGAGACTGTCGCTGCTTGGAAGCTTGTCGCCTTTTTGAGGGTCTTTGTCTTTTGAAAGGTCTTGCGTCCGGCGTCGCCTGTTGACCTTTCTGTGCGCAAAGAGGAACGTCAAGTTTACTGGCCATCTTTTCAGCGGTTGTCTTTCTTCGTCTGTGTTGTTCAGCCATGCACTGTTTTGTCGCTATGTCTGTCTCGTCTGTGTTTCTCTGTTGTTTCTCTCTCTGCCTGTCTGTCTGTGTCTCTGTCTACGTCTGGCTGTGGCTGTGTCTGTCTGTCTTGTTCCTTTTCTCACACTGGACGAAGCAGCAGGGAAGTTTCAGTCTTTTTCTCCTAATTTTTGTATATGGTGTTTTGCTCGTTTGTGATCTTACGTCTACGCTTGATAAAGGCCAGGTGACCGAAAATTTGCATCTGTCTTGTCTGGTTGTTCTGATTCTTTTTTTTTTTTTTTTTTTTTCTGGTTTCTCTCTTTCTCTCTCTCTCTAATAACATGTTTCTCTG
>JAPXFY010000014.1:70694423-70699423 GCA_030674185.1 Monoplex corrugatus
TATGAACAACTGCCAGGTATCATTTAAAAAGGCCAGATCATTGATAGTCACAGAGTGTAAGCCAGTGTTGATCAAATACATAAGCTTGACTTTTGACGGATACACGGACAGACAGAAGATATCAACAGCTGCCAGTATTATTCAGAAAGGCCACATCATTGTCATTGATGGCCGCCGATCATAAGCAAGAGTTGATCAAAGATGTATAACATATTTCGCTTCTGAGGAATAAACTCACAGACAGACGATATGAACAACTCATCATCATCAAGTGCCCTGCCGCATGGCGTTGGCGATCATGGCCCTCCATTTGTATCTATCCCTTGTTGCCGCAAGCACATCTTCCACCTTCTCTGTCCTCAGCCACCCTGCAAGTCTGTCCAATATTTTTTCCCTGGGTCTACCTGGTGTTCTCTTTCCATCCACCTTTCCTGTTGTGACCAGGTGCTCTAATTCCACTTTCCTCATAAACTGTTGCCTGTCTTTTCCTAATCTTTCTTATCAATGATCTTCTTGCATCTGCCTCCATCAAGACTGTCTCGTTTGATTTCTTTGCTGTCCATGGAACTATCAACATTCTTTTCAGAAACCACATCTCGGCGGCCTCAAGATCTTGTTCTTATGAAGAACTGCCAGGTATTATTCAGAAAGTCCAGATCGTCGATAGCCACAGAGTGTAAGCCAGAGTTAATCAAACATATATAACACATGACTTCTGAGGGATAAACTTATAGACAGAAGCTTTGAACAACTGCCAGGTATCATTCAGAAAGGCCAGATCATTGATAGCCACAGCGTGTAACCCAGAGCTGATGGAATATGAAAGATTTGAAGTCTGATTAATAATTTCACAGACAGAAGATTTGAACAATGGCCAGGTACCATTCAGGAAGGCCAGGTCATTGATAGCCACAGAGCATAAGCCAGAGTTGATTGAATACATAAGACTTGACTTCTGAGGGACAAACTCATAGACAGAAGATATGAACAACTGCCAGGTATCGTTTAAAAAGATCAGATCACTGACAGCCACAGAGTGTAAGCCAGGGTTGATCAAATATATAACACTTGACTTCTGAGAGAGTCACTAACCTGTCCACAGTGGAGGCTCTGGTTTTCCAATTTTTCTCACTCACTGTGAATTACCAATCCTCTGCAAACAGGCACTCCCCACAAGATCACTAACACTGTCCAACCTGCCACATTCAAAGAACTTTGCCAGACCAAGATGATACCCTCACCCTGTAGTGTGAATTCTCCACGTTTCCAAGTTGCTGATACCATCATTACCCGAAAGATGGACAGTTAGAGATAAAGGCTTTTCCTCATCAGGCAGGAATTAAACACGAGATAGTGCAGTTATTATCAACAGTCCAAACACTGGCTTAGGAAGCCAATGAGTTCGAACAAACATGCCGTGCATTGCAAGCTGCTTTCCTAATGAGCTGTTTATGTACGTCAGGTACATCTGACACGGTTCCAATTTAGCTTAAGAAGACACTTTAACCCTTTGATTTCCGCGCCTTGTTCACCAGTGTCCTGCATAGTCAACCATGCTAGCAAAGCAAAGACTTAACCCTTTGACTCCCTCACCCTATCCATTCGCTTCCTGCAGGAGGCGGGTGGATGGGGTGAGGGAGTCAATGGGTTAAGTTTTTGCAGTTGGAGGATAGGGTGCGGGAGTCAAAGAGTTAAAGAAGTTTACAAATCTGGTTTCTCTTTCTTTCTCTCTCTCTTTCTTTCTTGCTTTCTTTCTTTAGTTCTTTCTTCTGTGTTTCGTTTTTCTTTTCTGTTGATTTCACAGAGGGAGATAAGCAAAGGCAGATATACAAGGTTGCCTATGTGCTCATAACTACGCCATTCAAAAATAAAGATTATTTCCTTCCATTCTTCTGATTTGATTGTTTCTTTCTTTTCATCAATAATATATTTACTATCTGTATCTGTTTTCTTCAATTCTTTACACACTTTGTGTATAGCAATATATTTTAATGCTTTTACACACTGCATGTGTTGCAATACTTTTTTTTATGCTTTACAAACTTTGTGTGTGGTAATACTTTTCAATGCTTTACAAACTTAGCGTGTGGCAAGCTATGCGAGCTGGTGGCAGGGCAGACTGCCCGAAAGAGAGATGAAGACCACAGTGGGGCGAGAGATGGATCTTCCATTCACTTTTGGCCCAGAGGCTGGGCTGGACCTGGGTGGTGCGCGTTGTGTGGCTATGTCCCGGGGTTTGTCATCTCCCCATCTTGCCATTCGGTTTGTAAACAATGTAGCTGACGACTGGGTCCGAATGAATCACGCAGCGCATGGACAGCCCCTCTTTGCTTGAAGGAATGACTGCTGATTGGCGTCGGGAGCTTGGGTGGTGATTGTCCCGAGAGTGGCGAGGCATTGGTGCTTCGGGTCCCATCCGCACACTCGTGGTGTTTCTTGTTAACTTGTAAACTTTTTTTTAACGCTCTTACAAATCTTTGTGTGTGGCAGTACTTTTCTAATGCTTTTACAAACTTTGTGTGTGGCAATACTTTTTAACGCCTTTACAAACTTTGTGTGTGGCAATACTTTTTAACGCCTTTACAAACTTTGTGTGTGGCAATACTTTTTAATACTTTTACAAATTTTGTGTGTGGCAATACTTTTTAATACTTTTACAAACTTTGTGTGTGGCAATACTTAATACTTTTACAAACTTTGTGTGTGACAATACTTTTCTAACACTTTTACAAACTTTGTGTGTGGCTGTACTTTTTTAACGCCTTTACAAACTTTGTGCATGGCAGTACTTTTTTAACGCCTTTAAAACTTTGTGTGTGGCAATACTTTTTAACGCCTTTACAAACTTTGTGTGTGGCAATACTTTTTAACGCCTTTACAAACTTTGTGTGTGGCAATACTTTTTAATACTTTTACAAACTTTGTCAGACATGGGCCCTAACAAAAGCCTTAGAGAGAAAATTGGTCACATGTGAAATGCGCTGCCTGAGAAAAGCTGTCAACAAGACCAGACGCGACAAGATCAAGAATGAGGTGATCAGAAACATGGTCGGACTAACACCAATTCTCCACCATGTCGAACAACAAAGGATCAGGTGGTTTGGTCACCTCACCAGAATGCCGCCCGACCAACCGGCCCTACGGGCATACACCACCAGATACACTGGCTGGAAAGCCAGAGGTAGATCACGGAGACGATGGAGCGACTCCGTGGCTGACACCCTGCGAGCCCATGACCTGTCACTCTATCAAGCCTCCCGCCTTGCTGCAGACAGACGTCTGTGTCTCCCCGCGACGCCGAAGGGCACCAGCGGCAGATGAAAGAAAGAAAGAAAGACAAACTTTGTGTGTGGCAATACTTTTTAACGCTTTTACAAACTTTGTGTGCGGTAATACTTTTTAACGCTTTTACAAACTTTGTGTGTGGCAATACTATTTTTTTTATGTTTTTACAAACTTTGTGTGAGGTAATACTTTTTAACACCTTTACAAACTTTGTGTGTGGCAATACTTTTTAATACTTTTACAAACTTTGTGTGCGGTAATACTTCTTACGCTTTTACAAACTTTGTGTGCGGTAATACTTTTCTAATGCTTTTACAAACTTTGTGTGTGGCAATACTATTTTTTTTATGTTTTTACAAACTTTGTGTGTGGTAATACTTTTTAACGCCTTTACAAACTTTGTGTGTGGCAATACTTTTTAATACTTTTACAAACTTTGTGTGCGGTAATACTTCTTACGCTTTTACAAACTTTGTGTGCGGTAATACTTTTTAATGCTTTTACAAACTTTGTGTGTGGCAATACTATTTTTTTTATGTTTTTACAAACTTTGTGTGCGGTAATACTTTTTAACGCCTTTACAAACTTTGTGTGTGGCAATACTTTTTAATACTTTTACAAACTTTTGTGTGCGGTAATACTTCTTACGCTTTTACAAACTTTGTGTGCGGTAATACTTTTCTAATGCTTTTACAAACTTTGTGTGTGGCAATACTATTTTTTTATGTTTTTACAAACTTTGTTTGTGGCAGTAATTTTATTTATGCTTTTACAAACTTTGTGTGTGGCAATACCGTAAATAGCGGCTGTACAAAGAGGCACCACAGAGATGAAACAACTTGTAAACTGTCTGCATCAAACAGCACAGGTTGACAGGCAGCACAGTGTGTGAGGGGCGTCATGTTGACTCAACCATCTTTGTATTCCTTCGCTACGGGTGGTACGTGAGTTCATTTGCGAGCAAAGGCCAACGGCCCATTCAAAAGCCTTGCTACACATTCACTGGCGGGGAAAAAAGGTTTGGTATGATGGATGTATCAGTTGTGTGTTGTCTCTCCTTTTACTTTGTGCGTGCTCTTCTTTCGCAAAAGAAACATTTGTAAGAGTCATGTCTTCTGCAAAACCCGTAAGCAGAGAGAGAGAGAGAGAGAGAGAGAGAGAGAGAACACTGAAACTGTTTATTGTCATTACCCGAAAAGGTCTTTTGACAAGGGGGATAACAATTTTTCCAGTAGTGCGACATATAATCCACTTTTGTGTGTGTGTGTGTAAAGTTTGCCAGCATAATCAAAGAAATATCGAGCATCCATTCCTTAAACAGTCGAACATGTTCAGATTATGTATAATGAACAAACATCCATTCTATCAGTATTACATGATGCAAACAAAATATCAGAACAGTGTTCCCACATTCAGGCCTGTAATGTGCCCAGATTTAGGCAAACCAAATTCTTTTTCACACACACACACACCTACACACACACCCACACACGCGGGAGCGTGCTCGAGCGCACGCACACACACACACATACAAAGAGAGAGAGAGAGAGAGAGAGAGAGAGAGAGAGAGAGAGAGAGAGAGATGTCAAATTTGGGTTGTATGGACATCAAATCTGTACAAATTTCTGCTGAAAAAAGAACGTGTGTTACACTAGCAATTTTACTTCCATTGCGTAACACACACACACATATATGTTATAATAATAACAGTAATA
>JAPXFY010000014.1:70709423-70731923 GCA_030674185.1 Monoplex corrugatus
AAAGAACTGTACAAATTCTTCAGCTTTCTCAGATGACGAAGGAAATTCATTGTCTCTAATCTTAATAGGAAACTGTTGTAAATGAAATCCATTTTTCATTTCTTTGACCTTATTCCAAATTTTAGGAAGATCTTTAGGACCGGAAATTTGTTGAGAACAGAAATCTGACCAATATCTCTTTTTGGCTTGGGCTATGACCTTGTTTGAATGAATCTTTGCCATTTTCATATTGTAATGGTCTTCTGGAGATTTAGTTTTTAAGTAGGTTTTATACATTTTCTTTTTTTCGTTCTTAGCTTCTTCACATAATTGATTCCACCAGCTATTTCCAACAAAATTACCTTTGTTTACATTTTTCCTTTTTGGAATTGAATCTTTTGCTGCCTCATGTAATGTGTTTGTGAAGTGTGAATACATATAATTAACACTGTCGCTCTCGTTGAACGTGCAATCTTTTCCCATTAAGATCGTGTGGTATTTTACCCAGTTTGCACGGTTGTACAAATATCTAGGAATACAGTCATCTTGTTCTGGTGCTTTAGCAAATAATTCATCAATAACTGTGACAATTGGTAGATGATCACTTCCAAGGGAGTCGGATGTAATATCCCATATACAATTAATGACAAGGTCAGGAGATAATAAAGTCAAGTCAATGGCGGAAGCTTTATGTTTAGGATTATCTGGTAGTCTAGTTATTCGACCGTCATTTAATAATACCAAGCCAGAGTCAACGATGTTTTCAACAAAACAATTGTTAGACACATATTGGCAGTCTTTGTCCCAGAATGGAGAATGGGCATTAAAATCTCCGGCGATCAACCATTTCTCAGCATGTTCTAAAGTTCGTAGCCAGTCACTGTTGTTTCCATCAGGGCCACGTGGAAAATATACAGACATGATATTTAAAGTTGATACATAGTTAATTTTTACTTGTGTGTGTGTTTACGTGTATGTGTAAGTGTGTGTGTATACGTGTATGTGTGTGTGTGTGTGTGTGTGTGTGTGAGTGTGTGTGTGTGTGTGTGTGTGTGTGTGTGTGTGTGTGTGTGTGTGTGTGTGAGTGTGTGTGGTGTGTGTGTGTGTGTGTGTGAGTGTGTGTGTGTGTGTGTGTGTGTGTGTGTGTGTGTGTGTGTGTGTGTGTGTGCCTGATTTTCCTTCTATCCCAGTCTTCTCATATCTCTGTGTATATGTCAGTACCTTTTCTTATAATGTGGACACAGTCATAGAATGAGAAGGCGAGAAAGGAACAGCACAAAAAGGAGAGAAGCGCGGAGGGAAAAGAAAGAACAAGTAAAAGAGAAAGAAAGAAAACAGAAAGACAGATAGATAGACAGACAGACCAACAGGCAGACAGATAGACAGACAGATAGACAGACAGACCAACAGACAGACAGACAGACCAACAGACAGACAGAGACAGATGAATAGATAGACAGACAGACAGACAGATAGATAGATAGATAGATTGACAGATAGATAAAGACAGACAGATACACTGATTGATTGATCGATTGAGAGAGAGAGAACGATAAAGAGAGAGGGAGAAATAAAAAGAAAGAAAGAGAGAGAGAGGGGAGAGAGAAAGAGGGGAGAGAGAGAGAAAGAGACAGACAGACAGAGAGACAGGCAGACAGAGAGAAACAGAGAGACAGACAGACAGAGGGAGGGAGACAGACAGACAGAGAGGAGAGAGAGAGAGAGAGAGAGAGAGAGAGAGAGAGAGAGAGAGAGAGCTGAGATAATAACCTAAACAGGTGCCATTTCAAAGTCAAGAGATGCTGTCTTCATCTTCTTTATGCTAATTACAACCTCTATGTTTTCTAAAAGAATGGAGAGAAACACAATCAAGCAGCGGAGAAATAAAACAAAAATAGAATACGTGTAAATGTGTTTACAGAGCAAACAGCCAGCATACCGTTTATAGCATTCCTACACTTCCCCTGTGTGTGTGTGTGTGTGTGTGTGTGTGTGTGTGTGTGTGTGTGTGTGTGTGGTGTGTGGTGTGTGTGTGTGTGTGTGTGTGTGTGTGTCCCGCGCGTGGAGAGAGAGAGAGAAAGAGAATATGTGTGTGTGCTTGTGTCTGTGCGTGCGTGTGCGTGCATGCGTGTGTGTGTGTGTGTGTGTGTGTGTGTGTGTGTGTGTGTGTGTGTGTGTGTGTGTGTGTGTGTGTGTGTGTGTGTTAAGCCTTAGTCTGAAATTTGATATTTTTTTTATATCGGTTTTATTTAAACGTTCTTAAAAACATTCTTGTTTCAGCTATGACACAGGGTTGTAATAAGGCTGATATGTTCATACACAAGTGTTTAATTAATAGCTTCATTTTCACATCTGTTTTGTAGATGCTTTGCCGTTTTATTATGTCGTTTGTGTTAAAAAGAATCATGTTTATTTAAGTTCAACTAGCTCAGTGTCATACTTGCTGCGCTGATGGCAGTTCTTGTGACTGGGTAGAAGCACCTGGTTGATATCAAGCCCTCAAAAACAAAACTGAAAAGTTCTATGAGAATAATAAGTTTTGCTTGTTTAGTTGCTAAACTGCTGAGAGAACGTTAATGAGATAAGCACAGTTGAGACTATTCAGAAATGCTGAGACAAATTTAAAAAAAGAATGCACGCTCATTGGGAAGACTGGGACCACATACTCGAGTCTCATCCACTTTATGGATGCGTCATTGTGGGTGTCCCTCAAAATTTCTGACCACCACCGCAGGTGTCTGTGTATCTTTCGGGCCTGGTTGACACCGGGATATGTTATGTGTCCCTCAAAATTTCTGATCACCACCGCAGGTGTCTGTATCTTTCGGGCCTGGTTGACACCGGGATATGTTATGATAGTAAGCGTAGAGTACAGCCCTGTAACGCAGTCTCAATTCTAAATGGAACTCCGTAGCATCATGATTATCATCCTCATCGGCATCATCCTCATCGGCATCATCATCATCATCGCATCGCGAACACTGTGCCAGTCTCCTTTAAGACTGTCTTGGTTTTTGTTTGCTTTTTTTTTCTTGTTTTTTGTTTTCTTTTTGTTGTTGTTGTTGTGGATGTTTGTTTTTTTGCTGTCCATGGAACTCTTAACATTCTTTTTAGTAACCACATACCTTGTTCTGACTTTGCGTGTTGACTGTCCGAGCTTCACATCTGTGCAACAATATCGCTTCCATGTAACAATGAAGAACTGTCTTCCTGATATTAATTGATAAGCATTTGTTGGTAAGAATGCTTTTCATCTTCTTGAATGCTGTTTCAGCCTGGCTGATTCAAAGGTGAACTTTGGCGTAGTGGCGTAGAAAAGGGACGAAAGAGAAAAAGAAGAAGAAGAAAAAAAAAGATGAGCACAAAGATAACCTCCCTGAGTGCCATGATCCTAAAAAAAATGTACAACTTCAAACTGAAACTCATTCACAGCTGAGTGGACTCGAGGCCACATGCGTATGTTTCTAATTTATCATACGTCCAGCCAGATTTGATCAAAGCCACTCAGCTCGTCTGAAAAATGATGTTTACATCTACCTTATCCTTACCTGTGAAGTAAGGTATGTCCAGACATCAACAACAGTCAGATTTCTAATGAGAAAGGCCGTATCATAGATTGCAGCATATCAACCACAGTTAATTATATCTGTGATGATTTGATTACTGCATGTGTGTGTGTGTGTGTGTGTGTGTTGTGTTGTGTTGTGTTGTGTTGTGTGTTGTGTTGTGTTGTGTTGTGTTGTGTGTTGTTGTGTGTTGTTGTGTGGTGTTGTGTGGTGTTGTGTTGTGTTGTGTTGTGTTGTGCTGTGTTGTGACATGTGTGTATGTGTGCGTGCGTGCGTGCGTACGTACGCACGTGTGTGTGTACGTTATTTACGTTAAGTTCTATCACATTATGTGCTTTTAGAGTGTGTGTGTGTATGTGTGTGCGTGTGTGTGTGTGCGTGTGTGTGTATGAGTATGTGTGTGTGTGTGTGTGTGTGTCTGATATATATATATCTACATATCCATCTATCTATCTATCTATCCATCTATCTATCAATCTATCTATCTATATCTCTCTATATATATGTGTGTTCGTGTGTGCGCGCGCGCGCGCGTGTGTGTGTACGTGTGTGTGTGTGTGCGCGCGTGTGCGTGCGTGCGTGTGTGTGTGTGTGTGTGTGTGTGTCTGTGTGCGCGCGTGTGTGGCGAATCTGCAGCACAGCTCAGACCGTCCCAATTTTCTTACTGACAAGTCAATAGCCACGTCTTCCAACACGCAGCCACATACGATAACTGGCCAAGCTGCCATCTTCACTATTTCCAGGCCACACAGAAATGATACCCTCTGGCGAGAACATCCCACGTTCTGGGCCGCTGATAACATCAGCACCTGAAAGATGGAGAGTTAAATTAAGAAAAGATAACGACTTTCCCTAACCCGGCCAGAAAATGTAACACACGAGTCCAAACATTGTTTTTTTTTGGCAGCCAATGAGTTTAAACAAACATCACGCGTGACGCCTGTTGCTCTCCTGATGACAGATATACAGGCTGCAGATAAATCTAATCTCGTGTTCCATTTCAACGAAAGATATTTCAAGAAATTTTATGGTTTCTGTGTTTGTTTTTCCGCTGTTTCTTTCTTTCTTTCTTTTTCTTTCTTTCTTTCTTTCTTCCTTCCTTCCTTCCTTCTTTCTTTCTTTCTTTCTCTCTTTCTTTCTTTCTCCTTGTCTTTTTCTTTGTCAGTCTTTCTTTTGTTCTATTTTTCTTGTATTATTCCCTTTTTCTCTTCTCGCTATTCTGGATATGTAATACTTTAATACTTTTAGTACAACAATTCTGCCCAAGTTATGGGAGCCTTTGAGTTATTTGTGAAACTTCAAATATGTTCACCAGAAATCTCTTTGACGTATTCTTTAAACACGAGAGAGGGGGGAGGGGTTAGAAAGAGAGAGAGAGAAAGAGAGAGAGAGAGAGAGACAGAGACAGAGAGACAGCGAGACAGAGAGAGACAGAACGTTTAACTTTGTTTGTGTGCGCGCGCGCGCGCACGCGCACACACACACACACACACAATGTTCAAAGGTCAGTATTTAATAATCTTAATTAAAGCATGGAGGATAACAGCAAATAAATGTAAATTCAAAGCAAATACCATATAACAAGAAGCAGGAGTTTATAACAACCCAACAAATACATTTGAAATTGCCTTGCAATATAATACTCTGATGTTCTGAGGATAACGATACAATTTTACAAAATTTAATACATTTTGCTGATTTGAATTGATTTTGCTCTCTTTCCAGAAACAAAGTTACAGAATGAGAATAGCGATTTAAAGAGAGATATTTCAATGGAATAAACTTCATTAGGTCATCATAGAAATGAAAACATTAGAAAATAAAGTGAAACACAACACACACACACACACACACACACACACACACACACACACAAACACACACACACAAATACAACACACACACACACACACACACACACACACACACACACAAACACACTCCCATCCCACACGTACACATGCTAACTCACTCACACACATATACAAACACACATACAGACGCACACATAAACACACTCACACACACACACACTCCCATCCCACACACACACACACACACAAACACACACACACACACACACACACACACACACACACACACACATTCACACACACACAAGGCCAAACAGAGCAAAAAGTGAGTGAGTCTTCGTACATCTTTGCACATCCTTTACCGGTGTATTCACACTGATCACGAACACAGCCAGTCTCCACTGTTCGTTTGACCCAGCAATGATGTGCTAATGCGTCTGGTGAATGTCAAACGGAGACCAGTGTGACTGACACTTAGCATACAGACACGCCTCTGCACGTGCTAATGGCTGCCTCCCTAACAGTTTAATCAGATCGACACAAAGGGCAGGCAACAAAAGTTCCCTTATAATTACATCTGAAAATGACTCCGAGGTTCCAGACTTTCAGGAAACCGGCCAGGCGTCATCTGTTCTCGGCAATTAAGAAGACATGTTGAAAATGTCAGCTGCGTGTCCTGATCGATACCGAGAGCATCTTGAGGGTCTTCAGTAAATTAAATTGTCTGTGTACATGAAATTCTGAGGGCTCTTCTGTTCCTTTGGCTGAGATGAATCTGATGTTTTGCATTGGTTATAACTGTTAATATCTTCCTCCTCCTCCTTCTACTCCTCCTCCTACTACTACTACTAGTATGACTACATTGATCAGGACTATTACTACTACTGCTACTGTTACGACTACTACAACTACTACTATTACAATTACTACCACTTCTGCTTCTACTGCTACTACTACTACTACTACAACTACTACTATGACTACTACTAGTTTTAGTACTGCTGCTGCTACTGGTGCTACCATTACCATGACCAATACTATTACTACTACTGCTACTGGTGCTACTACTTCTACTATTACTACTTCTGTTACTACCACTACTACTATGCTATTACTACTACTACTACTGCTGCTACTACTACTACTACTACTACTACTTATAATAATAATTACAATATTTATATAGCGCAAAATCTTGATAAAATCAAATCTAAGCGCTGAAACAGACACACACGCACGCACGCACACACACACACACACACACACACACACACACGCACACACACACGCGCGCGCGCGCATGGCTATAAATGGGGAGAAAGAATAAAAGCAATGGAAAATTATAGAGAGCATATTATATACAATTATATATTACAATGTGATTCCCCTCCGAGTGGAGACAGGCTGCAGAAGGGGTTGAGTGAGGTCAGGATTTTATGCAGAGGAGAAAAGGTGAGTTTTGAGAGCGGACTTGAAGGAGACAAAAGTAGGTTGCTGACAGACTGAGAGAGGAAGTTTGTTCCAGGAGAGTGGACCAGAAACAGAGAAGGCTCGTGGATCGTAGGTATTGAGCTTAGTGCGTGGAAAGCGAAAAGTCAGAGGATCGGAGGCAGAGCGGAGGGTACCCTCACGTGAGGGAACATAGATCTCAAGTAGGCCTGACAGGTAATCGGGAGCTGCGTTATTGAGGCTTTTGTAGCACATGGTGTCTAGTTTGTACTGTATGCGCTTTGATACAGGGAGCCAGTGAAGTTGTCCCAGGAGTGTGGTCAGCTTTTTTTCTGTTTGAGTACAAGGCGTGCAGCATTATTTTGAATGCGCTGTAGGATGTGAATGGTGGAGGCAGGAAGACCAGACAGGAGTGAATTGCAATAGTCAATGCGAGACATTATGAAGGAGAGAACGAATTTTGCAGTTGTTTCGACAGAGAGATACTTCCTGATCAGGCTTATACGATGGAGGTGATAGTAGCAAGATCTGGCAGTTTGAGAAACAAAGTTGTTCATGGAGAGGGTAGAGTCAATGCAGACACCAAGGTTTTTAGCTGAATCAGAAATTGGGACTGATGTGTTACATAATGGGAGAGAAAGAGGAGGCAGCTGAGAAAGTTTCTGACGGGTGCCAGTGAGGATAGCTTCTGTCTTGTCGTCGTTCAGCTGAAGTTTATTGTATGTCATCTAGTTCTTAATGTCCGAGTAATACTCAGTTATTACAACGACGACTACCACCACCACTATGACTACTACTACTATCACAACTACTACTGCTTCAGCTGCTATTGTTACTACTACTGCTGCTGCAGATGCTGCTATTACTACAACTACGACGACGACGACTATGACGACATCTTCTTCTACTATACTACTACCACTACTACTACGATGACGACTTCTACTGCTAGTGCTGCTACTACTACTACCACTACAGCTGCTACCACTACTACTACTACCACTACTGCTGCTGCTATTATTACTACTACTACTGCTACTAATACTGCTATTACTGCTGCTGCTACTACTCCTACCACTGCTGCTGTTACTACAACTAAGGCTGCTACTACTACTACTGCCACTACTACTATTACTACGACGACAACAACGACAACAACAACTGATACTATTACTACTACTGCACTACAATTATAGCTGCTACTGTTACTACTACTGCTTCTGCTGCTATTACTACTAGTACTACCACTATTGCTGCTACTATTACCTCTAAGCAACAGTACTACAACTGCTGCTACTACTACTATGACTACTACTACTACAGCTGCTGGTACTACTTCTACTGCCACTACCACTATTACTATTACGACTACTGCCACTACGACTACCACTATTACTACGACGATGACAACGACGATGACAATGACATGGCTAATACTATTAGTACTACTGCTACTACTGTTACAACTGCTACTGTTACTACTATGCTGCTACTGGTGGTGCTGCTGCTAATACTACTACTGCTGCTATTACGACTATTACTACTACTACGACTACCACCACTACTGCTGCTGCTGCTACTACTACTTCTACTACTACTACTACTACCACCACTGCAAGGCGCCTCATCCCATAAGAACCTTACACGTTTCACGAGGCATGAGACACAACCGAATGCAAATACGTATCAACCTTGACTGGTATGTCGAAACCAGGTAAGTGATGTTATGGAGGCAATTGGAATAATCATAACATGTCCGCTTCATTTGTCAACTGAAAAAAGAACAGCACAAACACTGGGTCAGAAAAGCACAAATATTGGTTTAGAAAAGCACAATTACTGGTTTAGAAAAGCACAAATACTGGTTTAGAAACGCACAAATACTGGTTTTGAAAAGCACAAATACTGGTTTAGAAACGCACAAATATTGGTTTAGAAAAGCACAAATACTAGTTTTTGGTTGTTGAATTGTCATTGGACCTGGTAAAAGCAAAGATAGGTTTCACAATGACATTCATCTGCTGCTTTTGTTATGAAAATATCCTGCAGCATTGGCTGGAAAGTGTGTGGAGTTTGCATGCGTCTTACAGTATTGCTGGGTACGTTCATTAAGAGAAGTGCCCTTGGACAGAATATCAGATCTTTCCTGGTGTTCTTTTGTCCCCTCTGAGACTGAAATGTTTGTTTTTTTGTTTAACAACTCTCTTGATTAAAGAATAAAGTCTCCGCCGGAGACTGAAATGTTTGTTTGTTTGTTAACAACTCTTGATTAAAGAATAAAGTCTCCACTGGAGACTTAAATGTTTGTTTGTTTGTTTCTTTCTTTGTTAACAACTCTCTTGATTAAAGAATAAAGTCTCCACCCCCTTCAGGTGTTTTCTCCATCCTTGTGTTGTCTCCCTTGCTTCTTTGATCACACATTTCCTCATCACTACCCCTCCACCATAATCCCTTCCTCTTCTCCTCGTTTGAAATTCTCGGCAAATAATATCGGTGGGGGGGGGGGGGAGTCTTATCCCAGACTTGCCAGAGCTAAAAGGTGGGATTATACTAGATTTGATTTACCAGAGTGTTTCTGACCGAGAGAACGCCAGATCGGAAACGCACTGGCCAGTAAGATGAAACAGCAGAGTTTAATCTTTTGCCAGACTCCATAATACAGACTTTATTGCCCGGGAAAGAGTGGATTTGTCAGGGCAAGACAGATGATCCAGATTTATGTCTTAAAAAAGAGGAACTAAAGAGGACAACTGGGGGATGAGAGTTTTTCTCAGCACCAGAAATCTCCACTGTCAGTGGTCTCATTTGTAGGAGTACAGAAGGTATGTGGGCTGGAATCATCTCTGAGATCATCTCTGTAGCTGTAGAAGACATGGACGATAAGCCCTCAAAGGAAAAATAACTGACTGGTTTGGTCGAGTCTTGGAAGGAATTTCAGGCGGATAGGCATAGAGACAGAGGTGGAGAGAGAGAGAGAGAGAGAGAGAGAGGAGAGAGAGAGAGAGAGAGAGAGACAAACAGACAGACAGACAGACAGAGAGACAGACAGACAGATAGAGAGAGAGAGAAAGACAGACAGACAGATATTAATTGATAAGCATTTGTTGGTAAGAATGCTTTTCATCTTCTTGAATGCTGTTTCAGCCTGGCTGATTCAAAGGTGAACTTTGGCGTAGTGGCGTAGAAAAGGGGACGAAAGAAAAAAAGAGGAAGAAAAAATAAAAGATGAGCACAAAGATCACCTCCCTGAGTGCGATGAGCCTTAAAAAAAATTTACAACTTCAAACTGGAACTCACTCACAGCTGAGAGGACTCGAGGCCACATGCGTACGTTTCTAATTTATCATACGTCCAGCCAGATTTGATCAAAGCCACTCAGCTCGTCTGAAAAAGTGATGTTTACATCTACCTTATCCTACCTGTGAAGTCAGGTATGTCCAGACATCAACAACAGTCAGATTTCTAATGAGAAAGGCCGTATCATAGATTGCAGCATATCAACCACAGTTAATTACATCTGTGATGATTGATTACGCATGTGTGGTGGTGTGGTGTGTTGTGTGTGTGTGTGGTGTGTGTGTGGTGTGTGTGTGTTGTGTGGTTTGTGTGTTGTGTCATGTGTATGCATGTGTGTATAGTTGTGTGTGCGTGTTGCGTGCTGGTGTGCGCGTGCGTACGTACGCACGTGTGTGTGTACGTTATTTCTGTTAACTTCTATCACATTATGTGCTTTTAGACGTGTGTGTGTGGTGCGGTCTGTGTGTGCGTGTGTGTGCGTGCGTGTGTGTATAAGTATGTGTGTGTGTCTGATATATATCTATATATATCTACATATCCATAATCTATCTATCTATCTACCATCTACTATCATCTATCTATCTATATCTATATAATATGTGTTCGTGTGTGCGCGCGCGCGCGTGCGTGTGTGTGCGTGTGTGTGTGTGCGCGCGGTGCGTGTGTGTGTGTGTGTGTGTCTGTGTGCGCGCGTGGTGGCGAATCTGCAACACAGCAGACTGTCCAATTTTCTTACTGACAGTCGATAGCCACGTTCCACACGCACCCACATACGATAACTGGCCAAGCTGCCATCTTCACTATTTTCAGGCACACAGAAATGATACCCTTGTGAGAACATCCACGTTCTGGGCCGCTGATAATATCAGCACTAAAGATGGAGAGTTAAATTAAGAAAAGATAAAGACTTTCCCTAACCCGGCCAGAAAATGTTGTAACACACGATAGGGCAGCTAATGCCCACAAGTCCAAACATTGTTGTTTTTTTGGCGGCCAATGATTTAAACAAACATCACGCGTGACGCCTGTTGCTCTGCTGATGAAAGCTATACAGGCTGCAGATAAATCCAATCTCGTGTTCCATTTCAACTAAAGATATTTCAAAATTTTATGGTTTCTGTGTTTGTTTTTCCGCTGTTTCTTTCTTTCTTTCCTTCTTTCTTCTTTCTTTCCTTCCTTCCTTCTTCTTTCTTTCTTTCTTTTTCTCTGTCAGTCTTTCTTTTGTTCTATTTTTCTTGTATTATTCCTTTTTTTCTCTTATGCTATTCTGATATGTAATACTTGTATGCTTTTAGTACAACATTTCTGCCAGAGTAATGGTGGACTTTAATTTATTTGTGAGACTTCAAACATGATTACTAGACATCTCTTGATGTATTCTTTAAACAAGAGAGAAAGGGAGGAGGAGGGGAGGGAGGAGAGAGAGAGAGAGAGAGAGAGAGAGAGAGAGAGAGAGAGAGAGAGAGAGAGAACGATCAACATTGCGTCGAGACAAACACACACACAAACACACACACACACAAGGCCAAACAGAGAGCAAAAAGTGAGTGAGTCTTTGTACATCTTTGTACATCCTCTACCGGTGTATTCACACTGATCACGAACACAGCCAGTCTCCACTGTTCAGTCGACCCAGCAATGACGTGCTAATGCGTCTGGTGTATGTCAAACAGAGACTAGTGTGACTGACACTTAGCATACAGACACGCCTCTGCACGTGCTAATGGCTGCCTCCCTAACAGTTTAATTAATCAGATCGACACAAAGGGCAGGCAACAAAAGTTCCCTTATAATTACATCTGAAAATGACTCCGAGGTTCCAGACTTTCAGGAAACCGGCCAGGCGTCATCTGTTCTTGGCAATTAAGAAGACATGTTGAAAATGTCAGCTGCGTGTCCTGATCGATACCAAGAGCATCTTGAGGGTCTTCAGTAAATTAAATTGACTGTGTACATGAAATTTTGAGGGCTCTTCTGTTCCTTTGGCTGAGGTGAATCTAATGTTTTGCATTGGTTATAACTGTTAATATCTTCCTCCTCCTCCTTCTACTCCTCCTCCTCCTACTGCTACTACTAGTATGACTACTATGATCAGGACTATTACTACTACTGCTACTGCTGCTGTTACGACTACTACAACTACTACTATTACAATTACTACCACTTCTGCTTCTACTGCTACTACTACTACTACTACAACTACTACTATGACTACTACTAGTTTTAGTACTGCTGCTGCTACTGCTGCTACCACTACCATGACCAATACTATTACTACTACTGCTGCTACTACTTCTACTATTACTACTTCTGTTACTACCACTACTACTACTGCTATTACTACTACTACTGCTACTACTACTACTACTAATAATTACAATATTCATATAGCGCAAAATCTTGATAAAATCAAATCTAAGGGCTGAAACAGACACACACGCACGCACGCACGCACGCATGCACGCACGCACGCACACACACACACACACACACTGCTACCACTACTACTGCCACTACTACTATTACTACGACGATGACAACGACTGATACTATTACTACTACTGCACTGCAATTATAGCTGCTACTGTTACTACTACTGCTGCTGCTATTACTACTACTACTAGTACTACCACTATTGCTGCTACTATTACCACTAAGCAACAGTACTACAACTACTGCTACTATATACTATGACTACTACTGCTACAGCTGCTGGTACTACTTCTACTGCTACTACTACTATTACTATTACGACTACTGCCACTACGAATACCACTATTACTACGATGACAACGACGATGACAACGACACGGCTAATACTATTACTACTACTGCTACTACTGTTAAAACTGCTACTGTTACTACTATTGCTGCTACTGGTGGTGCTGCTGCTAATACTACTACTGCTGCTATTAAGACTATTACTACGACTACGACTACCACCACTACTGCTGCTACTACTACTTCTACTACTACTACTACTACCACCACTGCAAGGCGCCTCATCCCATAAGAACCTTACACACTTCACGAAGCATGAGACACGACCGAATGCAAATACGTATCAACCTTGACTAGTATGTTAAAACCAGATAAGTGACGTTATGGAGGCAATAGGAATAGTCATAACATGTCCGCTTCAATTGTCAGCTGAAAAAAGAACAGCACAAATACTGGTTTAGAAAAGCACAAATACTGGTTTAGAAAAGCACAAATACTGGTTCAGAAAAGCACAAATACTGGTTTAGAAAAGCACAAATACTGGTTTAGAAAAGCACAAATACTGGTTTAGAAAAGCATAAATACTGGTTTAGAAAAGCACAAATACTGGTTTAGAAAAGCACAAGTACTGGTTTAGAAAAGCACAAATACTGGTTTAGAAACGCACAAATACTGGTTTAGAAAAGCACAAATACTGGTTTAGAAAAGCACAAATACTGGTTTAGCGGTTGTTGAATTGTCATTGGACCTGATAAAAGCAAAGATAGATTTCACAATGACATTCATCTGCTGCTTTCGTTATGAAAATATCCTGCACCATTGGCAGGAAAGTGTGTGGAGTTTGTATGCGTCTTACATTATTGCTGGGTACGTTCATTATAAGCTCTTTTCAAAACATCAAAAGAGGAGTCAGACAATTGTGTTTTGTCACCAGATCTGTTTTCACTATATAGCGAAAACATCATGAGAAATCTAGAAGAAGACCCTGCATTAAAGGTTGGAGGGAAAATGATAAACAACATTCGGTACGCAGATGACACCGTGCTAATTGCAGAAAATGAAAGGGACCTACAAAACCTTGTGAACATACTAGAAACAGAAAGCAAAGGTAAGGGGTTGGAACTAAATAGCAGGAAGACTGAAGTCATGGTGATCAGTAAAAAACATGAAATCCCCTCATGCAAAATAAAAAACAAATGGCACAACCTTGACACAGGTTAATAAGTTCAAATACCTGGGAACGGTCATTTCATCAGACGGCAGAAACACATCGGAAATAGCTGGCAGAATCGGCCAAGCCAAAACAGCATTCAAGAAGATGACAAGCATTCTTACCAACAAATGCCTATCAATTAACATCAGAAAGAGAGTCCTTGAATGTTATATAGAACCAATACTGTTGTACGGATGCGAGACGTGGACAGTCAGCTAGCAAAACCAGAGCAGGATCGAGGCAGCTGAGATGTGGTTTCTCAGAAGAATGTTGAGAGTTCCATGGACAGCAAAGAAAACAAACGAGACAGTCTTGATGGAGGCAGACACAAATAGATCACTCATAAGGAAGATTAGGAAAAGACAAGCAACATTTATAGGCCATTTTATGAGGAAGGGGGACTTGGAGCACCTGGTCACAACGGGAAAGCTGGAGGGAAAGAGAGCACCAGCTAGACCCAGGGAGAGAATGCTGGACGGACTTGCAGAGTGGCTGGGGATGAAGAGGGTGGGGGAGATGCTGGGGGCAACAAGAGATAGAGATGGTTGGAAGTCCATGGTCGCCAACGCCATGCGGCAGGGCACCTGATGATGATGATGACGTTCATTAAGAGAAGTGTCCTTGGAAAGAATATCAGATCTTTCCTGCTGTTCTTTTGTCCCCTCTGAGACTTAAATGTTTGTTTGTTTGTTTGTTTGTTAACAACTCTCTTGATTAAAGAATAAAGTCTCCGCCGGAGACTTAAATGTTTGTTTGTTTGTTTGTTAACAACTCGCTTGATTAAAGAATAAAGTCTCCGCCCCCTTCAGGAGTTTTCTCCCTTCTTGTGTTGTCTCCCTTGCTTCTTTGATCACACATTTCCTCATCACTACCCCTCCACCATAATCCCCTCCTCTTCTCCTCCTTTGAAATTCTCGGCAAATAATATCGGGTGTTCGGGGGGGGGGGGGGGGGGGAGTCTTATCCCAGACTTGCCAGAGCTAAAAGGTGAGATTATACTAGATTTGATTTACCAGAGTGTTTCTGACCGAGAGAACGCCAGATTGGAAACGCACTGGCCAGTAAGATGAAACAGCAGAGTTTAATCTTTTGCCAGACTCCATAATACGACTTTATGCCCAGGGAAAGAGCGGATTTGTCAGGGCAAGACAGATGATCCAGATTTATGTGTTTTAAAAAGGGGGAACTAAAGAGGACAACTGGGGGATGAGACTGTTTCTCAGTGCCAGCAAATCTCCACTGTCAGTGGTCTCATTTGTAGGAATACAGAATGAGTGTGAGTAGGATCATCTCTGAGATCATCTCTGTAGCTGCAGAAGACATGGACGATAAGAACTCAAAGGGAAAAAAACTGACTCGTTTGGTCGAGTCTTGGAAGGAATTTCAGGCGGATAGGCATATAGACTGAGGTGAAGAGAGAGAGAGAGAGAGAGAGAGAGAGAGAGAGAGAGAGAGACAGACAGACAGACAAACAGACAGAGAGAGAGAGACAGACAGAGAGAGAGAGAGAGACAGACAGACAGACAGAGAGAGAGAGAGACAGACAGACAGAAAATAGAGAGAGAGCCAGACAGACAGACAGTCAGACAGAGAGATTGTCAAAAAACAAGAGAGATACTGTCAAGAAACAAAATTATTTCAGGTTTCAGACCTAAAACTGTTATCAAAATGCTATAATTCAATATTAGATAGAAAGAAGGTGTGAAAGAGACGACTGAAAAAAAAATCAACCCAACTATGGCAGACGCTGCCCATCTATCTCACATCCCAAAGCTACATCTCCCCCTTGATGATTAACAGCACAGGAGGACAGAAAAAGTAAGTAAAATACGTGCGTTAAAGATGTTGTGAGTCATGTCAGTGGCTGGCTCATGTGAACATCAACACAACCAGCATACGTGCCCATTAAATACGCAGACTCTGCAACAACACAGTGGAGTGTGGTCAGCTCACCCAACAGCTTACGTTCTCTGTGCTCCATCGAAAAAGTTTGATTATGTGTAATGGACAATGCGACCAAATTAATATAATGCGGAGAATAGCTTTTATGAAGAATGATTTATAATAACAACGATATCAATAATAACAACAATATTAATAACAATAATGATAATAAGAATAAGAATGATAATCACCATCATCATTATGATAATGATAACAATGATTTCAAACAACAGAGTTTAAGCTGTTTTGATGATAAACTTTTATTATCACAACATTTCGAGAAATGAATATTTATGTTTAACAATAACATAATTATTACTGAGGTTGTTGGTGTGTTTCAGAAATGCCACTTGCACAAAGAAGTACATGTATATCCCAAACAAGATTTTGTTTTTTTTCTGAAGGGGTTGACCCTCTTATTTTGTGTGTGTGTGTTGTTGTTGTTTTTTTTTTACATTTATTCACAATAAAAATGAACAGACAAGAATGTACCATCATCAACAGCTACAACAATAATTTGTTTCGGAATAAGGTGAACTGTCCGTCTGTGTACACTAAACCGACTTTGTTTTCATTTGTCAAATTTGACACGCCTTTTCTCCATCCAATACAGAATTCTGGCGTTTTAATAGCAGGAACCAGAAAAAAACACGAAAGAAGAATACAAACGCGTATTTAATACAACAAGACAAGACAGGCGCACATATTCGGCCAACTGGCCTTTGTCAAGCGTAAGATTACAAACACGAGATACAAAAAGTTTGAGAAAAAGACTGAAACTTCCCTGCTGCGGTGTTCAATGTGAGATCAGGTTTGATATGTAATAGACAGTGAACACAGCAGCAAGGAAGTTTCAGTCTTTTTCTCAAAATATTTGTATCTAGTGTTTTTTGTGTATAATCTTATGCTTGACCGAAAATTTGCGCCTGTCTTGTCTTGTTTGAAATCAAATATACGTTCGTATTCTTCTTTCGTGTTTTTTCTGGTTCCTGTTTCCTTGAACGCAGGCAGTCACACTTGTTTTGGATTTCGTTTTAATAGCAGTTTTAGTTCTGAAATCTGAAATTTGTTTCTTAACAGTATCTCTCTTTGTTTCTTGACAGTATCTCTCAGTGTGTCTGTCTCTGTGTATATGTCTATCTGCCTCTAATTCCTTCCAAGACTCGACCAAACGAGTCAGGTTTTTTTTGTTCCTTTGAGTTCTTATCGTCCATGTCTTCTACAGCTACAGAGGTGATCCCAGAGATGATCCTGCTCACACGCCTTCTGTACTCCTGCAAATGAGACCACTGACAGTGGAGATTTGCTGATGCTGAGAAACAGTCTCATCCCCCAGTTGTCCTCTTTAGTTCCCCCTTTTTAAGACACATAACTCTAGATCATCTGTCTTGCCCTGACAAATCCGCTCTTTCCCCGGGCATAAAGTCTGTATTATGGAGTCTGGCAAAAGATTAAACTCTGGGTTTTTTTTCACTGGCCAGTGCTTTTCCGATCTGGCGTTCTCTCGGTCAGAAATACTCTGGTAAATCAAATCTAGTATAATCCCACCTTTTGGCTCTGGCAAGTCTGGGATAAGACTCCCCGCCATCCGATATTATTTGCAGAGAATTTCAAATGAGGAAAAAAGAGGAATGGATTACGGTGGAGGAGGAGTATTGATGAGGAAAATGCGTGATCAAAGAAGCAAGGGAGACAACACAAGAAGGGAGAAAACTCCTGACATGGGAGGGAACTTTCTTCGTTGGTCAAGAGATACGTTAAACAACAACAACAACAACGACGACGACGACGACGACAACAACAAGCAAACAAACAGATAATCATGTATTAAGTTTCAGAGGGGAAAAAAACAGCAGAAAATATTGGATATTCTTTCCAAGTACACTTCTCTTGATGAACGTACTGAGCAATAACGTAAGACACATGCAAATTATCATATGTATGCGTTAAAGATGTTGTGAGCCATATCAGTGGCTGGCTTATAAAAAGAACATGGAAATACCCAACATGCATGCCCATGAAAGATGCAGTCTGTGCAAGTACACAGTGGACTGTAGTCAGCTTGTCTAACAGCTTAAGCTCTCTGTGCTCCATTGAAAAAGTTTTATCATGTGTAATGGACAGTGTGACCAAACTGATTTAGAGAATAGCGTTAATGAAGAATGATTTATAATAATACCGATATCAATATTAATGACAACAGCATTAATAATAATAATAATAATAATAATAACAATAACAATAATAATAATCATCATAATCATCATTATAATAATACTGATAATGATAATAATGATTCCAAGCAACAGTGTTTAAGCTGTTTTGATAATAAGCTTTTGTTATCACAACATTTTAAGAAGTGAATTTGTTTAACAACAACACATAATTGTTACTGTTACTGTTGTGTTTCAGAAATGCTACACGCTGAAAGAAGTATATGCGAATGGGTTGACCCTCTTATTTTGTGAGTGTTTGTTTTCTTTACATTTATTCACAATGAAAAAAGAACAGACAAGAACGTACCATCAACAACTGCAACAATGATCTATTTCGGAATGAATTGATGTGTCTGTTTGTTTATACTAAACCTTTGTTTTCATTTTCTTTTCTCACACTGGAAGGAGCAGCAGGGAAGTTTAAGTCTTTTTCTCCTAATTTTTGTACCTGGTGTTTGTTTTTCATCTTACACTTGACAAAGATCAGTTAGCCGAAAATTTGCGCCTGTCTTGTCTTGTTGAATTAAATACGCGTTCTTATTCTTTTTTCGTGGTTTTTTTCTGGTTCCTGTTTGCTTGAACACTGGCATTCACACTTGTTTTGGATTTTGTTTTCATTTGTCAAATTTGACACGCCTTCTATCCATCCAATACCAAAAATTATGGTGTTTAAGTAACAGTTTTAGGTCTGAAATCTGAAAGTTGTTTCTTGACAGTATCTTTCTTTGTTTCTTGACAGTATCTCTCTGTGTCCGTCCATGCATCTATCTGTCTCTAATTCCTTCCAAGACTCGACCAAACCAGTCAGTTATTTTTCCTTTGAGGGCTTATCGTCCATGTCTTCCACAGCTACAAAGATGATCCCACAGATGATCCTGCTCACACGCCTTCTGTACTCCTACAAATGAACCATTGACAGTGGAGATTTGCTGGTGCTGAGAAACAGTCTCATCCCCCGGTTGTCCTCTTTAGTTCCCACTTTTTAAAACACATAAATCTGGATCATCTGTCTTGCCCTGATAAATCCGCTCTTTCCCTGGGCATAAAGTCTATATTATGGAGTCTGGCAAAAGATTAAACTCTGGGTTTTGTTGTTTTATTTTTACTGGCCAGTGCTTTTCCGATCTGGCATTCTCTCGGTCAGAAATACTCTGGTAAATCAAATCTAGTATAATCCCACCTTTTGGCTCTGGCAAGTCTGGGATAAGACCCCCCCCCCCCCCCTCACCCGATATTATTTGTCGAGAATTTCAAAGGAGGAAAAGAGGAAGGGATTATGGTGGAGGAGTAGTGATGAGGAAATGTGTGATCAAAGAAGCAAGGGAGACAACACAAGGAGGGAGAAAACTCCTGATAGGGAAGGGAACTTTGTTCTTTGGTCAAGAGATACGTTAAACAACAACAACAACAACAACAACAACAGCAGCAGCAAAAAGCAAACAAACAGATAAACAGTCAAGTCTGAGAAGGGACATTAAAAAAAAGCAGAAAAGATTAGATATTCTTACCAAGTACACTTCTCTTAATGAACATACCGAGCAATAATTATATAAGACGTATGCAAATTACCAAATATTGCGTTAAGTATTGTGATTGTCATGACTGGGTACGAAAACATAAAGCAGCAGCAGCACGCTCTCAAAGATGCAGATGTACAACAACCTGTGATTGGTACTCCTAACGCTTAGTTCTTTTGTGCTCCATTGAAAAGTTATGTGTAATCGCTATGGAGATGATTATGATAATAATGTAATAAACACTACTACTGTTCTACTACTACTATTTTACTACTACGGATTTGGGATTGACGATTATGATGGACAAGAAAATTTCCCAAGCAAAAGGTTAACTATTTTGTAATAAACTTCATTTCACTTTAAGAAACGAATATGGTTAACAGTAACAAAATCATTACTGAGATTGTTGTTTTCAGAGAAATCACTTACATAAGAAGTATATCCGAAACAAGATTGTTTTTCTGATTGGTTGAACCTCTTTTTTGTGTTTATTTTTCTTTTGTTCTGTTGCATTAGTTCACAATGAAAAAGAACGAACAAGACGTGCACAACAACTACAAAATAATCTTTTTTGGAACCAGTGAACAGCCGTTTGTGTACACTAACAACTTGTTTGCATTTGCCAAATCTGACACACCCTTTTATACATTCCAATGACAGAATTGTGGCGTTTGACAGTATCATCCTGTTCCTTCACACACTCTCGTGTGTCCGGTACTTGTCCATATGTCTATCTCTAATCCTTCCATGACTCGACCAAACGAGTCGTTTTTTCCTTGAGTTCTTATCGTCCATGCTTTACAGCTTACAGAGGGGATCTCAGAGATGATTCAGCCACATACCTCTGTACTCCTACAATGAGACCACTGACAGTGGAGATTGCTGGTGCTGAGAAACAGTCTCATCCCCCGTTGTCCTCTTTAGTTCCCCTTTTTAAAACATAAATATGGATCATCTGTCTTGCCTGACAAACCGCTCTTTCCCCGGGCAAAGTCTGTATTATGAGTCTGCAAAAGATTAAACTTCTGGGTTTTTTTTTTTAATGCCAGTGTTTTCCGACTCGGCATTCTCTCGGGCAGAACACCTGGTAAAACAAATCTAGTATAATCCCACTCTTGCTCTGCAAGTCTGGATAAGATCCCCTCCCCCACCGATATATTTGCCGAGATTCAATGGGGAAAGTGGAAGGGATATGGTGGATGGAGTAGTGATGAGGAAATGCGTGATCAAAGAAGCAAAGGAGCAAAACAAAAAGTGAGGAAACTCTTGACGGGAGGAAACTTGCTTCTTAGTCAAGAGATATGATAACAAAGCACAACAACACACGACGACGACACGACGACGCGCACGACAAGCAACAAGCATAGCAACAGATAACACTGTATTAAGTTCAGAGGGGAAAACCAGCAGATAATACTGATATCTTCCAATACACTTCTCTATGAAAGTACTGAGCAATAAAGTAAGACCATGCAAGGGTATCATAGGTAGCGTTAAGATATTGTGGCCATATCAGTGACCGGCTTATAAAGAAACATGAATACCCAACTGTACGCCATCAGGCAGTCTGTGCAAGTACACAGTGGACTGGGTCAGTTGTCTAACAGCCTGACTCTTGTGAACTCATTGAAAAAGTCTGATTATGTGTAATGCGCAGTGAGTTCCATTTGAATGATTGGAGAATAACGGTCGGAAGAATGATTTTTAAAATAAGATTGTGTATAATAGTATGGCAATAATGAATAATTGTAACAATAAGTAATGATAATAATAATTAATAATAACAATGATAATAATATATTAATAATTGTAATAATATGTTCAGTTTCTCAAGTGATGTTTCCGCGCTCGTAACAAATAATCATAAATAATAATCATGACAACAATACATAGTGAATTTATAGTCGCAACACATGATTATTTTATAAAATAATATATTATATATACTATATAATGATGTATGATATATATATATATAATAAATATGGTCGACTACGTGGTCGTAAGTCCAACTAGCACTTTATCGTGCAATAATAATAAGATGATGAATGACGATAGAATAATAATTTCAAGCGAACAGTGTTTAAAGCTGTTTTGATAACAAACTTTTATAATCCAACATTTCAAGAGATGAGTAGTCACAGCACATCATGTGCCTGCTGAATTGTTGGCAACCATGCCTCACACAAATCTATCTTGTCATTGCAAGTAATTCTCCACCTCTTGTCTCGCCGTACTTCAAGTCCGTCAATATTTCTCCCGGTCTGAGATGTATAACAATAATATACAATTATTACCGAGATTGTTTTTTCAGAGATCCACTGGTAAAGTTACACCCAAACAATTTTTCCGTGATTGACTTCTTATCTTTTTTTCTTCTTCATGTATTCACATATGAAAAAGAGCAGACAAGAAAGTGCATTAACAACTACAAAAATAATTTTTCTCGGAACGAGTTGAACAGCCTGTTTATGTATAATAAACTAACTTTTTTCATTTGTCAGACTTGACATGCCATGATACATCATTCCTAAGCAACGATGAGGATATTAACTACCCTTTAAAATGATAAATTGGTCATATAGCTTTCCCATTTTCTCGTCACCCTGTCAGTAATAAGACGCACTTGCCCTCAGCAGTTTCATCTTTTGACCGTGATGGAAACGAAAAAACTCCTCACTTCGCTTCTTGATTTTTATTTGATGTTCAAGCTTTTGTGGACAACTCAGGGTCTGGCAAAAGGCGGGGAGGTAGGGTGGGGGGCGCAAGGGGGGGGGGGTGGAT
>JAPXFY010000014.1:70739423-70741923 GCA_030674185.1 Monoplex corrugatus
GAGAGACAGACAGAAAAGACAGACACACACACAGAGTAATTAATAGTGAGAGAGAGAGAGAGAGAGACAGACAAACAGACAGAGACAGAGAGAGAGACAGAGACAGAAAGCGAAGGTCAGTGACGCTGACACTAACATTATACTGACAAAAACGAAATTGTTAAGGCCGCTGCTGACACATACACGATGTGAGTTGTGGGAATAGTGGAGAGAGAGAGACAGACAGACAGACAGACAGACAGAGACAGACAGACAGAGACAGACAGAGACAGAGAGGGATGCAGACAGACAAAGAAAGACAGAGCAAGAGACAGAGAGACATAGTGACAGAGAGAGAGAAAGTGTGAGACAGATACAGAAATAGACTGATTAAGAGACAGAAAAGACAGACGGAGAAAGACGAGAGAAAGAGAGAAGAGAAGAAGAAGAAAGAAAGAAAGAAAGAAAGAAAGAAAGAGAGAGAGAAAAGAGAGAGAGACAGACAGAGAAACAGACAGACAGTGGGAGAGACTGAGCAAGAGATACCGAGATAGAGACAGAAATAGACAGACACAGTGACACAGAAAGAGGGGGTGAGGCAGAAGAGACATAGAGACAGAGACAGAGATAGAAAGCAAAAGAAAGAAAGAGTAAGACAGAGAGAGAATACAGAAACAAAGAAAGAAATAGAGAGAGAGAGAGGGGGGGGGGCAGACAGACAGAGAAAGAGACTGGGCAAGAGACAGAAAGACAGAGAGATACAGTGACACATAGAGAGAGGGGCTGACAAAGTTAGAGATAGAGACACAGAGACAGAGAGAGAAAAATAGAAAGAAAGAGAGAGAGAGAGAGAGACAGAGAGATAGAGAGACATACAGGCAGACAAAGAAAGAGACAGAGCAAGAGACAGAGACAGAGAGATATAGCGACAGAAAGAAAGTTTGAGACAGATAAAGAGACTGATTAAGAAGGACAGAAAGAAAGAGAGAGAGAGAGAGAGAGAGAGAGAGAAGAGAGAGAAAAGAGAAGAGAGAGAGAGAGGAGAGGAAGAGAAGAGAGAGAGAGAGAGAGAGAGAGAGAGAGAGAGAGACAGACAGACAGACAGACAGACTGTGAGAGAGACTGAACAAGAGACTCGAGACAGAGACAGAAATTGACAGAGAGACACAGTGACCAAGAAAGAGTGGGTGAGGCAGATAGAGACATAGAGACAGAGAAAGAGATAGAAAGAAAAAGAAAGAAAGAGTGAGACAGAGAGAGAATACAGAAAGAAAGAGAGAGGAGGAGGCAGACAGACAGAGAAAGAGACTGGGCAAGAGACAGAAAGACAGAGATACACTGACACAGAGAGAGAGGGGCTGACAAAGATAGAGATAGAGACACAGAGACAGAGAGAGAAAAAAAGAAAGAAAGAAAGAAAGAGAGAGAAAAGGAGAGAGACAGAGAGAGAGAGAAGAGCAAGAGCAGACAAAGAAAGAGACAGAGAGACATAGTGACAGAAAGAAAGTTTGAGACTGATAAAGACAGTGAATAAGAGACAGAAAGAGAAGAGAGAGAAAGATAAGGAAAGAGAGAAAGACGAGAGAAGAGAAGAAGAAGAAGAAAGAAAGAAAGAAAGAGAGAGAGAGAGAGGAGAGAGAGAGAGAGAAACAAACAGAGACAGACAGTGAGAGAGACTGAGCAAGAGACACGAGACAGAAATAGACAGAGAGACACAGTGACACAAAAAGAGGGGGTGAGACATAGAGACAGAGATAGAAAGAAAAAGAAAGAAAGAGCGAGACAGAGAAAGAATACAGAAAGAAAGAAAGAGAAAGGCAGAAAAAGAAAGATTTGACAAGGGACAGAAAGACAGATATTCAGCGATAGAGAGAGAGAGGGGCTGACAAAGTTAGAGATAGAGACACAGAGACAGAGAGAGAAAGAAAAAGAAAGCAAGAGAGAGAGAGACAGAAAGAGAGGGAGAGACCAGACAGACAGACAGATAGAGAGACAGAGAGATAGAGAGAAATACAGACAGACAAAGAAAGAGACTGAGCAAGAGACAGAGACAGAGAGACATAGTGACAGAGACAGAGAAAGTTTGAGACAGATAGAGAAAGAGACTGATTAAGAGACAGAAAGAGACAGAGAGAGAAAGAGAAGGAAAGAGTGAAAGAGAGAAGAGAAGAGAAGAGAAGAAGAAGAAGAAGAAGAAGAAGAAGAGAAGAAGAAGAAGAAGAGAAGAAGAAGAAGAGAAGAAGAAGAAGAAGAGAAGAAGAAGAAGAAGAAGAAGAAGAAGAAGAAGAAGAAGAGAAGAAGAAGAAAGAAGAAGAAGAAGAAGAGAAGAAGAAGAAGAAGAAGAAGAAGAAGAAGAAGAAGAAGAAGGAGGAGAGAGAGAGAGAGGGGGGGGGGGGGGTTCCAGCTAGTTTTTAACAACAAATCACCAGGCACTACTTTTCTTTCTCGTCTATCACTGTCCTCCCACTCAGTTCTAAATTACCTGGAATTTGTTCAGGAAAAAAAAATGAGGTAACTAGCA
>JAPXFY010000014.1:70746923-70749423 GCA_030674185.1 Monoplex corrugatus
ATCACGTCTGTCTCGTTTGTTTTCTTTGCTGTCCATGGAACTCCAAGTGATCAGACATCTTTAAAGAGAATGGCATTGACTATGTGTTTGTTGGAAGAACTCGAAAAAAGGTGGCTTGCTGTCGAATGGTGACAATTCCAGTGGGAATAAAAAATTTGTTCGTTATTCTTTTCCTGTTATCTGTGTGAAAGTCTGTCGCTGGTTCTGGGTCTGTTTTTGCATCTCTCTCTCTCTCTCTCTCTCTGGTATCTGTTTCTCTGTTTTTCTCTTCTTTTGCCCTCTTTGGCACCCGCGGCGTGTGTGTGTGTGTGTTTGTGTGCACGTGAGTGTGTGTGTGTGTGTGTGTGTGTTGTGTTGTTGTGCGCGCTTGCTTGCTTGCTTGCTTGCTTGCGCGCTGTGTGTGTGTGTGTAAATGTGCATGTGTGTGTTTTCGAGTGTATGTGTGTATGTTTGATCTTTTATTGTTCATTGCAATTGTGTACATGTAATTTGAAATCTTATCTCACTATTTTGAAATTCTTTCCTCCGAACATGAAAATTCTCCGTTACGCTTAAGTGCAATGAAAACAACCTTCTCCTTGTTCCATTATGCTGTTAATTTGTCTTTACCTTCGCTGGTGTCACCCGCGCGCGACGCTCCCAACGAGAATAATTGATTTCCTGTGGTATCGCTATACTCAGCTTAGGGCCAGTATCCTGGAATTATCCTTAGCTGTCTTTGAAATGCCCTGCAGCTCTGCCGTAATTCTTGGCTGCCACATACTGTGTCAGTTTTCTGCCAATTAAAGGCATCACCTTTTCTTTTTCTCCTTTGCTTTTCTGTCTGGCTTTGCTGATGGCAGGGCATGGACGTTCACTGGCTGGCACCATGTCTGCCAAGATTATTGCAGTAGTACTTTCCTCTTTGCAAGTAACATGTACAATCCGGATGATTTTTTTTTTATGTAAAGGACAGAGAGAGTCATATGTGTTGACCTAGTACGTAAAGTAACAAGAAGAAATAAAAGAAGAACATAAGTTTTATCATCATCATCAGCAGCAGCAGCAGCAGTAGCAGCAGCAGCATCGTTAGCAGCAGTAGCAGGATTAGTATCAACGTCATCGTCATCATCATCATCATCATCATCAGCAGCAGCAGCAGCAGCAGCATCGTTAGCAGCAGTAGCAGGATTAGTATCAACGTCATCATCATCATCAGCAGCAGCAGCAGCAGCAGCAGCAGTAGCAGTAGCACTAGCAGTAGCAGGATTAGTATCAACGTCATCGTATCAGCAGCAGCAGTAGCAGCAGCATCATCGTCGTCGTCATCATCATCGTCGTCATCAACACAATCATCAACATAATCATTAAAATCATCATCATCCTCTCCATCACTACTACTACTAACCACCACCACCACCGTGGTAGGAAGAAACTCTGGGGAAAGATGGATAATAGGTCCTAACCATCCGTCATAATAACTACAACAGCAACATCAGCAGCAGGACAACAACTGCAACAAAAACAGCAATCATCAACAACAACAACAACGACGGCATCATCATCAACAACAACGACAACAACAACAACAAATAACAACAACAACAACATCAAGTCATCATCATAAACATGTCACAGCAATGTTTGTACGCTCCGTAAGTTCGTCTAAAAGCACATATCATGCGAATAGACGTTAAAAGAAATAACGAACGAACGCTCGAAAGAGTTTGTCAATTCAAAGGACAGTGCGAGCAGATAAAGACTATGCAAAAACGCTTCCCTGGTTCGGACACTTACAATAATGAGAAAAAGGTAGTCCCCTTTGTCCAGTCTACTCTGCACTGGTGTGCAAATATATGTTGTCTGCTGTATAGAGAGACTGGGGAATAAAACGACGCACACGGACAAAACTTGCGAGTGCTTATGGCTGCTACCCTCACAATTAAATTCGATCAAAAAAGAAGAACAAGAACAAGAAGTAAAAGGGAAAAAAAAAAGAAAAAGAAAAAATAGCCAAAAAAAAAAAAGAAAGAAAGAAAGAAGAGCTGACCAAAGTTCCCTTGTACATATGTCTTGATCGAGTCTCACACTTTCAGGAAACCAGCCAGGCGTCATCTGTTCTTGTCGACTAAAGAAATATGTTGAAAATGTCAGCAGTGTTCTGATCGATATCAAGAGAGTCGTGAAGAAGAATCACCAGTAAACTGTATTGACTGTGCGCATAAACCTTTGAGGAACCGAAATCGGTTTCCAGAATGTCTTGAAAAAAAATCGTCAAAATATTATTGTCTGCGATGGAGTTCCATCTACGATTGAGACTGTGTGACAGGGCTGTACTCTACGCTCACTGTCGTAATGTATCTTCGCATCAACCAGGCCCGTGAGATACAGACACCTGCGGTGTTGGTGAGAATATTTGATCATGACGCATCCGTGAAGTGGATAAGACACGACTCAACTCAGGGTAGGAGCCGGTTGGAGCCCGAAAAATCCCACAAATCTTTTAAGAGATTGATGGGGA
>JAPXFY010000014.1:70754423-70776923 GCA_030674185.1 Monoplex corrugatus
GTTTATGTGTTCGTCGTTAATTCTCTACCACATTTCTTACAGGCAGATACCTAATAAATGCCTGCCTAGACATCAGAGATTGATCTCAGTACCTCACTTCCCTTCTAAAACAAAAATCAATTTGTATCTTCATCAAAAATACATACACACCAATACTTATCTCCGACAGAGATTGATCTCAGTATCTCACTTCCACTTCTAAAACAAAAATCAATTTGCATCTTCATCAAAAATACATACATACCAATACTTATCTCCTATCTCTAGAGATTGATCTCAGTATCTCACTTCCGCTTCTAAAACAAAAATCAATTTGTATCTTCATCAAAAATATATAACACACCGATACTTATCTCCTGATACTTATGCACGTACTAATGGGAAGATTGATCATTTCAACAGCTTTTAAACAAATTCCGAACCATACATTTCTGCAACATAAAAAAACCAATCAAAGGGGGTACGTCATGTACAATCATTACACCCATTAGAAAAATCACATTTGCGTAGCAGACACTGTCGATATACAAGTCCGTAAACTGAAATATTTGATCTCTTTTACACTTGAGTTTTTCACAAATAAGACATTTTCTTGCCGTGTAAGAGATTAAAACCAAAGAGTGGGTTTATTTTGAATTACTATCCATCAAATGTGCTTTTTAGGGAGTCTTTGGGTCTTTGGAAACAGAACATTACTAACGCTGTGAATGCTGTAAGCATCTCTGGCTGGCTGGCTGCTTGATTCCCTGTTCCTGTCTATCTGTCTGTCTGTCTGTCTCTCTTTCTTGCACACACACGCAGACACAGCCAGACAGACACACACACACACACACACCACACAATTAATTTTCTTTACATCCTCGTTTTTGTTGGTTGGTTGGTTGGTTGGTTGGTTGGTTGGTTGGTTGTGCATGTGTGTGTCTATGTGTGTGTCTGTGAAGAATCAAGGAAAACAAAAGAAAACAAAACGAAATAAACACAGCAAAGCAAAACCAGCCAACCAGCCAACAAACCAGCCAACTAACCAACCAAACCACCCACCCACCCACCCAACCACCCAACCAACTGATCCTTATTGTTGCTTAGAGCCCAGCGGACTGCATAGAGTCACATTACCGTTTTCAATACACACAAAATACTTCAACAGAAAAAAAAAAAAGGAAAAGAAAATTAAGTACATATATCAATGCATTCACGCACATAATCTAAGGAGATGCCCCTGGCGTTGACCACTGCGTCCAATTTATCACACAGGGGATTTAAAAACACACTTGAATACAAATTTAAACACAACTAAGGACACTACAACATAAATTAAAAGGACCTAAATAACCTAAAAGTACTTCCGCATACCTCATTTCCCCAGAACCAAAAATATACTTAATATATGTACCCAATTATCAATGCTAAGAGAATGCACTCGACACTTTACTGAACACATACAAGCAAGGACAAGCAAGGCAGAAAATGATAGGAAGAAATGATAGAAAGCAAAGGAACAAGGCAGAAACAAACGGAGTAACAGAAAAAAAGGAAATTCCTAGAAATAAAATTTCCAGAAGGTGGGTATACAATTTATACTGATAGAGCCTCCGGCATTGCCACAGGGGGTGGGGGTGGGGGTGGGGAGGATGGGGGTGAGACAAAGCGAACAAAACACCGAAGATAACGAAACTGATGATATCAACGCGGTCAATTTACAAGGCAACAAAACAATGTTAAACACCGCCTCTGTCGTGCAGCCAACTGACATGAAGATGCACAAGAAGGCATTCAAGATGGAAAACAGGATTTATCGAAATAATAGCAAATACTCCAAGCCAGCGTATCGATTCCATGTGCACAAGCCATTCTTGTAATTAGTTTTGTTTCGTTGTGGTCCAGATTGATTTGTCCTCGTCACACACACACACACACACACACACACACACACACACACACACACACACACACACACACAGACACACGCACGCACGCACACACACACACACACACACATACACACAAGGCAAATTGTACTAGGGTGACGCGAACTTGGTCTTTTGCTTGTTATATATGTGGAGTGTGTGTGTGTGTGTGTGTGTGTGTGTGTGTGTGTGTGTGTGTGTGTGTGTGTGTGTGTGTGTGCGTGTGTGCGTGTGCGTGTGTGTGTGTGTGTGTGTGCATATTTGACGTATGCATTATCCAAGAACGACTATGTTATTTTTGTGTTGTATAATGTTTATAATGAGTTCACAGACCTTCAATAGGGCTATGGCCTTACTGAATATATGTATGACTCTCTCTCTCTCCTTGTGTGTGTGTGTGTGTGTGTGTGTGTGTGTGTGTGTGTGTGTGTGTGTGTGTGTGTGTGTGTGTGTGTTTATGCGTGTGTGTTTGTGTGTGTATGTGTGTGAGCATGTGCATGCGTGTGTGTGTGTGTGTGTGTGTGTGTGTGTGTGTGTTGTGTGTGTGTGTGTGTGTGTTTCTTTTCCGTGTTTCTATTTACATCTCCCCACTATCTCTCTTGTGTGTCAAGTTTCATTTGTTTATTCATTTGTTTGACTTTGTTCATGGTACATTTGCCTACATGCAGGTCAGCCCGGTAAACTCCGTCGTTACAGCATGGGGCTCTCAGTGCTAAGGTCGTTGGTTCGTTCCGTTTTCCCACTGTCTGTATGTCTGGTTTTGTTTATCTGTCTGCCTAGTATTTCATTTTGTTTTAGGTTGTTTTGTTTCATTTTGTTTTGTTTTAATATTTATTTGTTTTAATGTTTTAGTTTGTTTTGTTATCTTTTGTTATATTTTATTTTTGTTTTATTCTATTTCATTTTTTTAAATTCTGTTTTGTTTTATTTTCTTTTATTTCATTCCGTTTCACTTTATCTTATTCTTTTTTATTTTGATTTGTTTAATTAATTTTCTTTTATTTCATTTTATTTTATTTTATATTTCATTATATTTTCCTACTTTATTTTACTTTATTTCATTCCATTTCATTTAATTACCTTATTCTATCTTATTCTACTTTATTTTTTCATTTTATTAAATAAAATTTTTATCTTATTTTGATTTTGTTTTCATTGTGTCATATTTCTTTTTTATTTCATTTTTTTAATTTTTGTACAATTACCTACAAGCAACGTAATAGGTTAAGCTCAGTCGGTAGAGCATGTAACTCTTAATTGTAGGATCGGTGGTTCGAGCCCCAGATCCCATGTTTATACGTTACCGCTGAGTTATATGATGGAACAGTGGAATTCGAGATATTCAGCTGTCATGGCCCCCCAGGAAGCCAACGAGGCCTACCTCGTGGATCTGTGTGGGGATTCGAACCTATGCACCATCCACGCCAAGCTCGTGGCGGTTATGCCTAACGGCATCCATCTATTGTTAATGTTAATTCTGTGTAAAGACCAGCCGACTGCGTATAGCTCTATCAGGGCTACAACCGTTTCAAAATGTACACAATGCTTCGAAAGGGGTAAAAAAAAAAGGAAAAGAAAATTAAGTACACACATCAATCCATTCATGCATAAAATCTAAGGACATGCCCCTGGCGTTGACCACTCCGTCAGGGGATTTAAAAAATACATATCTGAAACATAAGTAAGGACACTGAAACATATAAAAGCGAGCCTAAATTACCTAAAAATTTCTTCCGCATATCACGTTCTCCTAGAGCCAAAAATGCACTTAATACATGTACCCAATTGTCAGTCCTAAGAGAAAGTACTGTAGACTTTGTTGAACACATACAGGTGAATGGACCAGCAAGCTAGAAAACGATAGGAAGAAATGACAGAAAGCAAAGGAACAAGAAACAAAGAGAGTGTCAGAAAAGAGGAAATTCCTGGCACAGAATTTCCCGAAGGTGGGGATACCATTCGTACCGAAAGAACCTCCGGCATCCCAAGGGGAGGGGGGCATCCAACTACTCGTCGTATCCATGTTGAACGCGCTTTAAAGGGTGGCACCAGCACACCAACACAATCATCCACCCACCTCCCACCAACATCTCAGCATCAAAGGTAACTAGTACGATGTCTGTCTTAACTGTTGTTGTCGGCCATCATGTTGCGTGGATATGAATTTGTACGTATGAATGTATATGTGTGTGTCTGTGTGCGGGCATGTGTGAGTGTATGTATACACACACACACACACATATATATATATATATTTATATATATATATATATATTCATATATATATAGACACACCAAAACATATATATATATATATATATATATATATATATATATATATATATATATGTGTGTGTGTGTGTGTGTGTGTGTGTGTGTGTGTGTGTGTGTGTGTGTGTTTATATTTTATATTTGTAGTTATTTGTACTTATACTTTTTGTTATTTCTCATATCTTACTTATTTACTTATCTACTTCTTTATTTATTCTTTTATTTATTTATCTTTTTCTTTCTTTATTCATTTATTCATTTATTTATCTATTTCGTCTTTTCTTTCCTCAGAAGTGGACGACAGACTGGCGGGGCTATGATTATGAAAATATTGTCTTCATCTTGTCGATAGGTAGCGGAGGCTTTGTACATTGACTGGGGGGCTTTCTGTGGTGTGAGACTAGTTCATGTTGAGTGGCTAGTTGAATTGTGATTCAGACCTTCAATTATTTATTTACTTTATTCAATTTTTCTTTTCTTTGAAGATTGCATGTTTCTGGGCTGTCATAAGTGTCGGAGATTTATACAGGCAGCTATTGCACCATTAACTACCGATTCTCTCCTCCCTCTTCACCTCATTAATAGTTTGCTAACGCTTCCTTTACTTTCTTCTTTTCCTTTGTATGTTTGCAGTACACCTTTTTCTAACCATTCTTATCTATTTATTTGATATATTCAGATTTAGGTAATGTATCTAATTTCTATGTTTGTGCTTATGTATTATGCATGGGGTAGCAAGAACTACATGTAATACAGCTCCATTGGGACCTAATGCCACTATCCTTAGGTAATACTATATGTAGTGTGTTGTGAAGTTCAAGTTTTTGTCTCTCTCTCTCTCTCTCTCTCTCTCTCTCTCTCTCTCTCTCTCTCCCCCCTCCCCCCCCTCCCTCTATCATCAACTTTTCTTTCAGCATCTTTCGTAATAATCAGGTTTGTCACACGGAATGGGAAGAGTAACGGCAAACACCCAAACAACGAAAACAGCTAAATTACTAGAATGCCAAAGTATTATGTGAGCACGCGTTGCCTCTCTTGTCTCTGCCTGCCTGCCTGTCTCATTGTCTGTCTCTGTCTCTCTCATTCTCTCGTCACTTTCACTCCATACCCCTTGAGTGTCTTCCAGCCAACGTTATGAGATGGAATGGAAAGAAGAACTGAAAACACGTAAACAACGAAAACCCGAGTAATTGATTGAAATGCTCCTTCACACACACAGATCCAAACGTAATTTTTTTTTATGAAAGCCCCTAACTGTGCCCTCTGTATATGTTTCTGTCTGTCTGCCTGGTTGTCTGACTGTTTTCTGCCAGAAAATTGCTGACAGATTTGGGTGGAGCGCATAATTATGGAATTGTCCGAGTGCGATGGTTCCCTCTTGATCAAAGTCCAAAGTCCACACAAACAATATTTGGGTGGGAGAACAGAGACATGGTTTGGATATCTAATTGTAAATTCTTCAACAGGAACAGGGGTATGACAACAGAAGAAAAAAAACAACAACAAAAACAGTGATCTGTAATAAACATTCTCTGTTGATTCTAATAGGTTTGGGTTTTAGGGGATGAGAGATGGGGGGGGGGGGGGAGTGAGTTTGTCAGTAAATGATGACGGAAATCTGTCATGTTCCCCACATTATTCGTACTGTTTTTTTTAAGGATCTCATTACCAGCATTTTCTTGCAATCTGTCATTGTCTTTATTCTCTTTTCTCCTTGCCTATACCTGCCTGCCTGCCTGCCTGCCTGTCTGCCTGCCAGCCTGCCTGTCTGCCTGCCTGCTGTCTGTCTGTCTTCTTGTTCTTCTGTATCCTTTTGTCTCTTTCTCTTTGCTTAACTACGTGCTGTGTCTGTTATTATGTCTTTCTTTCTGTCTGTATTTTTCTGTCGTTGCCTGTCTTTGTTCTCTTTCTCTTGCCTCTACTGCTATCTTTGTCTATTGTTTCTTCTGTTTGCCTGTCTTGTTCTTCTCCTTGCCTCTACTGCTTGTCTTTGTCTGTCTGTTTCTTTCTGTCGTTGCCTGTCTTGTTATCTTCTCTTGTCTACCTGCTTGTCTGTCTGTTTGTTGTTTTTTTCGTCGTTGCTCTTTGTTCTCTTTCTCTTGCCTCTACCTGCTTGTCTGTCGTTGTCTGTCTGTTTCTTTTCTGTCGTTGCCTGTCTTTGTTCTCTTTCTCCTTGCCTCTACCTGCTTGTCTGTCTGTTTTCTGTCTGTTTCTTTTCTGTCGTTGCCTGTCTTTGTTCTTTCTCCTTGCCTCTACCTGCTTGTCTGTCTGTCTGTCTGTCGTTTTTTTCTGTCGTTGCCTGTCTTTGTCTCTTTCTTCTACCTGCTGTCTGTCTGTCTGTCTTTGTTTCTTTCTGTCATTGCCGACTCTATCTCTTCTCCTACCTCTACCTCTTGTTATCTGTCTGTCTGTCTATGTTTCTCTTCTGTCATTGCCAGTGTTTGAAGAAGCATCAACAATAAAGATTGATGATGGTGTCTTTGCATCGTGTACATTTTTTCTAATAATAGATAAAAACGTCACAAGAATGTTTTAATCTTAACATGCTATTTGCTTTACAGTAAAAAAGATCTGCAAAGCTATGTATCACGTACATAAGTATATTTCAGAGTCTCACAAAAAACATAAACTCTACCAAATTATATATATTTTTTGGGAAAAGATCATCGTAAACAAAATGCAAAATATTCTGCTGACATGACATTCATCGTCTCTTTGTTTTTGTCTGTGGTTTTCTTCCAGGGTTTTACATTCGTAAATGATGAAATCTTTTAGATTTAGATATACCTTTGACATTTTACTTCTTGTGCCATTATTCCAATAAGTTCAATAAACGTATTATTGCTCTTAATTCACTTTCATGAGAGATTGTGATGCTGATGATAAATTACATACAACGCTAAACATACCACACAAATTGGAAAGTCAGAAGACTTTTTTTTTGCATTGAATTTTTCCCCTATTTGTTAAACATTCGTTTTCCTGCCTATCTTGATTTTTCCTTCCCTTCTTTCTTTTATTTTAGATCATTTTCTTTCACGCATGATTGGATGGTTTAAAATCCCATCCTACTATACATTAGATTGTCTTATCTAAACAGGAAGACCTCTTATGCCTTTAATGCAATAAAACATGTACCTTTTCATATCTCTATTTTAAAACAATGCGACTGTTTCACATCGACTAGAAGTGTGTGTGCGCGTGCGTGCATGTGTGTGTTTGTACGTGTTTGTGTGTTCGTTCGTTCTTTGATTTAACGTCTTTTCACTATGAATGATATTAGACAAAATAGTGAAAAGACGTTAAATGAAAGGAAGCAAAATGTCAAATGTTCATTCGAAATCTAAAGGACAAAAATATATGTGAGAGAGAGAGAGTGGTGTGTGGGATGGAGTGTGTGTGTGTGTGTGTGTGTGTGTGTGTGTGTGTATGTGTGTGTGTGTGTGTGTGTGTTGTGTGTGTGTGTGTGTGTGTGTGTGTGTGTGTGTGTGTGTGTGTATGCGCACGTGCACGTGCGTGCATGCGCGTGCGTGTGGGTGTGGGTGTATATCTCGGAGACAAAAATAGTATGTAAACAAGATTCCCTTAGCCCTTTCTGAGTGGATCCCTACCGCATTTTGTTCAATGCTGTGCAGCGTTGACGTGTCACAAAAGCATAAGTTTGGAAGATCAGGCTACAAAATGAAAGCTACACGGTTCAAACAACTGCTAAAATCGCCATTCCTTTAAAGAAAGAATGTTAACGCCCGGATATATTACGACAGTAAGCGTAGAATACAACCCTGTCACACAGTCTCAATCCTAGATGGAATTCATAGCATCATGATTATCATCTTTATCGACATCATCATCATCGCATTGCAAAAAAACTGTGCCAGCACTGTGGCCATTAAGATGGCGAAGAAAATATGACGGGGGAAAAAGGTGAGCACAAAGGTATCCTCCCTGAGTGCGATGATCCTTAAAAAAGATGTTAACAGCACTTTACAGGCACTTTTGACAAACCTGTTTTTCACTGTAGTGACAATCTACCATTGCCCTTTACTCAAGTCATGTCTGATTTTTTTTTTCGTTTAACATAAAGCTTCTTCAAGATTCACAGATTGGTGATGATATTCATATGAAAAGAGACATCACCAGAATGGCTTGACCATCCTTGTTACATTATACAGTTAATCTTCCCCTTAACTGATCCTACCTGCAATATTCCTTTGAGAACCACGATTATATGGAGTGTCTACATTCAGCAAAATACCAATCTCTTGAAATTATACTGCTGTCTTGAACTAGCCTGCAGCCGGAACAATTGTCAGATGCCACACATGAGCCAATTTTCTGCCAATTAAAACCATCGCTTTTCGTTTCTCTGTGCGGTAGTGCCACTGGCACTGACATCTGCTGCTGGCTTCGCTGTCTTCTGCGACAAAACTATAGTCCTTTGCTACTGCCAATTCATAGAATAGTGGACACGCTTCTTTTAACCCTTTGACTCTCGCACCCTATCTATCAACTGCAGAAACTTAACCCTTTCCACCATCTTCCTATATGGTCAGGGAATCAAACAGTTAAGTTTTTGCTTTGGTAGCATTGTTGACAATGCAGGAAGCTGATGGAAGGGTCCTCATCCTTTAAACCAGCTTCCTGTATGGTCAGGGGATCACAGGGTAAAATATTTGCTTTGGTAGCATTGTTGATGTTGCAGGATGCTGGTGGACAGGGTGCAAGAGTTAAGTATATTTGTGTAGCCAGTATGTATAAACCAACAGCGACAGCAAGTGCAAAGAACACAAAGAACAAAAATGGCAGTAACATGAGGAAGACAAAAATGAAGAAAGAAGATGATGGAGATATGGAGTAATTTTTATCGCCAATGTATGTCATAAATTTTCATCATCGTCATAATCATCAGCAGCTGTAAAAGCAACGTCAACGACAACAGCATTAGCATCAACAACAACATCAACAAAAACAGCAACAGACAAAACAGATAAATAAAAAATAAATCAATTGTAGTTGTTGTTAGTTTTGTTTAAAGCCCAGCCGACTGCGTAGAGCCATATCAGCGCTATAACTGTTTCAAAATATATACAATACTTCAACAGGGAAAAAAGGAAAAGAAAATTAAGTACACACATCAATGCATTCGCGCACATAATCTAAGGAGACGCCCCTGGCGTTGACCACTCGTCCAATTTGTCGAACAGGGGATTTAAATAATATCCTGAATATAAGTTTAAACAACTAACTGGACACTAAAACATGTATAAAACAGACCTACATTACCTAACGTAAAGAAATCAATTGAAGAACAGCAGCAACAATAGGAGCAAAAACAACAAACAACAAAAGCTTTATCATTAATCAAACATTACATACCTATCATCACCATCATACATCATCATCATGTGCCTGCTGCATGGCTTTGGCGACCATGGACCTTCATATGAATCTATATTTTGTGGCCACAAACACATCTCCCATCATCTCTGTCTTCATCCATTCCGCAAGTCCGTCCAATATTTTCTCCCTGGTTCTACCTGGCGCTGTTTACCCTCCAGCTTCCCTGTTGTGACCAGGCGCTCTAATTTCTCTTGCCTGATAAAATGTTCTACAAATGGTATTTGTATTTTCCTAATCTTCTTCCCTTATGTTCTCTTAACAGTATTCTTAGAAACCACATTTCAGCTGCCTCAGTCTCGTTCTGACTTTGTACCAATAAGATTTTGTAAAACCGAAAGACTGTAAGACATTAGGAAGCCGCATAAAAGCTATTCCCAGTTGGTACACTTGAATAATGAAAACAGACTCTCCTTTTATGACTGGCCAATCCTACACCGACGTGCTAATGCGTCTTCTGTAGACAGAGGCTAGGGAATAACACAATGCACGCGGACAAGCTTGCACGTGCTAATGGCTGCCACCCTCACAATTTGATTGAATTTAAAAAGGGGGGGAGACGACCAAAGTTCCCTCGTAATTTGATCTCAGAGTAATCTAAGACATTCAGGGAACCAACCAGGCGTCATCTGTTCGTGTCGATTAAGGAGACATGTTGAAAATGTCAGCTATGCTCCTGATCGATATACAGAGTGTCTTGTATTGTAAAGTCTTCAGGAAGTTGGGTTCTCTGTGTGCCTAAGACTCCAAGGATTCTCTGACCTCTGTGTAGTTGACGTGTGGTTCATGACAATGCTTCTTATACCGATAAACTGGTACTTGCTGTCATCAGTTTGTATTGAAACAGTATCAAACGTAGAATGGTTGCAAGGAGCCTTTATCTGCTGGCTTTATTACAAAATGTTGCTATGCGTTTGTCAATGTTAAATAGGTTCTTTCTGGGGTCAAATAATTGTTATCCTCACGTTTGTGGTAGATGAGAATATGTCTATATTTACTATGACATTTTTGTCATTTTTTCCCAACATAATTCTTGTAGTGAATAGTTTTATTTCACCAGTTATAATCTCTCTCTCTCTCTCTCTCTCTCTCTCTCTCTCTCTCTCTCTCTCTCTATATATATATATATATATATATATATATATATATTATATATATATATCCTCTCTCTCTGCTCACACACACACACACACATATATATATATATACGTATTTATATACATACACACACAGATATATATGTATACTATATTATATTTCATAAAGACTCACATTTTGCTGACACATTTTATACAATCAAAAGACCTGTTGTAGACAGACATGCAGACAAACTAACGAAGAAAACAGTAAACACAGAAACAAACAAAGAAACAAACCAAAGAAAGAAAGAGACAAACAAACAAAGAAACAAACAAAAAGAACAAAATAATACAAAATAAAACAAAACAAAAACACATTCTATTTTGTCGATGTAAACAACACCTTTATCCTAAAGTAACACTGAAAAACGTTCAGTCGTTAATAAAACTAAAACAGTAAGTAAGTACTCCAAGAGCTTCTAAAGAGACAGGCTCTTCCGTATCTGTAAGTCATCAGGAAGTGAGAGAGAGAGAGAGGCTCTTAGACTTCAGTACTGTGGCTGCACTCAGGAACTAATAGGAAAGTGAATTGTTTCGCCTCACCCAGCCAAAGACATGGGCTGCAAGAAAACCTCATTTAGCAAACTGTCACTGAGAACTAAGAGAAGTATGCACACAATTAACTTGCTTCCACAGGTAATCGGAACTTGACTGACACTGAGCATTGGTCAGCTTATCTCACGCTACCACCACCCCCCGAGGGGGGGGGGGGGGGGCTCTTTCAGTATAAATAGCATCCCCACCTTCTGGAAACTCTGTGCTAGGAATTTCTTCTTTTCTGTCATCTCTTTGTTTCTGCCTTGTTCCTTTGCTTTCTGTTATTTCTTCCTATCATTTTCTTGCCTTGCTGGTCCATTTACCTGTATGTGTTCGTCAAAGCCTTACATACTTTTCCTTGGTATTGATGATTAGGTACGTGTATTGGGTGCATTTTTGGCTCTATGGAAATTAGATATGCGGAAGCAATTTCAGGTAATTTAGGCTTTTTTTTTTTATATACGTTCTATTTAGAGTTCTTAGTTATAATTAAATTAGTGTTCAGGTGGTGTTTTTTTCAATCCCCTGTGTGATAAATTGGACGGAGTGGTCAACACCCTTAGAATAGGTGCCTAAATGCATCGATATCTTTGCTTAATTTTCTTTTCCTTTTCTTGTCCTGTTGAAGTATTGTGAATATTTTGAAACGGCTATATCCTGCTAGTTGGGCTTTAAACAACAATAATATAAATGACAATCTCACGATGGCGACCAATAAATTTGAGTAGCCAAGGTCGATTTGGCAATGTTTCCCCCTGGTTATCTGCTTTGTTTCGAAACATTCAAAATATACGTAATGTTTACCTGCAGTGACTGTTTATGTACATGTGCATGCGTGAAATCGAGAACAAGCACGCGAGCACGTGCGTGCGCACACACATACACAAACACGCACACACACGCACATATACCTCTCATATACTCATATACTCACACACGCGCGCACACACACACATACACAACCCCCCTCCACACACACACACACACAAGCACACACTCCCCCTCCGCATACACATGCACAAACACACCCTACACACACATGCACACAACCTGTCCCCCCCCCCCACACACACAACCCACCCTTCCCTCCCACCCCACACACATACACACACAAATCACATCCCCCCCCCCAACACACACACACTTCTCCTTCCCGGCCATCTCTCCTCCTCTTTGTCTCATTTACTCACTTACACCAAGTCTACGACAGCTCCTTAGTCATAACTTCACACAAAATGAGAACATTACCAAGAACATGAAGTGAGCGATGTGTTTCTGCACAGAACATGAAGGTTTCTTAAGCTCAGTTGTCGTACACAGTGTGGAAGGAAGCTCTGCTTGGGTGGGTGTATGGTAATGCTTTCATGAAAAAAGAACTAGAAAGAGAAAAGGAGCATGGATGCTTTATGGCTTGAACTCTGGATTTGGGGGGGGTCTGTAGTCGAGGGGGGCCTGTAGTCGAGTGGTTAGAGCGCTCGTCTGCGGTGCGGAAGGTCGGTGGTTCGAATCCGCTAAACGCTGGTTCGATTTTTCCGGCCTGAAAACTCCCTCTGTCCACCCAGCAGTGAATGGGTACCTGACTTCGGTCGGGGGAGGTTTAAAAAAAAGGCGGCGAAAGGAGAGGGATGGGCTCCGCCTTTCATAATGCCGTGCCCTAGACACGGTGAATCTTTAACAGTTCACCGCCCCTACGGCCATATGACCATGGGACCTTTAACCTTTTAACCTTAACAAGCAACCAAGATGGGGTGGCATATCACAGCATGCAAAGGTAGATCTTATGTGACTTATAATCTCATTCCTAGATTGTTTATATGGATAAAAGCATGCATGTGTGTATACATACATACATGGATACACATATACATGTAGATACATACATAGACACACAGATGGAGAGAGCGAGAGAGATTAGATTAGATAAGAAGATCAGATCAGATCAGATCGGAGATAGGTTGATCGGAGATAGGTTGATCGATAATAGATAGATAGATAGATAGACAGATAGATAGAAAGAAAGATAGATAGATAGACCAGAAAGGTAGATAGTTATTTAGATAGATACACACATACGTACATACATACACACATACAAACATACATACATACATACATACATACATACATACATACGTATATACGTACATACATAATATAGACATGCATGCACGTATACATGCATATGATGTACATAAATACATGTATGTATGTACGTACTTGTGTACGCATATGTATGTATGTACGTATGCATTTCTGTCTGTCTGTCTGTATGTATGCCTGCATGCATGCATGCGTGTATGTATGTATGTATGTATGTATGTATGTATGTATGTATGTGTGTGTATGTATGTATGTATGCATGTATGTATGTACGTATGTACGTATGTATGTATGTATGTATGTATCTAAATAACTATCTATCTATCCTTCTGTCTGTCTGTCTGTCTGTCTGTCTGTCTATCTATCTGTCTATCTATCTATCTATCTACCTACCCACCCACCTACCTACCTACCTACCTATCTATCTACATGTATCTATCTATCTACCTATCTATCTATCTATCTATCTATCTATCTATCTATCTATCTATCTATCTATATCTATGTAATGTTACGAGCTTTTGTGATAAACGGTTATACTGGTTACCCATCTAATCTAAAGTTCCAAGGGAAATAGACTGTTCCAAAAGTTTTATTGTCAGACTGAATGAACGACCTACACTCCAGTCTCATTTTGTACACTCTTGTCAGTGATGGATAAGAGAGAATGGAAGTCGTCAGCAGGTTCCCAAGATAACTGGAATTTGACAGACACAAACATGAGCTTCAGCCATCCACTAGAGAAAAGATTAGAAAAAAAAGCACAATCATCTTAAGTATTTTGTACTTTTACCCATCCAGGACACTAGTGATTAATTGATTGATTAATTGATTGATCCATTTAATTAATTGATTGATTGATGGATGGATGCATGCATGAATGGATTGATCAATCTGATTAATTGATTGATTGATTGGTTGATGCATGCATGAATGGATTGATTTGGTTCAGTTTTTACGTCCACACCTACTTCAGGTGATATGGCTGACGGGATAACCATCCCAGGGAAGTGGGAGAAAGGGAGACTTATCTAATCTTTATACTGACACCACCAGATCGAAAACAAGTGCGACTGCCCCGCGCCCAAGCAAAGGACGGTTGGCCGAAAATTTGCGCTTGTTTTGTCTTGTTTTGTTAAATACGCGCTTACATTGGTTTTCTTGTTCTTCTGGTTCCTGACACCACCAGAACAACAATGACGTTAAGATGGGACAGTGAGAAGGCCAGCTTTAACGTAGTGCCCCCTGGGTCAATGGAGCTTGAGGCTACTTCCTTCATATACAGTGTACCTTCGGTGTTTCGACATTGTCAGGGCATAAATTCCAAGACAGATTGCTAAACGCAGTGCTCATCTCAGCCCCGGAAAACCGTTATAAAGGGAAGTAACTTGATAAGCGTGGTACGAAGTGGAGAAATAATGGATCTGGATTGAGGTTTTGCACTCAGACTTTGGTATAACGTATACACCATGGAAATCAGCGCTGAGTGACACGCTCCTGTTCCAAGTTATCTGGGAAGAAGTCTGTATCCGTGGCAACGTTTCCAGCATATTTGTGCTTGATAACAAATAGTACTACTAATAATACCATGTGTAACCACTACCACAATAACCACCACCACACACCCAAAACCACCACCACCGCCGCCACTACCACCGCCACCATTACTATGACTACTCTTAATACTAATACTACTGCGACACTAATACTACTAACACCATTACTGCTTCAACTAATGCTACTTCTACTACTATCACCACTACCACCACTACCAGTACTACTACCACTACTACTACTATTACTTCTACTGCTACTAATACTTTTCTACAACTACTATTACTACTTTTAGATTTACTATTACTTTTATTACTTTTACTACTACTACTACTTCTACTATTACTACTATTGTTACTAATACTACTAGTGCTACTTTTTTCCTTCTACTACTACCATTATTACTACTACTACTACTTCTTCTATTACTACCCTAACACTACCACCGCCACTATTAATAATGATAATGATAACAATACTGACGTGCATGGTAGTCAAGTGGGCAAACACTGGACTTTCAATAGTATGGTCCCAGGTTCGATCCGCCCAGACAGTACCACCTGGTGGGCAGATCTGCATATACAAATGATGATGATTTAATAGTGATGATGATAAAGATGGACAAGACGATGGTGGTGGTAATGATGACAATGACTGTGATGATGATCAGTATGAAAATGTTATTGTCATTGCTTCATCTGCTCTTGCTAAAAGTGATAGAGTTAATAAGTATTGCATTTTTTTAACATCTGAAACATGCCTAGTTAACTGCACGTCACTTAAAATGCTTTAAACCATCAACGTGAACTGGCGTGAAAATAAGTACGTTTCTCTAATGGCAAACGTGGATGTCACTAATAATTGTCACAGGCAGAGAGGAAAGGCCAGACACTGAGGCAGGAAGCAAACAGCTTTTAATTGGCAGAAAACTGGCACATTGCAGCAGCAGCAGCAGCAGTGGCTGGCAACTACACAATAGTTTCAGGATAGTGCCAGACAGCAAAGGGTGAATTCAGACATCCAGCACTTTGCAGAATGTGTGTAGAGAACATCAGAAAAGGCCATTGGTTCTCAGAGGAGTACTGGATGTGCGTGTGATCTGCAGGACGGAAGAGAAGTGATATGCATAATGCAACAAGGAGGAGAAAGCGCTTTCCTCGCATTACCAGAGTAAGGAAGGATCTTCATGTGCAAAATGGACTATGTCAAGACAGTAAGACACTACAGTGGTGTGGCGTGTGGTTCAAACACCTGCCTGGGGCGCCAGAGACCCGGGGTTTGAATCATAAATGAAACAGTTTTTTTTCTCTTCTCCACCTATCATCATCATCATCATCATCATCATCATCATCATCATCATGTGCCCTGCCGCATGGCGTTGGCGATCATGGCCCGCCACACGAATCTTCATCTGTTGCTGCCAGCACATCTCCCACCCTCTCTGTCCGTAGTCACCCTGCAAGTCCGTCCATATTTTCTCCCTGGGTCTACCTGGTGTTCTCTTTCCTCCAGCTTTCCTGTTGTGACCAGGTGTTCTAATCCCCCTTTCAACTCTACCTGTATCTTTTCTTTACTGGTTTTTATTTTTTGTTCTAGCTCAATACAAAGACAAACACTATTAGCATAGCAAAACTCATTGACATAAAACACGTCAAATTGAACAAATGTATAGCGCATCCACATCTCGTTCAAAGAATCTCCATGTGTATATCATCAATACCAAAGTATAAAAAATGGGAACATTTACAAGTTAAACATTGACACACATTCATAATACACATGTAAATAAATGGTCACATTAACCCTTTGACTCCTGCACCTGGCCACCAGCACCATACATTGCCAACAATGCTAGCAAAGCAAAAACCTGACCCTTTGATTTCCTTACCCTGTCCACCAACTTCCTGCAGGATGCTGGTGGATAGGGTGAGGGAGTCAAAGATTTAAGTTTTTGCAGTTGGTAGACAGGGTGCGGGAGTCAAAGGGTTATGAACATCATTTGTAGCGAGTGGTAGACATGGCGGGTATTTAACTCTAAAGGCGTGCAAGTTCCTCGTCACGTTGGCACTGTATTCTTCTATGTGTTTTCCCCCATCACTTGATCTTTTACATTACTTTTATGGTTGTTTAAAGCCCAGCCGACTGCGCAGAACATATCAGGGCTATAACCACCTCAAAATACAAAACTTGAACAGGAAAAAAGAAAATTAAGTACACATATCAATGCATTCGCGCACATAATCTAAGGACATGCCCCCAGCATAGGACCGTTCCGTCCGATTTATCGCAATGGAGAGATTTAAAAAACACACCTGAATACAAATATAAGCATACATAAGGACACCAAAACATATATAAAAACAGGCATAAATTACCTAAAATTGCTTCCGTATATATCACCTCCCTAGAGCCAAAAATGCACTTAATACATGTAGGGGCCTACCCAATTATCAATCCGAAGAAAAAGTACGTAAGACTTTATCGAAAAAATACAGGTGAATGGACCATTAAGGCAGAAAATAAGTAGAAATGACAGAAAGTAAGGCAACAAGGCAGAAACAAAGAGAATGACAGAAAAGAGGAAATTTCTATAGCACAGAATTTCCAGAAGGTGGGGATACTATTTATACTGAAAGAGCCCCCGGCAACCCAACGGGGGGAACCACTTCATCTAAGTCATGGTCTGGGTGCTAGTCTTTCGTATGGGACTGTACACCGGGGTTCCGTGTGAAGCACACACTTAGCACACACTAATGGACGCACAGCAACAAAACTGTGAAAAATTCCACTTCCACGGGTTAACGGAAATACACGCTAAACATGGGTGGTGCAGCACTGCGGCGATAGACACTCCTTCAGGAGAGCAGCTCAAATTTCACATATTAAATCCATTGTGACAAAAACACACAAAGAAAAACCAAAGAAAGAAACAAAAAAACGAACAAACAAACAAAATTCACAGTTAAACTGTGACAAAAACAAATAAACAAACAAACGAAAAAACAAACACACACACAAAGAAAGAAAGAAAGAAAGAAAAGAAAGAAAGAAAGAAGAAAAACAAACAAACAAGTGAATAAAAGCAACAAATACAAGTAAAAGCAACCATACAGACACGACTAAAAGAATGAACAAAACAAAACAAAAGAAATAGATATAAAAAAAAAGAAAAAAGAAAAAAACGAGAGAAGGAACAGAAAATGTATATAAAAATGCCTTTGGTTAGTCTATTGATTCTTTGTGGTCTGTCTGACCTTTGAAGTAATGTACCATTACCGCCAACACCACTGGGGACAGAAATATAACATTGACTAAAATAATGTTTCAGGAACAAGAATGTCACCGAACAGTCAGACTCCTACTCGCTATTAACATTTACAAAATCTGAGAAGAAGAAAACAGAAAAAAATACACCAAATTCGGTAAGCTAATACAAAAGAAAGAAAGAAAAAGAAAGAAAGACAGACAAACAGAAAGACAAACAGAAAGAAAGAAAGACAAGAAGAAAGAAAGAAAGAAAAGAAAAGAAAGAAAATCAATTAAAATGGTGACGCAGTTAGCGAAACAGGCCTGACTAAGAGATCAAAAGTTTTGAACCCCTATTGGTCCCCACAATTATTGTAGGCTTGTTTTGGGGCATCCACCGGCTTCTTCGTAATGTTCAGCGTGCAATGAGCTCGTTGGAATAAAGTGGAACCACACTGTCGACTGCCATCCATTTTACATGTACACATACGTTACTGATAGTGTTAGTAAAATTTCTGGACCAACAAAAGGTATCTGTCAGGCGTGGTTGACACCAGCATACGTTGTAAAAGTGAGCTTACAGCATACAGCTCTGTCACAAAGTCTCAATCCAAAATGGTAGTAGATTCGTAGCATTACAAGTCATCATCATCATATGCCCTGACGCATGGCGTTGGCGATCACGGCCCTCCATACGAATTTATCCTTTCTTGTTGCAAGTGCATCTCCCACCCTCCCTGTCTTCGTCAACTTTGCAAGTCTGTCCAATATTTTCAACTGAGGAACAACAGAGGCAATAGGAACAAAAACACCGAACAACAACGACTTTGTCATCATTACAAACATTACATACCAATCATCATTACCACCATGTGCCCTGCCGCATGGCGTTGGCAATCATGGCCCTCCAATCGAATCTACATGTATATTTTGTCGCCACAAGTACATCTTCTATCCTCTCTGTCTTCATCTACTCTGAACGTCCGTCCAACATTTTCTCCTGGGTCTATCTGATGCTCTTTTTCCCTCCAGCTTTCCTGTTTGACTAAATGCTCTTAATTTCTCTTGCCCCATAGAAAACGTCGTATAAATGTCGCTTGTCTTTTCCTAATCTTCTTCATTTATCCGAAACAAGTGTGATTGCCCGCGTTCAAGCAAACAGGAACCAGAAAAAAAAACATGAAAAAAGAACCAGAACACGTATTCAATACAATGGTCTTGTCTCGTTGTATTAAATACGCGTTCTTGATTCTTTTTTCGTTTTTTTCTTTTCTGGTTTCTTCTTCATTTATGTACCTTTTGTGTCTGCCTCCATCAAGACTGTCTCATTTGTTTTCTTTGCTGTTCATGGAACTCTTAACTCTTTTCCTGCCATAGTCGCCATCAAGCGACTTCCCGTACGACCGCCATGGTCGCATTTGTGCGACTTGGAGGGGTCATGCTAAACGATAACTTTTCAGGCGGGTACAAAGCTTCTGTCAGCTCCACTGGTGAATGCAGGCGATTGTGCTATTCTTAAACTTTACTCAGCGACCTAGTTTTTCAGCAGTATGGCCGAAGTGTGGCTTTGTTAACTGTCGGAATTTACGTCACGTTTTCTCCGAAGCGTTTTCTCCAAAATTGCTGCAAATCGACACGCAATTGTCTACCACTCCGAGTAGAAGAAGCAGACAGCTGACTTTGTGCGTAGATTTTCCATTGCTTATCCTCATTTATTATAATGATATCTGGTGCACAACTCACGAAATAAGGTCAGTAGTACAACTAATAAAAAGTATGAAAAAAATTGTTTGATTTTCTTTATAACAAGATTATCTGTGGAATGATCAAGCACACAAACATAAGCAAGCATTCATATATAAATAAAACATCTGCCCTTTACACAGCAGAAAAAAAGTAAGTGAAAATCTTTAATAGTCTTTGAGATATAAGGTTTTAAAAATGCATACTGCGCTGCAAAATTGGGTGACCAAAATGTACTCGGCACTGAGGAATGCCACTTCTGGGGAAACTTGGCGGTGAAAGAGTTAAACACGGTCTCGATCAAAAATGGCAGTTTCGTAGAATCATCAATATCATCTCCATTCTCATCACCACAGCATTGTGAAAAGCTGTCTCAAATTCTTGGGGCCCTTATGTCCTGTTCTTACGGTGGGCGATCTAGTTTTGGTGATTTTGGTGGTGTGTTGGCTAGCCAAAACGAGCGGCGTGGGGGAAGCATTGAAGCAGAAGCAACGCATAAGATGGAAGTGGTAAAGGCATGGTCATTCGACCCATGTACGGGAAGCGCCAAGTGAAAACAAAGAAGGAGGTGCTTTCGCAAAGGAGATCAGATGACGCGTTGATGACGTCATATCAGCGATTATGGCGCGCTTTGCAGGACTGATGACGTCATTTTAAAGATGGCGGGCGGAAGTCTTGGCAGGAGTCAAGATGGCAGGCGGAAGTGACCACGAACTGACCGAAGTGAGCAGACGAGGAGAAATCTCGATAGAAAAAGGGGAAGACAACTCGATTGTGATTAAAAAATAAAAAATAAAACAGTACAAACATATACGGGAGAGGAGTGGCTGGTGAGTGAGAGTGTGTATTTGCTTACCCTCATTACCTGGATTTAGTTAGGGTTAGGGTGACTCAATGAGTCTTTTACACCGTATATCGGCGTGTGAGCGTTTATTATTTTCATCATGATTATTATTATCACCATCTCCATCACCATTATCATCATCTTTATCATTACCATCACCGTTATCACTATTAATACTATTATGATTATTATTACTATTTTTAGCATTATTATTATTGTATTGGTAGGATTGACGACACCATGCTATTAAATCTCAAAACTGAACCCGTCAGTGACCGGTTAATATTTTGGTCGATGCGGCAGACATCCTGCTTATGCATATGGTATGAATCACAACCTGAAAAGAACAGAATCACACGATCGAAAAAAACTAAAAATAATACACACCACGTGCCCAGACAGATAAACAGACAGACAGACAGAGGCAGATACAGACATAGCCAGACAGAAATGGAAAGAGAGAGAGAAGGAGAGAGAGAGAGAGGGAGAGAGAGAGAGAGAAAGTTCTGAGAGAGAGAGAGCGAGGGAGAGAGACAGACAGACAGAGACAGAGCAAAGAGACAGACAGACGACAGACACACAGACAGACTGAGACAGGCGTAGATATAGCCAAGCAGAGATAGAAAGGCAGATAGAGAGATAGAGATAGAGAGAGAGAGAGATAGACAAGTTCTGAGAGAGAGAGAGACGGAGAGAGAGACAGAGACAGAGAGATACAGAGACAGAAACAGTGACAGAGAGGCAGATACAGAAACAGAGAGAGAGACAGACAGACAGACAGAGAGAGACAGACTGAGAGACAGACAGAGGGGGAGAGAGAGTGAGAGACAGACAGAGGCAAGCAAAGAGACAGACAGACAACCAGACACACAGAGACAGGCATAGGTATAGCCAGGCAGAGATAGAAAGGCAGATAGATAGATAGATAGATAGATAGATAGATAGAGTAGTTATGAGAGAATGCCAACCTTTTTCAATGACTCTGAAAACAGCCAGCAATCCCATGGGAATCAGCACTGTGCACTCGACTTGTTCTCGTCCTATCTATCAAATCGAAAACAGTTTGTTGTTGTAAACAACTCCCGTTCACACGAAACAACCCTGGATTTTGGTGTCCCGCAGGGCTCCGTACTGGGCCCTGTTCTTTTCTCACTATACACGACTCCACTTTCAAATCTTATCACTGATCATTCTATTCGTCATCAAATGTTTGCTGATGATACACAGTTAAACAACTCTGAATCCCCTTCAAATTACTCTTCACTTATTCAATCATTGCAAGACTCTGTTTCTGACATAAAAACCTGGATGGACGATAGTCGCCTCAAGCTAAACCAAGGAAAAACCGAAGCAATGCGCTTTTCTCCCAGTCCTGCTATCTCTTCTGACCTTCCCTCTAACATTCATTTCGAAGATTCTATTGTTGATTTCTCTGAACAGTCACGCTATCTTGGATTCTTTCTTGATTCTCATCTAACTATGAAACATCAGATCATGAAAACGTGTCAGGCCGCATACATCCAACTCCGACAAATCAGTTCCATACGTCATTACCTCACATATGAAGCAACAAAAACACTTGTAACTGCTTGTATTCTGTCCAGATTAGATTATTGCAACTCCTTACTTCTCGGCTGTCCCAAGACTCTTCTCAAACCCCTTCAACAGGTTCAAAACTCTGCAGCCAAATTAATTTTCAAAGCTCGCAAATCACACCATTGCACACCTCTCTTTAAACAACTCCACTGGCTTCCGATCGAAC
>JAPXFY010000014.1:70781923-70784423 GCA_030674185.1 Monoplex corrugatus
CAATGTCGAGTTTCATTTTGTGGGAGTTGAGCAATTCAGATACTATCAATCTTCCTGAACATGCTACTGCCTGTGAATTCCTAATACCGTGATTCTTTCCATGTTGACCCATTGACTCCTGTACCCTATTCACCACCAGCGAAAACTTAACCGTTTGACTCTCTCACCCTGAGGAAGCTGGTGGATAGGATGAGGGAGCCAAACAGTTGTTTTTCTTTTGCTAGTATGGTTGACAATGCGGAATGCTGGTGGATAGGGTGCTGGAGTCAAAAGGTTAAAATGTTATTTCAAACACCTACCCAACAGTTTATGGGCGTTTTTAATAGAAAACGAAACACCTTCAAAAATGTCTCCTTTATAAAGCGAAGGACATTTTTAGTCTCTGCAACCGACCCTTTGAATCAAACATTTGTAACTGACAAAGAAAAGTCAATACTGAAACCGTTTTTGTAAATATTTTTTTAATTTTTCTTTCATATTCTTTATTTCGTGTGGTCTTACAATTTTCTTTGTTTAGTTCTGTTCTGTTTCTTTTTTGTAACTGCAGATCAGAAGAATACCTCTTCCAGAATTCATAGCTCAAGAAATAAAGATCTGATTTCAACAATGGCTTTCATCAGTGGACAGAACACACAAGTAACATTTAGATTTCGCAATAAACTAAAAAGACAATCCAGTGATAAACAATTCATTCTTCGGTAAAAAGTCACATGCCATGATGATAACTGGTATGTTTTACCATTTTTAGGTGATGGTAGCAGTGATAGCAGTGTTCCATGGACAGCAAAGAAAACAAACGAGACAGTCTTGATGGAGGCAGACACAAGTAGATCACTCATAAGGAAGATTAGGAAGAGACAAGCAACATTTATAGGCCATTTTATGAGGAAGGGGGATTTGGAGCACCTGGTCACAACGGGAAAGCTGGAGGGAAAGAGAACACCAGGTAGATCCAGGGAGAGAATGCTGGACGGACTTGCAGAGTGGCTGGGGATGAAGAGGGTGGGGGAGATGCTGGGGGCAACGAGAGATAGAGATGGTTGGAAGTCCATGGTCGCCAACGCCATGCGGCAGGGCACCTGATGATGATGATGATGATGGTAGCAGTGGTGATTGGGCTTTTGTACTTTCTGCCGGAGCCGTGCATACGTCTCAGAAGTACAAATTCAAAGTGAAATAAAATCTGTTAGGTGAAATAAAATCTGCTTCTATGATTAAAACTTCCATTTCATTAATCTGATCCGTGAATGTCAGATGGTAACTTCATGCGAAATGAAAGAACTGAACTTTCTGCACTGTTCGCATCCAATTCTTTGACTAGGATAAGAGCAGCAAAGCAAAAATTAATCTCAGGTGTAAAGTTCCATCTGTAGGTCTGAGTGTGTCAGAGATGTGGAAGTACGAGTTGTTTTTATACTGGTTGCCTCATGTGTATATACATATAAAGAGAGAGACAGCGAGACACAGACAGGAGTGGGGAGAGAGAGAGAGAGAGAGAGAGAGAGAGAGAGAGAGAGAGAGAGAGACAGACAGACAGACAGAGAGAGAGACGAGGAGAGACAGACAGAAAACAGAAACAGAGAGAAACAGACAGACAGAGACAGAAAGAGAGACAGATAGAAATAGAAAGAAACACACACAAAAAGAGAAAGAAAACGACAGACAAGATACAATAACTGACATAAAATGTCAATTTGAATCAAGTCTTCATTTTCCACGACGGAGAGACAAGACTTGTTTCAACAACAACAACAACAACAACAACAAAATAATACTAATAAAAGCGGGTCTTAGGACACTAACAGGAAGTAAAACAGACAGAGGCACAAAAGCAAGTCAACATTTCAAATAAGTACTGTTCATTTCCGATGCATGCCGACTTTTTCACACACACAAAAAAGCATCCGAACGTGTCGTCTCTTTAACACCATCTCTCAAGCAAAAAGCCTGGCGTGATGTTTCTCATCTCCGCTGTGACAAGATTGCAGACAGAGTTACTTTCGCTCCAGTTACTATTGTGTTGACCGCAAAAGCTGAACGCTAGTTTGCACTAAAAGTGAGAATACTAATCTACGAATGATGATACGATGTTATTTTGTGTTCCATCCAGACTAGAAGATGAATAATGATGATGATAGTGATGATGATAACGATGATGATGATGACGACGACAATAATCACAATAATAATAAAGATAAGAATAATAATAACAACAACAATAACACTACGGCTACTACAATACTACTACTACTAATAACGATGATAATCGTAATACTTTTTTTTGAAGCAACCTTCTCAGAACTAATTTAGACTCACTGTGCATTACACATTACAAGATATAGAATGGAGTATATACAGACCCCCCCCCTCCCCACACACACACACATGCATACGCACACATACACACATGTGCACACACACACACACAAACGCACGCACACACACACAAGATGCAGAGCTAGGATACACTCATCCTGTTGATGTGTGTGACCTTTTACCC
>JAPXFY010000014.1:70786923-70789423 GCA_030674185.1 Monoplex corrugatus
TCCTTCTCCTTCTGTCTCTTTGACTCTCATTGTCTCTGTCTCTCTCTGACTCTCTTTCTCTCTTAATGTATAGCTATTTGTCTCTTTTTGTCGGAGATGTACCTGCAGCGACAGGGGATAGATTCGTGTGGAAGGCCATGATCGCCAACGCCATGCAGCAGGGGACATGATGACGATGATGATGATCATTCTCATTAAAATTTTCCTTTTTCTTTGTTGTTTCTCTAAGTAAAAAGAGATTTCGTTTGTGTTCTCAATTGGAAGGAACATCTGCTGGCTTGTAAAGATTCAGTTCAAACAGTTTCTAATTCTATGTGCTGGAGGACAACGCGTGCAGCTGGGAGTGATGCGACCTGGGAGAGAGGGGAGGGGGTAATGTTTGCTCATTGTAAAGAAAATTGCAAAACGAGAAAGCTTTCCAATTATGCGGAATAGAATTTAGAATTAGAAAACATTCGTTGAACATATATTTCACGTGTGTGTGTGTGTGTGTGTGTGTGTGTGTGTGTGTGTGTGTGTGTGTGTGTGTGTGTGTGTGTGTGTGTGTGTGTGTGTGTTGTGTGTGTGTGTGTGTGTGTGTGTGTGTGTGTTTTGTGTGTGTGTTTCGTGTTGTGTGTTTGTGTCTGTGTATGTGTATGTGTCTGTATGTGTGTTTCTGTCTGTGTGTGGGTGTTTGTGTGAGTGCGTTTATGTGTTTGTGTCAGTATTTGTGTCTGTGTATGCATATGTATGTGTGTGAGTGTGTTTATGTGTATTTCTGTCTGTGTTTGTGTGTGTATGTGTATATATATATAAATATATATATATATATATATATGCGTATATATATATATATCCCACCTCTATGTATATATATATATACACACACACACCACACAACACACACACACACACAAAACGTACACACACACACACACACGTACACACAACACACACACACACACGTACACACAACACACACACGTACACACAACACAACACACACACACAACACACTAAGCATTATCCCTGCATCACAGTACTTTTCTCCTTTCCTCCTTTTAAATCTTAGCAGCAGCGAATGTTAAGCATAAGTCCCATGTCGTCTTACTCTCAGCGTCTCTGGCGACAGCGTACAGCAGGATTATCTCTTATCCTTTGATTTAACGAACAATGCTGACGGTGAGAAGGCGAGGCAGGGAAGGCACTAGGCGGCGAAAGGCAGAGTTAATCTCCCTTGCTTTCTTCTTTAAAGGTACTGACACACGAATCGTTTCGACATTTCGGGAGGTTTTTTTTCTCTTTTTTGATTTTGTTCAAAACCCAACCGACTGCCTAGAGCCATATCAGGACTATAAATGTTTCCAAACATATACAATACTTCAACAGGAAAAAAAAATAGGAAACTGAAATTAAATACACTGAATATACATACATCAATGCATTTGCACACACAATCTAAGGATATGCCCCTGGCGCTGACCACTCCGTCCAATTTATCACACGGAGGATTTGAAAAACATACCTGAATGTAAATTTAAACATAACTAAGGATTCTAAAACATATGAAAACGGGCCTTAATTACGTAGAATTGATTCCGCGTATCTCATTTCCCTAGAGCCCAAAATGCACTTAATATATGTACCCAATTATTAATCCCAAGAGAAAGTATAAGAATTTATCGAACGCATACAGGTGAATGGACCAGCATGACAGAAAATGATAGGAAAAAAAGACAGAACGCAAAGGAGCAAGGCAGAAACAAAGAGAGTGACAGAAAAGAAGAGATTTCTGACACAGAATGTCCAGAAGGTGGCGATACTATTTATACTGAAAGAGCCCCCGGCATCCCCACAGGGGAACCAAGGGAAAGTATGTAAGACTATCGAACACATACAGGTGAAAGAGCAAGCAAGATAGAAATTGATAGGAAGAAATAACGGAAAGCGAAGGAGGAAGAAAGAAACAGAGTGACAGAAAAGAGGACATTTCTAGCACAGAATGATCAGAAGGTGGGGATACCATTTATACAGAAAGAGCCCTCGGCATCCCCACGTGGGAAATAGGACAGAGCAAACCGATCCGAAACGGATCACCTGTCATAATAAACGTATGTCTCAAAAGGCTCCAGGCATCAGGTTCAACCCGACCTATTCGGAATAGATCGTGACCTACATCCATACGGACGGCTGGCATTCTCCACCCAATCAACACTCACCATTGAGCCGAAACCCATTTTGCAAATGGCATCGTCGAATGGAACCGCGAAAATCACCGATTCAGAGACGAAGTATTTCATAGAGTTGTATCAAGTCCAGGAAAACTGGAGGGAAAGAGAACACCAGGTAGACCCAGGGAGAAAATACTGAACGGACTTTGAGAGTGGCTGAGGACAGAGAGGGTGGACGATGTGCTTGCGGCGACAAGGGATAGATGCATATGGAAGGCCATGATCGCCAACGCCATGCGGCAGGGCACATGATGATGATGATGATGATCCAAACGGACAGCTGGCATTCT
>JAPXFY010000014.1:70799423-70804423 GCA_030674185.1 Monoplex corrugatus
GAAAAGAGACATAAACGACAAAGCACGTCTACTAGAGACACACAGCAATATAGCAGGTTGTAAAATGCTTTCGTTATGAGAACAGAGAAGTAAAAAGATATAAACGACTTGGCTGCTAAAGACACACAGAAATCAAGAAGGGCGTAAAAAGCTTTAGTTATTAGAAGAAGAAGAAAAGAGACATAAACTACAAGGACATAGCCATTAAAGACACAAAGAAATATAGAAGTGTGTAAACTGCTTTGGTTATGAGAACAATGAAGAAGAGACATAAACTACTGGACATAGCCACTAAAGACACACGGAAATATGGAAAGGCATAAAATGCTTTGATTATGAGAACAACGAAGAAAAGAGATATATCCTCGTAAAAACAGGGCATTGCTACTGATGACACACAGAAATATAGAAAGGTGTAAAATGCTTTGGTTATTAAACCAAGAAGAAAAGAGACATAAGCGACAAAAGATGGATACTATAAACACACAGAGACAGAGAGGAGTTTAAAATATTCTGGTTATCAGAACAAGAAGAAAAGAGACATAACGTCAAGACAAACCCTCAACATTTTTAGGGTAGTGGCTAAAGCAGAAAAGATTTTTTTTATTGCTAATAACCCTCGCCCATATAAGTGTTGCATAAACACAAATACACCACACCAGTGTGTAACCATCAAAGTAATACATAACACAACTTAATATCAAAAGTATCAAGACAGAGTAAGAGCAAAGGAGGCAGACAGAGAGAGAGAGAGAGAGACAGACAGACAGAGACAGAGACACAGAGAAAGAGCAAAGGAGGCAGACAGAGAGAGAGAGAGAGAGACAGACAGACAGAGACAGAGACACAGAGAAAGACAGAGAGAGACAGAGACAGAGAAAGAGAGAAGGAAAGAAAGAAAGGAGAGAGAGAGAGAGAGAGCGAGAGAGAGAGACAGACAGACAGACAGAGACAGAGAGAGCAAGAGAGAGACACACACAGACAGACACAGAGAGAGAGAGAGAGGGGGGGGGGGGGGAACAAAGATTAAAAAATACAAAATCAGAGAAATTAAAGTCAGAAGACAGGGCTACAGAGAATCAGAATCAGATATTTACTCAGTAAAGCCAAAGCCCCATTTGAAGGGGTGTGAACACATTATAAACATTATACAAACACAGAATATGATCATACACAGTCGTTCTTGGATAATGCATACTTCAAATATTTTGAAATAATTCCAGTATAGGACTCACACTTAAACTTCAGTAACACAATAGGAACATACAGATAAGTTTAACATATACTACACGTCATTATTGAAGGGCCAGGAACGTTTTTGAGTCAATTTTTGAAAGGAGAAATAACCTATTTTCTCTTACTCTTTTCTCCAATTCGTTGCCGTAACTGAATGGATAAGAGCTCAGACAACATTGCAGTTTCCTTTTGGCACGTGTTTGGGGATTTGCCGATTTGCAATGGGCGGCCCAAGGAAGACAATTTCCACACGAAATTGTCGAATCTTCAGCAGGGTCTCTCTGACGACGCAGGCAAGGTAGCGACAAAATTCGCTTTGCACGTGCAAGGCAAGCCCTTTTTGAACACTACTCCAGCCAAAGTTGCCCGCAGACGAGGATAAAAAGGACCCGTTCTTGGTTCGTTTTAACCATGCTTGCAAGACGACGGATGACGGATGAGCAGCGGGGGAGAGCCCTCGCTCTGCTTGATGAAGGCCTAGCGCAGCGGGAAGTTGCTAGACGACTTGAAGTGTCGCATTCCACAATCCAGAGACTGCTGGAGCGCTTCAATGAGACTGGAGCAGTCCAGGAAAGGCGTCACACGGGTCGACCCAGAGTAACGACAAGACAGCAAGACCGCTACCTTGCCCTCTCCGTCCTGAGGGAAAGGGCATCCACTGCGGTGACCTTGAGGGGTCAGCTGAGGGACGCAACAGGTGCTAACATCAGCTGCAGCATGGTGAGAAGACGGCTACATGAGGCAAACTTGAGGTCACGGAGACCGGCCGTCCGACCCGTGCTGTCACCGGTCAACAGAGTGCGCCGCATGACCTGGGCCAGGGAGCACGTGACCTGGACAAGGCAACAGTGGGCCCGGGTCTTGTTTTCGGATGAGTCCAGGTTCACCCTGACCTTCAACGATGGCCGGGCTCGGGTGTGGCGACGTCAAGGGGAGAGGTTCGCTGACGCCACTGTCCAAGAGCATAACCGGTACGGCGGCGGGTCGGTGATGGTGTGGGGTGGCATGAGCCATGGTACCCGGACCCCCCTGCTCCCCATTGACGGCATCCTGAACGGGGTCCGGTACTGGGACGAGGTTCTGGCGGCCGTGGCACTGCCTGCGCTTGTGGACCTTGGTCAAGGCGCCATCTTCCAGGACGACAATGCACCTGCGCATCGAGCACGCCTTGTGACCGACTTCCTGGAGCAGCATGAAGTCGTCCGTATGGCCTGGCCAGCGTGCTCACCTGACCTGAACCCAATTGAACACCTCTGGGATGTGCTCGGGAGGCGCATCAGGGACAACCACCCCCCACCGGGCACCCTGGCCAGGCTGGTCGACATCCTGCAGATCGAGTGGGCGGCCATCCCTCAGGACACACTCCGTACCCTTGTGGGGTCGATGCATCGGCGCTGTGAAGCATGCATCCAGGCTCGGGGCGGACACACGCGATATTGAAAACAGATTGGCCAAATCTGACACTTTGTTTTTTGAAAAGGGGGGGAATGTTCCTTTAAATGCATGTGCTGTTCACTAATGGGTCATTGTGCTAATTTCTTTTTCCAAAACAGGTGTGGAAATGATGAAATAAAACATAGAATCAATTCTAAACATTGTCAATTATTTCAACTTAAAATTAGAGAGGAAGGAAGAAGTGGCCCTTAAATTATGATTAGGAGTATATATCCATCACACGAATTTAACTTTATGATAAGGCAAACTCTCTTCTCTTAAAAGCTTTATAGACATATGTTGCCAAAATTCTAATTGTACGCTGACTTTTTTGAAGCCATGAGCATTATTAACCTTAAATCGTTTGGTTTATAGTAGTAATTTGGCTGAATTAGCAGGTGTCTCAGATCCTCAAGGACTGGACAACATAAAATAAAGTGATTTTCATTTTCAGTAGCACTTTTACATAATGGGCATTTCGTTGCCTCTTCATGGATACAGAGAGAAATACAGACAGAGATGGCAGAGACAGACAAACAGATGGACGTAAACAGGCAGAGACAGAGGACAGATAAATAGAGAAAGAGAGCAAAGACACAGACAGATTGAAAGGAAACACCGATAACGAGTAATCTGACAGACTGCAAGAAAACACTGGTAATGAGTAATACCCCCCCCCCCTCCCTTTTAAAAGGCAGAACGTAGTGGACAAGATGACAAGATTCCCCCCATCATTTCACGTCACACACACTCCACTCAATGTCACTGGTGATAAAACTGAACTCACTGGAATCAGGATGAGACTGGTAATTACAGACAAGTGTTTTTCTCGGCCTGTCCAGAACCCACGCTCGTTTGGAAAACTCAAAACGAACGCCTAGACTATGAATCTGTTCTCCCATTCAAATGTAAATATAAAAGATAACTTTTTAACCCTTTGAATTCCTCACGACTAGTTTTCTGTAGGACAGGATAGGGTGAGAGTGTCAAAGACAGACAGAGACAGAGAGAAAAAGAAAGAAAGAAAGAAAAGGAGAAAGAGAGAAAGAAAGAGAGGGGAGAGAGAGAGAGCGCGCGTGAGAGAGACAGAGAGAAACAGAGAGAGAGAGAGAGGGAAAGAAAAGAAGAAATGGCTACAGAGAGAGACAGAGAGACATACAGAAAAACAGATGGTCGTAAACAGGCAGAGACAAAGTCAGACACATACAGAAAGAGAGTTTAGACCACACACAGACTGAAAGAAAATACAGATAACGAGTAATTTGACAGACTGCAAGAAAACATTGGTAAAGAATAATTTACCCCATCCCCCTTAAAAAGCAGGAACGTTGTGGACAAGACGACAAGACCCCCCCCCCCCCCCCCCATCATTTCACGTCACACACACACTCCACTCAATATCATCCATGATAAAAACTGAACTTACTGGAATCAGGATGAGACTGGTAATTACAGACAAGTGTTTTTGTCGGCCTGTCCAGAACCCACGCTCGTTTGGAAAACTTAAAGAATGAATGTCTAGATTATGAATCTGTTCTCCCATCCAAATGCTAATATAAAAAGATAATTCTTTTCATCCCTTTGACTACTACACCCTATCTACCACCAGAAAATTTAACCCTTTGAATCCCTCACCCTATCCACCAGCAAGCTGGTGAATAGGACAGGATGAGGTAGTTAAGGGATTAATTTTGTGCTTACTATCGTGGTTTACATATAAGGTAAGGGAGTCACAGAGAGGGAGAAAGAGAAGAAAGAGAGAGAGAGAGAAAGAGAGAGACAGAGACAGAGATAAAGAGACAGAGAGAGACAGGGACAAAGAGGAAAAGAAAGGAGAGAAAGACAGAGACAGAGAGGCAAGGACAGGGAGAAAAAGAAAGAAAGAAAGACAGACAGGCAGAGACAGAGAGAGAAAAAGAAAGAAAGAAAAAGAGAAAGAAAGAAAAGAGAAAGAGAGGAGAAATAGAGTGAAAGAGAGTGAGACAGAGAGGCACAGAGAGAGACAGAGTGAGAAACAGACAGACAGAGAGATAGACAGACAGAGAAAGAGAGAGACATGGACAAAGAAAAACAGAAAGAGAGAGAGACAGACAGACAGAGACAGACAGAGGCAAGAACAGGGAGAAAAAGAAATAAAGAAAGAAAGAATGAAAGGGAAAAAAAGAGAGACATACAGACAGACATAGACAGAGAGAAAAAGAAAGAAAGAAAGAAAGAAAAAGAGAAAGAGAGAGAGAAGAGAGAGAGAGTGGAGAGATAGAGGGAAAAGCAAGAGAGAGAGACAGAGAGACAGAGAGAAATAGAAAGAGAGGGAAAGAAAAGGAGAAAGG
>JAPXFY010000014.1:70809423-70814423 GCA_030674185.1 Monoplex corrugatus
AGTGTGTGCATTTGTGTGTGCGTGCATGTGTGTGTGTGTGTGTGTGTGCGCGCGTGCTGTGTGTGTGTGTGTGTGTGTGTGTGTGTGTGTGTGTGTGGATGCATGTGTGTGTGTGCTAGATAGAGAGAGAGAGAGAGAGAGAGAGAGAGAGATGGACAGACAGAGAAACAGACAGAGACAGGGAAACAAAGAGGGAGACACAGAAAGAGACAGAGAGAATGGAGTGAGAATGAGCGAGAGGGGAGGGGCAGAGAGAGAGAGATGGACAGACAGAAAAACAGACAAAGACAGGGAAACAAAGAGGGAGACACAGAAAGAGACAGAGAGAATGAGTGAGAGAGGGGGGCAGAGAGAAAGAGAGAGAGAATGAAGAATGAGAAGGAGGGACAGAGACAGCGAGAGAGAGAGAGATAAAGAGAGAGAGAGAGAGAGAGAGAGAGAAGAGAGAGAGAGAGAGAAGAGAGAGAAAGAGATAGAGGAGATAGAGAGAGAAAGAGAGAGGAAGAGAGGGGAGAGAGAGAGAAAAAGAGAGAGAGAGAGAATAAAAGAGATGCCTTCGAAGATCTTCCTCCACCCACCCATTTATCCCAGTCAACCCTCATCTGAAGCCTCCATAAAAGCAGATTTGACGAAAGCTGGTATAAAATAGTCCAGGTTGTGCACCTTACTCTCTGGTTTGAAAAAAAAAGTTGTTTATGAAAATGTAGGAGATTATGCGCTATATCTGGGCTAATGCCTTCATTTATCAAAATATTTTTCCTGCTGTTTCATGTTTGTGTGTGGAAGATGGTGCATCCTCTTTGATGAGATGTCCACGCCTGGCAAATGTGAAGACCCACTAAATTCGATTAAAAGCTGTTTCTGGATTAAAAGTTTGGTAAGTTTTGCAGACATGAAAAGATAGGAAGCAGTAGAATATGCATTTTTCATGAAGCTTTTAATCATGTTAAAATGTTAGTTTGAATTTTTTTTAAAAGAAAAAATTTAGAGAACTGGAAATTAATTAATTACGTGTGTGCATCCATAGGTCTGCAAGCACGCGCGCGCGTGCGTGCACACACACATATATGCCCGCCCACACGTTCACATGCACAAACTCATGTGTGCATGTGCTTGTATACCAGCGTGCAAATATAAAGACACAACAAGAACATTACAACCACCATTTTCAGTGCCACTACTGCTACTGCCATTGCTACCACCACTACAATTACTATTATTACTACATCTGCTTTAACTACTGCTGTTTGTACTACTAGTAGTAGCAGCAGCAGCAACGGCAACATCAATAATTGTAGTAGTAGTAGTAGCATCAGCAGCAGCAACAGTAGTAGTAGTAGCAGTTAATAGCCGTAGTAGTAGCGGTGTTTTATTGTTACCTCTTTGCTACAACGATGACTTTGCACTCACACTCCAAACAAGGATAACAAAAACCCCAACAACAAACCCTAGATATATATGTCTACCTCTCTGAGCATTAGTCCCACGTCTGTCATAGATGTAGAAGATTCCTCAGAGCTTTGGTACGTAGACAGTTTTACTTAGCTTAAAAAAACACTTCAATTAACAGATAGATAGATAGACAGACAGATAGATAGATAGACAGACAGACAGATACACAGACAGATAGATAGATAGATTGATAGATAGGTAGGTAAATAGATAGATAGACAGACAGATACACAGACAGACAATATATAGATAGATAGACAGATACACAGACAGACAGACAGATAGATAGATAGATAGACAGATAGATAGATATGTGTAGATCAATCGATCGATATAGATATAGAGATAGCTAGATGGATAGCTAGATAGCTAGATAGATAGACAGATACACAGACAGACAGACAGACAGATAGATAGATAGACAGATACACAGACAGACAGATAGATAGATAGATAGACAGATAGATAGATATCTGTAGATCAATCGATCGATATAGATATAGATAGCTAGCTAGATGGATAGATAGATACATAGATAGATAGATAGAAAAAAGAAAGAAGTAGATGAATAGACAGCCAGCCAGACAGAGAGATAGACAGATAGATAGATAGACAGATAGATAGATAGTGATACATACATACATAGATAGATAGACAAAAACACAGACAGATAGATAGATAGACAGATAGACAGATAAATAGATAGATAGGTAGATAGATAGATAGACAGACATAACAGACAGACAGACAGATAGATAGTTAGATAGATCGATAGATAGACAGACAGACAAACAGATAGATAGATATATTAGATAGATCGATAGATAGAAAGATAGATCGATAGATAGACAGATAGATAGATAGATATCTGTGGATCGATCGATCTAGATAGATATAGATAGATAGATAGATAGATAGATAGATAGATAGAAAAAAGAAAGTAGATGAATAGACAGCCAGCCAGCCAGCCAGATAGATAGATAGATAGATAGATAGACAGATAGATAGATAAGACAGACAGACAGACAGACAAGATAGATAGATAGATAGATACAGGCATATAGATAAATAGACAGACAGACAGACAGACAGATAGATAGATAGGTAGGTAGATAGAAAGAGATAGATAGATAGATAGAACCAAATCAAACCACCAAACCCCCCCCCCCCAAAAAAAACAACAAAAAAAACAAACAACACCACCAAACAAAACAAAACAAAACCCCCACACCTTTTGATATTGATCACAACGTACCTGACATTTTCAACATGTCTCCTGTAACTGACAGGAACAGATGACGCCCGGTGGGTTTCCTGAAAGTCTGGAACTCTGTTAAGATGAAATTACCTGGGAGGTTTGGGTTGCCTCCTCTTTTCGATCCAATTAAAGAGTAAGGGGGTGGGAACCATTTGCACGTAGTAGTAGGCTTGTCTGTGTGCATCGTGTAAGTTTCCCAAGTCTGTGTTTACTGCAGACACATTAGCATGTCACTGAGGGATGGACGGGACAAAGGGAATTGTCTGTGCTCATTTTTGTGTGGAGTACCGGAATAGAGTCAATTTTCAATCTCGTTCAAATTTTTCGCATTGTGTTTTTGTGTGTGTGCCTGTTTGGTATGAATTAAGTAAGTGTGTTGTGTGTGTGTGTGTGTGTGTGTGTTGTGTGTGTGTGTGTGTGTGTGTGTGTGTGTGGTGTGTGCGTGCGTGTGGTGTGTTGTGTGGTGTTTGTGTGTTGTGTGTGTGTGGTTGTTTGTGTTGGTGTTGTGTGTGTTTGTGGTGTGGTGTGTGTGTGTGTGTGGTGTGTATTGTAGTCTGGTTCAAAGTTTTTCACATGACAAATGGTTTGGTGCCTGTGTGGATATGAATTCAGTGTTTATGTGAGTGTAGGTGCGTGTGCTGTTGTTGTGTGTGTGTGTGTGTGTGTGTGTGTGTGTGTGTGTGTGTGTGTGTGTGTGTGTGTGTGTGTTCGTTCGTTCTTTGATTTAACGTGTTTTCACTATAAGTGATATTAGACGTTGTGTGTGTGTGTTGTGGGTGTGTGTGTGTGTGTGTGTGTGTGTGTGTGTGTGTGTGTGTGTGGTGTGTGTGTGTGTGTGTGTGTGTGTGGTTTGTGTGTGTGTGGTTTGTGGTGGTGTGTGTGGTGTTGTGGGTGTGTGTGTGTGGTGTGTGTGTTGTGTGGTGTGTGTGTGTGTTGTGTGTGTGTGTGTGTGTGCTGTGTGTGTGGTGTGTGTGTGTGTGTGTGAGTGTGTGTGTGTGAATGCTCACAGAGAGAGAAAGGAGAGAGAGAGGAGAAAAGACAGAAGACGGAAGACAGAGAGACAGAGGGAGAGACAGAGATAAAGAGACAGACAGACAGACAGACAGACAGACAGACTGAAGCAGGGACAAATAGAGACACAGAGATACACCGAGAGAACAACAACGCAGTTCTATTTTCCGACGTTATCTAAACCAACTGACAATATCTGCCCCAGATACAGAAAGATAGAAACAAAGAGATAAAGAACAGACGGACAATTAGACAAAGAGACAGAACTTTCACGAATCTCTTTCTGACAATCTTTCAGAGGGCATTCCAATCAGTCACACTGTTTTGGTGGTTTGGTCATGTCAGTCAGAGGTGTACTTTTCATTCCATCTTATAACATCGGATAGAAGAGGCTCGAGACGGGTATGATGAGAGAGAGAGAGAGAGAGGACAGAGACAGAGAGAGAGAGAGAGACAGAGAGAGAGAGTGTGTGTGTGTGTGTGTGGTTCGTTCGTTCTTTGATTTAACGTCTTTTCACTATAAGTGATATTAGACGGGGGAGGGGGAGGGGAAAAAAGTATATATACAATAAAATGGAGAACGATAGTTGGACAGGTTGGATTGGGGTAGAGGGGAGACAGAGGAAAACGTCATAAATAGGTGGTAGAATAGTAAGATGGAACGAAATCTCAACTCTAACATTAGTAACAATTAACTCCAACAATGTGAAGGGAAAATTTAACACTAAAATATAAACTGCATAAAGTTAAAGTAATGCATTAACAGGACTGTGAACTAATGATTCTGAAATTTTAACAAGCAAAGATTGATCTGATGTTACTTTTTTGAAATGAGTTTCAGATTAGTTTTCTTGTGTGAACATTTTCGGTAGAAAAGAACGTAGCATTTTGCAATAAAATAAACAGTGAAACAATGTGAACTGTTTGCCGCAAATACACTTGATATTTTTACAATATTTTGTTTTCAATGCGTTTAGCTGAATACGAAAATGAACAGCAACAATCGATCGCAAATGATACATGGAAGAATACTGCATTTTTTTATATAAATTTTGAACTGAAAGTTTTATCATTTGTTGTGACACAAACTGTTCATTGAAATGTTCATGAAATCGAATCCATGAGGCTGATTCGAGCATGTTGCAAGCTTCTTTTACGGAAGTATGAACATGGAATTCTGTAGAATTAACAGAATTCTCTGCACCTTGCTTAGCTGGTGCTAAGCTTAGCTAGTGTGTATGGTGTGTGTGTGTGTGTGTGTGTGTGTGTGTGTGTGTGT
>JAPXFY010000014.1:70821923-70829423 GCA_030674185.1 Monoplex corrugatus
TGACCAAAAAAAGGATAGAAATTAAGCTTCAAATTTTAGTTGTTGTTCTTGCTGAGGTTTGGTCTTTTTCTTACGATGCAAAACGGTCAGCAATAATTAATTTTCAGAACTGATGAATCATTCTCAGCTGTCATGTTTGACTAAAACTTTGCGAAATGGCCCCCAAAACCCAGCATGCATAACAACTGGCATGAACCCTGCGTTTGTCCTGAAACATTTTCATCTTTACACTTATAGAACGATGTTTGTTCCCTTGCAATAGAGAGAGAGAGAGAGAGAGAGAGAGAGAGAGAGAGAGAGAGAGACAGACAGACAGACAGACAGACAGAGACAGAGAGAAGCGACAAACATATGCGAAACAAAAACAGAAACTTTCTGTACATGAACAGATACAGTATAATGTGCACACACTGATCGAGAGTATAATGCACGGACGTTGATCGAACCACGTATCGGGACATGGCTTGTAAACATATCCGTCTGTAGCTTCGTATTAATTTTGGCTAATTCAGGAGGCTTACGTTTGTTCAGAATACATCCACTCCACAGATAGGCACACACACGAGAGAGAGAGAGAGAGAGAGAGAGAGAGAGAGAGAGAGAGAGAGAGAGAGAGATACAGACAGACAGAAGGACAGAGACAGAGAGAGACACACACACACAGAGGCAGACAGGCAGGCAGACAGACAGCGAGAAGAGAAAGAGAACACAGAGAGAGAGACAGAGAAAGATAGACAGAGAGAGAGAGACAGACAGACGTAGAGAGAGAGGCAGGCAGACAGACATAGACAGAGGCGGGTAGAGAAAGAGAGAGAGAAAGAGAGACAGACAGACAGACAGGCAGGCAGACAGACAGACAGACAGGGAGACAAACAGAGACAGACCGTGCTTTTTCCCTGTAGAAAAAAAAAACAACTGCATACACTATTCTTTTTTTTTGGCATCCATTCACTCTTGATTAGCAAGGATCTGCGATAACCTGCAATTTCACAGTTGTCCAGTGATTTCTTTGTGAAAATGTCCATTGATTATTTTGTTGTTTTCTTTCTCTTTTGTGGTGTATGTCTGTTTTATTCCTTCTCTTTCTGCCTTCCCCCTTCCTTGTCTCTGTCAAACTCTTCCCATTCTTCCTCCACCTTTCTGCCTCATTTGACTTCCATTTATTCACTCCTCCTCCCCCTCTTTATCAGTATTTTCTTCAGGTGTTTTTTTTCTTTCTTTTTCTTCGTTTTCTCTGGCCTTTTTTGTGTCTATTTAATTTCGTGGTCCTATGTTTTGTTTCTCTTTCTGTATTTTATTCTGAATGTCCATTTTGTGATCCGCACACTCTAGTTTGGGTTTTGTTCTCTAAGATCCTGTGTCAGAATCAAAGTTAACTGCATCTTTTTGTCCATCAGTAATCAGGAAAAAAGTCAGCATGCTGTTTTATCTTTTTGCTTTTATCGTTGTTTAAAGCCCAGCCGACCGCGCAGAGCCATATCAGGGCTATCACTGCTTCAAAACACACAAAACTTCAACAGGTAAAAAAAAGGAAAAGAAAATTAAGTACACATATCAATGCATTCGAGCACATAATCTAAGGACATGCCCCCGGCGTAGGACCATTCCGTCCGATTTATCGCACAGGGAAGATTTAAAAAAACACCTGAATACAAATATAAGCATACATAAGGACACCAAAACATATATAAAAACAGGCATAAATTACCTAAAATTACTTCCGCATATCTCACCTCATTAGAGCCAAAAATGCACTTAACACATGTACCCAATTATCAATCCGAAGAAAAAGCACGTAAGACTTTATCGAAAAAATACAGGTGAATGGACCGTTAAGGCAGAAAATAAGTAGAAATGACAGAAAGCAAGGCAACAAGGCAGAAACAAAGAGAGTGACAGAAAAGAGGAAATTTCTAGCACAGAATGTCCAGAAGGTGGGGATAGTATTTATACTGAAAGAGCCCCCGGCAACCCAACGGGGGATGTGTTTTATATGATACAAGGGAAAAAACAACATGAAATTCACTCATCATGTTGTGTTTTTACCAACACAGACACGAAAGAAAAAAGACTACCTCGGTTTTCGACCAGCACGTACCATCTTGTCACAAAACCTTCTTTAGTACGTATGTACAGAGCTGAAAGAAATGGACAAATGGAAAGAGAGAGAGAGAGAAAGAAAGACAGAAAGAAAGAAAGAAAGAAAGAAAGAAAGAGAGAGAGAAGGGAGAGAAAGAGAAGGGAGAGATGGAGAGAGAGGGGCGGAAGAGAGACAGAGAGAGAGAAAGAGACAGAGGGACAATGAGTGAGAGAGAGAGAGAGAGAGAGAGACAGAGAGAGAGAGAGACAGAGAGAGAGTGTGTGTGTGTGTGTGACAGAGAATGACAGAGAGACAGAGAGAGAAAATGACAGAGAGACACACAGACAAAAAGACACACAGAGAGCAAACGAGTGAGAGAGAGAGAGAGAGAGGGAGAGAGAGACTGACAGAGAGACAGAGAGAGAGAGAGAGGAAGAAATAGGAAGAAAGAGAGAGCGAGTGAACAAATGGACAAACATGACATCGTGATGACGACCAGAACTATGGGACAATTCTGTGATACAATGTTGTCACTAGGAAACATGTCATTCTCACGTAATTTTGAAAGCAAATCACGTTCAGGACAGACGAATGACACTTGAAACACCTGCTGCTGGTTCCATCTTTCTCTCGACCTGATAACGATAATCGAAAATTCTTTTTAAAGGCGTTTTCAATCCTTTCAATTTGCCTTTCAATCAAACTGGTAATTGATTCGGATTCACATCTCTTTCTCTCTGTGTCTCTGTCTGTTTGTCTCTCTGTCTGTCTCTGTCTGTTTGTCTTTCTCTCTCTCTCTCTCTTTCGATCCTTTCTGTCTGTCTCTCTCGCTCTCTGTCTGTGTGTCTCTGTCTCTCTGTCTATATCACTCTCTGGCTTTCTCTTTTTCTCTGTCGTCTCTCTTTCTCTTTCTCTCTGTCTCTCTGTCTTTGTCTCTCTCTGTGGATTTCTCTCTCTCTCTTTCTCTCAGTCTCTGTTTCTGACTCTTTTTCTCTCTCTCTCTTTCTGTTTGTTGTCTGTCTCTGTCTCTCTCGCTTTAAATTTGTCTCTTTATTCATCGCTCTCTCTCTCTCTCTCTCTCTCTCTCTCTCTCTGTGTTCCCCCCCCCCTTTCTGTCCTCTCTGTGTGTCTGTTTTTACCTCCCCGCTCTCTCTCTATACCTCACTCTCTTTGTCCTCTTTCTGTCTGTCTGTCTGTCACCCTTTATTTCCATTTTCCCATTGTCTCTCTCCCTCCCCGTCTTTCATTTTTTTCCATATTTTATTTGCTCTGTCTCTCTCTCTCTCTCTCTTATCGCTTGTCTTTGAAGGGGTGGTGTGGGGGTGGCGCTCAGATTATTTATGTCCCCTGGGGCAGAAAAAACACGATGTGAAGGCTAACTGGTGGATTGTTCAAGAAATAACAGCTTTCTCAACTATTCTATCATTAAAATCATTTCCTCTCTCTTCTCTCTCTCTCTCTCTCTCTCTCTCTCTCTCTCTCTCTCTCTCTCTCTCTTCCTCTATTTCTCTGACTCCCCCTTTCTGTGGCTCTCCCTATGTCCCTCTCTGTGTGTCTGTCTGGCTGTCTCTTTTTCTCTGTGTGTGTGCTTCCACGAGCGCGCGTGCATCTGTGTGTGTGTGTGTGTGTGTGTGTGTGTGTGTGTGTTGTGTGTGTGTTTTTGTGTGTGTGTGTTTGTGTGCGTGAGTGTGTGCTTGTGTGCGTGTGTGTGTCTGCGTGCGTGCGTGCGTGCGTGTGTGTGTGTGTGTGTGTGTTTGTGTGTGTTCTGATGGGCTAGTTAACCCCTCAGGCCAAATCACTACCGCCTTCGCCAGCTGTCCTTCCGCACAGAAAATTAATAATCGTTTGAGTGAGAGCTTCAAGTGCCAGCGATCTTCCCTTCAAACGGATTAGAACACACAAGAAAGATGATGGCTATGGGGAAGGGGGGGGGGAGAAGTGAAAAGGGAAGGTAACATTTCAGAAAGAGAGACAGATACAGAGGGAACGAGGGAGAGAGACAGATACAGACAGACAGACAGACACACACACACACACACACACACACACAGAGGGAGACAGAAAGAGAGAGAAAGACTTAAGGAGGAGAGGGAAAGGGAGAGAGACAGAGAGAGAGACAAAGCGAAAGAGAGAGATAGAAGAGGAGAGACAGAGAGAGAGACTGAGTGTGTGTGTGTGTGTGTGTGTGTGGCGCGCGCGCGTGTGTGTGTGTGCGTGAGAGAGAGAGAGAGAGTCATAAAGAGAGAGCCAGAGCGAGACAGACAGATAGACAGAAAAACAAACAGACAAAAAGAAACAGAGAGCGAGAGAGAAACAGAGAGAGACAGGCACAGAGAAAATGAGAGAGAGAGAGAGAGAGAGTGAGAGGGACAGAGAGTAAGAGAGAGAGAGAGACACACACACACAGAGGGAAAGAGAGACAGAGACGAAGAGAGAGACAGAGACAGACGGAAAGACAGACAGAAACAAACACAGAAAGAGAAAGGCACAGACAGACAGAGAGAAAATGAGAGAGAGACGAAGAGAGAGAGAGAGGCGGAGAGAGAGAGAGAGAGAGAAGAGAGAGAATAGACAGACAGACAGAGACAGAAAGAAAGAGAACGATAGAGAGAAATACAGAGACAGAGAGACAGAGACAGACACACACAGAGACAGTGAGACTGAGAGAAAAGAGAGAGATAAAAGGAGAGAGAGAGAGAAGACAGACAGACAGAGAGAGAGAGACACACACAGGCACACAGAGAGAGACACAGGCACAGAGAGAGAGACACAGGCAGAGATTCTTGCTATCTTCCATTGAGACAACCACAAGCACTACTTCTCTCTTTCATCCATCCATTCTTGATTAGCAACAATCTTTCTGGGAAGATTGCGATAACCTGTAATTTCAAACTGTTCCTGTGATTTTCTTCTTGAAGCTATCGATTTCATTTGTGTTTTGTTCCTTCTTGTGCTGTATCTCTCTTCTTTTTTTTTTTCTTACTTCTGTTTATGCCTTTCCCCCTTCTTTGTTATCTTTGTCACTGTCAAAACTTCTTTCTCCTCTTCCACGTTTCTGTCTCCTTTACTTCCTTTGTTCTTCCTCTTCTGTCTACTCTTTTCTTCATGATCTGGTGTTTCTTTTGGTTTTCTTTTTTCGCTTTATTTCGTTTTGTTGGTTTTCTGATGTTTTCTTTCATTCGTTGTTTGTTTGTATGTATGTATGTATTGTATGTGTGTGTGTGTGTGTGTGTGTGTGTGTGTGTGTGTGTGTGTGTGTGTGTGCGTACGTGTGTTTCTTGAAATAAGGGTTGAGATGGTGAGGATGTGAAAGAATATTGTCAATAACTTGTCAGGATGTCAAGGCATCTCTCGCTCTCTCTCTTTCTTTTTCTTTCTTTCTTTCTTTCTTCTTCTTCTCTTCCCTCTTCTATATGTGTCTCTATGTGTCTGTGTCCCTGTTCCTCTCTCTCTCTTTTTCTTTCTTTATTTCTCTCTCTTCTCATTCTCTCTCCCTCTCTCTGTGTCTCTTTCTGAATGTCTGTGTCCCTGTCTCTTGTCTCTCCTTCTCTCTGTCTCTCTCTCTCTCCCTCTCTCTGTGTCTTTTCTGTATGTCTGTGTCCCTGTCTCTTGTCTCTCCTTCTCTCTCTCTCCCTCTCTCTGTGTCTTTTCTGTATGTCTGTATCCCTGTCTCTCCTTCTCTCTGTTCTCTCTCTCTCTCTCCCTCTCTCTCTGTGTCTTTTCTGTATGTCTGTGTCCCTGTCTCTTGTCTCTCCTTCTCTCTCTCCCTCTCTCTGCGTCTCTTTCTGTATGTCTGTGTCCCTGTCTCTTGTCTCTCCTTCTCTCTGTCTCTCTCTCTCTCTCCCTCTCTCTCTGTGTCTTTTCTGTATGTCTGTGTCCCTGTCTCTTGTCTCTCCTTCTCTCTCTCCCTCTCTCTGCGTCTCTTTCTGTATGTCTGTGTCCCTGTCTCTTGTCTCTCCTTCTCTCTGTCTCTCTCTCTCTCCCTCTCTCTGTGTGTCTTTTCTGTATGTCTGTGTCCCTGTCTCTTGTCTCTCCTTCTCTGTCTCTCTCTCTCTCTCCCTCTCTCTCTTTCTGTCATGTTATATTCCCCTTTATTTGTTTCTCAGCAGCCATCATCTTTCATTTATGTTCTAACCCGTTTGAAGGGAAGATCGCTGGCATTTGAAGCTCTCACTCAAACAATAATCTGTGCGGAAGGACAGCTGGCGAAGGCCGTGGTGATTTGGCCTGAGGGGTTAACTAGCCCATCACGAACACACGCGCGCGCGGCCACACACACACACACACATACACACAAGCCCGCATGCACACACGCACGCACGCGCGCGCGCACACACACACACACACACAAGCCCACATGCACGCACGCACGCACACACACACGAACACACGCACACACACACACAAGCCCACATGCTCGCACGCACGCACACACGAACACACGCACACACACACACACACGCACGCACGCACGCACGCTCTGGAGAGGGAGACAGCAAGGGGCAGAGAGACGATGCAACGATCTCTTTGGGAGGACAGCGATAACCTGTAATTTCAAAGTTGTCCTGTGATCTCTTCTTGAAGCTATTGATTGATTTTTTGTTTGTTTGTTTGTTTGTTTCTGCTTGTTCTGTATCTCTGTATTTAATTTCTTCTCTTTTTTTTTCTCCCCCCCCCCCCCTTTTAAAATTTTTTTTTAATGTGTCTTTCTCCTTCTTTCGTCATTTAAGAATAAGAATAACAATAATAACAATAATGATAATATTGATGATGATGATAATAATGATAACAGTAATAACAATAAAAATAAGAAGAAGAAGATGAATAGTAGTAGTAGCAGTGGTAGTAGTAGTAATACAATAATAACAGTAATATAATAATACTAATTGTAATTATTATCATCATTATCGTCGGCCTCTTTACATCTCAGGAGATGATAGTCTGCACCAGGAGGCGTTGTGGTCATGACGTGCACTTTCTGCTGTGACTGTGCAGGCCGATTCTTGAGTGGCAATCTCTGCCACATACAAATTGAGTCGCTATTGTCTGGTTTCTGGAACGTTGCTTGCGAAGAGCCCTTTTCTCATCTGCGCTTTCTGCTCTCCTCCTCTCCGCATTCAAACGCCTTGCTGAACGGCTGTCCGCCACGCTGCCCTGTCTTCCGCCAGAGTCTCCCAAGAGCCTGGGTCAATCCCTGAGCTTCTAAGGTCCCTCATCAGCATTATCATTATCATCATCATTATTATCATTATGATTATTGCCGAAACCGTGGGACTAGTGTGTGTGTGAAGATGTTGTCAACAAGAAACACATCATTCAGACGTCTTTCCCACAAGCAAATCACGTTCAGGGGGAGACGATTGCCACTTGAAACACCTGCTGCGTCTTCTATCTTTCTCGCTTCCTGTTCAGAATGATTA
>JAPXFY010000014.1:70836923-70841923 GCA_030674185.1 Monoplex corrugatus
AAAGTGATCAAATAGTTCGAAATCTCTCTCTCACTCTGTCTGTCTGTCAGTCTGGCTGTCTGTCTCTCTCTCTCTCTCTCACACACACACATATATCTATCTATCTATCCATCTGTCTGTCTATCTATCTATATTACACATACAGAGAGCTATATATAGAGAGATGAGAGACAGGGATGATATATCTATCTATGGTAGAAAGAAACTCTAGGGAGAGCTAGACAACAGAAGGTCTTCAGAGAAGTAACCCCCTTTAGACAAGTGTTTCGGCCCTGAATTCCTTACACTCTCGGGGGCCGGGCCACATCCAGGTCATGACTCCTGGATGCCCTTCTGCTGTTGTCTATTTTTTTTTTCCCACGCCGGGGATCGAACCTGGGCGATTCTGCGCTTCAGAACTGCGGTACGCGGTTTTACCAATGTGCTAACGGGGCACACATCATCTGTAGGGAATTTAATCCTTATGAAGTTCACTTTTTTCGTTCCTCCTTGCCCAGATCCAGCTTGAGCTCCTTTCTGCTGCCTCTGCCATCGCTTTAAGGGCTCTAGTCCTCTTCTTCCCAGAAATGGCGAGTTGTTTCATGAGATCATGAGCGGAGGTGCCCACAAACCCTCTTGCCCCGACCTCTATGGCGAAGATTTTGACCCGCAGACCTGCTTTCTTCAGGGTGCTGGCAAGACCGGCGTATTTTTCGGTCTTGTAGATATGTGCTTCTCCCATTCTGCTTTCGTATGGCACAGTGAGTTCTATCAGAATCACTTGTTACGAGGAGTCAGAGTGGAGAGCGATGTCTGGTCTCATGCCTGTCTTGCTGATGACATCTGGGTAATTTCTCCACTCTGGGAGGTCTGCTGTACACTCCCAGTCGACTGCTCCATCCAGAAGACCCTTTGGCAATGTGCTGGTTGTCATAGCACTTTCGGGCCAGACCTGTTTCCCTCCTGCTTTGTAGAACGTTGTCATAGCAATTGGTGCGTTTGGGGTCATGGTTTTTTCGCTAACCACATCTGTGATCACTTTCAGAACTTGGTTTGCAAGAGCTTAGGACATGTTCCACTGTTTGTTTCTTCTGACAGAGCGGACATGCTGGGTCGTCTGCTTTCCCCCATTTCACTAAGTTTGCATTCGAGGGGAGCAGGTCATATACAGATCTGAGGAGGAAGCTTATCCTTAGAGGAGCCATGTGCCAAATATCGTTCCAGCTGAGACTTCTTTGGAGTGCACTGTCCCATGTTGTCCATTGCCCCTGTTGACCTTGCTGGACTGCCTTCTGCACTCTTTTGACATCTTCTTCTTCCTTCAACTCCTGTATGATCATGTCTCTTTTTTCCTTCCCTTTGGCTTTGGACCACCACTGCATTTTTGTTGCTCCCAGTCCCTGTCTGTTGGTTTGCGTGTGTCCAATTATTTCTTTGATGCTGAGGTTTCTCTTGGCATTGTTTACAGCCTCTTGGACTTTCCACTTTCTGCCAGTTCTCAGCTTTGGATGAACTGCTCTCACGATATTGTCTTCCGATTCCTCCAGCATGCTCAACAGTCTTGCTTTTCCAACTTTGTATTCCTCCACTATGGATTTGAGAGGTAGCTTCAGCATTGCTTGACGACAGTAGAATGCAACATCAGTGAGACCAGTGGGACACCGAGCCATTTTCTTGTGTATTTGTTGATTTTGGCTTCCATTGCTTCGACTGTGCTGGTGCAAATGTCATAGATTAGCAGTGGCCACAGCAGCTTTGGTATCAGCATGAACTGTAGACACCAGACTTTGTATTTGCCTGGCAGTCCGCAGTTATCTATTTTCTTCAGGCCTTCTTCTGCTGTTTGCTTGGTTTCACATCCCCTTTGTGTGTCTTTCAGGGAGTCATCATACCATCTTCCGAGACTTTTTACTGGCTCTTCTGTGACAGTGGGGATGGCTTGGTTGGCTACCATGAATTTGACTGAATCTGCCACTTTTCCTTTTCGCAGTGAGAGACTTCGGGATTTCTTAGGTTTGAACCTCATTCTTGAAGAGGCCACCATCTCATCCAGCTGCTTTAAGATTTGGTGTGTCTCTTCCTCATCCGTGGACAAGACTGTTGTGTCATCCATGAAAGCTTTCAGAGGAGGCATCTGGTATCCATCTCCCAGATTCACTGGACCTGAACTCTTCATTGCAGCTTTCAAGATGACTTCCATTGCCAACACGAACAGTATGGGAGAGATTGCACAGCCCATTGCAATGCCCACCTCTAGGTCTATCCAGTCCGTGGTGTATTCTTTGGTAGAGAACCGCATTGAGAACCCTTGGAAATACTTCCTCAGCATTGTTCGGATGTTTTCTGGGATGTGATACATTTCAAGAGCCAGCTGGATCATATCGTGTGGAACTGATCCATATGCATTCGCCAGATCAAGCCAAACTACGTCAATGTCTCTCTTCTCTGTTCTTGCTTTTTGGATGGCATCCCAAATCAACGTGGCATGTTCCAAGCATCCAGGCATTCCTGGTATGCCTCCCTTTTGGACTGACATATCCAGATACTTGTTTTCAGTCAGGTATTTTGTCAATCTTGCTGCCATAACAGAGAAGAAGATTTTCCCCTCGACGTTCAGAAGTGATATTGGCCTGAACTGATTGATGCTACTGGAGTTCTGCTCCTTCGGAATGTACACTCCTTCAGCTCTCATCCATTGGTCGCTGATCTTCTGGTTCCTCCATGCTGATCGAATCATCTTGTGGAGCCACTCGAGCACTTTTGGGCATTTCTTGTAGAGCAGGTATGGTATTCCGTTTGGTCCAGGTGCTGACTTGGCTCTGGCTTTCTTTACTACGTTCTTCACTTCATCCAGTGTTGGTGGTTTGTTATTGAATTTTCCTTCTGGCGCTGCAGGCCAAACCAGATTCTGGATTTCAAGTGGTGCCTCGCGCTGAGAATCGGAATATGTTTCCCTGAGATGCTGCTCTAGGGTTTCCTTGCCCACTGTGAGAGTCCCTGATTTGGGTTGTTCAAACAGCTTTCTTGAAAAGTCAAAAGGATCTTTGAAGAAACGATCTTGAGTCTTCTTCTTTCTCTTTCTTCGCCTTGCTGATTCCACTTTGCTGAGAGCATTGTGTTTGGCCTTCAGATCTTTCCAGAGTTCCAGGAGCCCTTGCTTCTCGAATTCTGAGGCAGTTTTCATTCGCTTTTTAAGCTTCCTTTTCTCCCTCCGGATGCTCTCCATCTGTTGCTGTCTTCTGGATTTCTGGGGAGGCGTTTTTGTCTTTGGCTGCTTCACTCCATAAGTGTCCCTGCAGATAGAGTATATGATGTCTCCGTATGTGTCACGTTTGTGTTCCAGCGTACTGTTCCCTATTAGCGCATTCAGCTTAAGGACAAGTTCCTCATCTAATTTCTCCCATTGTTCTTTTGCACCGGCAGGCGGCAAATTGAGTTTTCCACGTTTGGCGTTAAGAGCTTGTGCAAAATCCGCATCAGAACCGTCAGCGTGGATGTCCTTGGCACTATGGTTTAATTCCTGGCCTTGGTCATCCAACGTCTCACCTGCTATCGCAGTGCGCTGCTGCTGGTTCGTATGTGTCTTCAAACAGCCCATTTTTGTCCTGTGGATCTTCATGCCGCGTTTGGTGGTGAATCTCCTTCCACACGCACACGGAAATTCCAACTGGTCATTAATCATGGTCCGTTGTGCGTTTCCAGTCGTGATGGAGTCAGTGCCGATGGATTCATCATTCTCTCCCCCTTTCGGTGAATCCTGGGAGCATCTTTCATTTGAAAAACTCGTGGCATGTTATCAAAGGCAAGGTGGGAAGCCAACCCACAAAGCCCGCAGATCTAGTCTTTCCCAGTGTCCTTCGGTCTTTCCCGAATGTCCTCCGAACTATTCCCGGAAGTCAATGGACTGACCATGTGCAGGTAGAAAGAAACTCTAGGGAGAGCTAGACAACAGAAGGTCTTCAGAGAAGTAACCCCCTTTAGACAAGTGTTTCGGCCCTGAATTCCTTACACTCTCGGGGGGCCGGGCCACATCCAGGTCATGACTCCTGGATGCCCTTCTGCTGTTGTCTATTTTTTTTTTCCCACGCCGGGGATCGAACCTGGGCGATTCTGCGCTTCAGAACTGCGGTACGCGGTTTTACCAATGTGCTAACGGGGCACACATCATCTGTAGGGAATTTAATCCTTATGAAGTTCACTTTTTTCGTTCCTCCTTGCCCAGATCCAGCTTGAGCTCCTTCCTGCTGCCTCTGCCATCGCTTTAAGGGCTCTAGTCCTCTTCTTCCCAGAAATGGCGAGTTGTTTCATGAGATCATAAGCGGAGGTGCCCACAAACCCTCTTGCCCCGACCTCTATGGCGAAGATTTTGACCCGCAGACCTATCTATCTATGTATCTATCTATCTATCTATGTATATGTATATATATATATGTACATATACACACATATGTACATATATACATATATATAGAGATAGAGACAGACAGACAGACAGACAGACAGACAGACAGATAGATAAACAGACAGAGGGACAGAATCAGAGACAGACATAATGAACGAAGAAGAACATGGACAAAAACAAGAGAAGAAGAACAAGAACGAGAAAGTGAGCAAATATAAGGATGAAACATAATTAACAGAGAGGAGAAAACAGGAAGAAAAAGAAACAAAGCATGATAAATGGAAAATGGCAATGAGATGAAGAACAAAAGGCAAGGCGAAGAGGAGAAATAAGGACATGACAAAAAGAAAACAAAATCCAGTAGATATCTTCTAAAACAAAATAAACAAACTCATAATTTCAAGTTATCGCTTTCTTTTTGACCAGTTTACAGCTAAGTAAAAATGGACTGGGAGAACAAGGACAAATGAAAGAGAGAAAAAAAAATGGTGCAGTGATTACTTCATTAGAAGGAAGCAGGAAACTGTCTCTGTCCCTTGGCTCTGAGTTCCTGATCAGATTTTTTTGTGTTTTCTTTACTGTTTGGTTGCTTCTTAACAAAGAGATACCCTTTGTGTTC
>JAPXFY010000014.1:70844423-70849423 GCA_030674185.1 Monoplex corrugatus
TAACAAGACAGATTTTCTTTGTGCTCTTCCTGGCTGGAAGGGAATATGGCTGGCCTGCAAAGCTAACGATCAGGCAGGTACAACTTTTCTTTATTGATGGACCACTAGGTCATTGATCTGAGGACTAACTGGCTCACCAGCCTTCGGCTTCACAGTAAAATGGAGCTTTGTAGTTATGAGATATCTATCTATCGTAGTATAGTATCTATCTATCGTAGTATAGTATCTATCTATCTATCTAATTTATATATATATACATATATGCATGTATGTATGTATGTATGTATGTATGTATGTATATGTATGTATATAATATTATATATATATATATGTATGTGTGTGTGTGTGTGTGCGCGCGCGCGCGCGGGCGTGTGTGTGTGTGTAAAGGAGAATGAGAGAGAGACAGACAGATAGAGAGAGAGAGAGAGACAGACAGACAGAGAGACAGAGAGTGTGTGTGTGTGTGTGCGTGTGTGTGCGTGTTCTGTTTTGTTTTTCTTTTTGTTTTTCATCTTCCTTTCTTTTTGTGATCGTTTGTATAACGCCTGACGTTTGTGCACCCATCGCTCCGCAAGTCTGAAACGAGAAAACAGGGAACGCACGCGGGAGGGGTGTATTTGCTGATGTTCAAAGACAGGAGAAACCTGAACAGTAGCATTACATCCTGTCCCATAATTTGATTTGTATATCTAATCATTACCGTATAAACACAGGCAAACAGAAAGAGATTACTCGCACACGCACACCACACACACACACACACACACACACACACACACACACACACACACACACACACACACACACTCACGGTCTCCTTAAAATAAAATTTAAAAAAACATTACCTCTACCAAGAAAAGGAAGAAACGACAGGGAATTTGTTTCATATCGACCTGATTTGTGTGTGTGTGTGTGTGTGTGTGTGTTGTGTGTGTGTGTGTGTGGTGTGTGTGTGTGTGTGTGTGTGTGTGTGTGTGTGTGTGTGTTGTGTGTGTGTGTGTACAAGTGTAGTGTGTGTGTGTGTGTGTGTTAGATACCCTAATCGCATGTGACAAATAGGAAGGTTTTTCTTGTTGTTATCTTTAGATGTATCTTTACTTATCATAGTAAGTTATTCCTCTGGAACGTCTGGTGCCTGTCTCAGAGTCAGTCCTGCAAGATTGAATCAGCCTCTGGCGTCTCAAACCCCCAACAGATAGTGATCTATCGGCTGGGAGGGCGGAATGTTTACCGCTTTGCAAGTCAAGTAGATATTTAAGAGATCAATGTTCTTGTCATGCATAAAACCATGACATTGAGGCAACAGGGACTGCTCTTCCAAGTTGATTGACAAGAAAGACCGGGGGGGGGGGGGGGGGGGGGAGTGACGGAATGGTTCAGACGTTCGCCTGCCAATAACTGAACTCTCGAGGTTCTAGGGTTCGTTTCACATTAACCCTTTGACTACCGCACCCTGTCTACCAGCACCTTGCATTGTCAACCATGCTAGCAAAGCAAAAAGTGAACCCTTTGACTCCCTCACTCTATCCACCAGCTTCCTGCAGGAAGCTGGTGGATAGGGTGAGGGAGTCAAAGGGTTCACTTTTTGCACTTGGTGGGTAGGGTGCGGGAGTCAAAGAGTTAAAAGGTCTCCTACCTCAGTTTGACCGGAAAATTGAACTGAACGTCTAGTCCCAACAGGGGCTAAAAACCAGTCGAACCCGTGTGCCCTTTGGCCTGCACACGCTAAAGCTCCTTTGGCAGTTGAAAATCGTGAAGACTAAGGAACTGTCCGGCTGCCCTGGTAAAAACATTGGAAAGAAAGTACAGATAGGCTGATTTCCAAGGTCCCTCCCCTTGAAGACCAACTAGCCTTCTTGCTTTTCTGAAGTCTTCGTCAAAAAAGTGGGTGGCGCTGCCCTGCGGCGACGCGCTCTCAAAGAAGAGAACAGTCCAAGTTTTACGTGGTAAATCCACTGTGACAAAAAAAAAAAAAAAAAAAAAAGAAAAAGAAAATATGAAATATTGATGTGCCCTTTACAAAAAGAGTTGTTACTAAAAGCGAGCAGATTTGTTTTTTCAAAACTTCAATGTGTTACACAAATTATGAAGCACATATCTGAATTACAATAGTCCAGTACTGGAGTATCTGGTCAGCTCATATAGTACGATCACGTATAAGTCAATAGTATAGTCAAAGAGTATTCAAGTCATAAAATGAGAATCTATATAATAAACACCTCATTTCATTTATGAAAAAAAAAAGGGATGGAAATTAGGCTTCAAATTTTAGTTGTTGTTCTTGTTGAGGTTTGGTCTTTTTCTTACGATGCAAAACGGCCAGCAATAAGTAATTTTCAGAACTGATGAATCATTCTCAGCTGTCATGTTTGACTAAAACTTTGCGAAATGGCCCCCAAAACCCAGCATGCATAGCAACTGGCATGAACCCTGCGTTTGTCCTGAAACATTTTCATCCTTACATTTATAGAACGATGTTTGTTCCCTCCCTTGTGATAAAGAAATAGAGAGACAGACAGACAGACAGACAGAGAGAGAAAGAAAGAAAGAGAGAGAGAGAGAGGACAAACATATGCGAAACAAAAACAGAAACTTTCTGTACATGAACAGATACAGTATAATGTGCACACACTGATCGAGAGTATAATGCACGGACGTTGATCGAACCACGTATCGGGACATGGCTAGTAAACATATCCGTCTGTAGCTTCGTATTAATTTTGGCTAATTCAGGAGGCTTACGTTTGTTCAGAATACATCCACTCCACAGATAGGCACACACACGAGAGAGAAGAGAGAGAGAGAGAGAGAGAGAGAGAGAGAGAGAGAGAGATAGAAAGAGAGAGAGAGAGATACAGCAGACGGACAGAGACAGAGAGACACACACACACACAAGAGGCAGACAGGCAGGCAGACAGCGAGAAGAGAAAGAGAACAGAGAGAGAGAGAGATACAGACAGACAGACGGACAGAGACAGAGAGAGACACACACACACACAGAGGCAGACAGGCAGGCAGACAGACAGACAGCGAGAAGAGAAAGAGAACAGAGAGAGAGAGAGAGAGACAGAGACAGAGAAAGATAGACAGAGAGAGAGACAGACAGACAGACGTAGAGAGAGAGGCAGACAGACATAGACAGAGGCGGATAGAGAAAGAGAGACAGACAGACACACAGGCAGGCAGACAGACAGACAGACAGGGAGACAAACAGACAGACAGAGAGACCGTGCTTTTTCCCTGTAGAAAAAACAACAACTGCATACACTATTCTTTTTTTTTTTTTGCATCCATTCACTCTTGATTAACAAGGATCTGCGATAACCTGCAATTTCACAGTTGTCCAGTGATTTCTTTGTGAAACTGTCCATTGATTATTTTGTTGTTTTCTTTCTCTTTTGTGGTGTATGTCTGTTTTATTCCTTCTCTTTCTGCCTTCCCCCTTCCTTGTCTCTGTCAAACTCTTCCCATTCTTCCTCCACCTTTCTGCCTCATTTGACTTCCATTTATTCACTCCTCCTCCCCCTCTTTATCAGTATTTTCTTCAGGCGTTTTTTTCTTTCTTTTTCTTCGTTTTCTCTGGCCTTTTTTGTTTGTTTTTGTGTCTATATATTTTCGTGGTCCTATGTTTTGTTTCTCTTTCTGTATTTTATTCTGAATGTCCATTTTGTGATCCGCACACTCTAGTTTGGGTTTTGTTCTGTAAGATCCTGTGTCAGAATCAAAGTTAACTGCATCTTTTCGTCCATCAATAATAAGAAAAAAAAGTCAGCATGCTGTGTTTTATCTTTTTTCTTTATCTTTTATTGTTGTTTAAAGCCCAGCCGACCGAGCAGAGCCATATCATGGCTATCACCGCTTCAAAACACACAAAACTTTAACAGGGAAAAAAAAGAAAAGAAAATTAAGTACACATATCAATGCATTCGCGCACATAATCTAAGGACATGCCCCCGGCGTAGGACCATTCCGTCCGATTTATCGCACAGGGAAGATTTAAAAAAACACACCTGAATACAAATATAAGCATACATAAGGACTCCAAAACATATATAAAAACAGGCATAAGTTACCTAAAATTGTTTCCGCATATCTCACCTCATTAGAGCCAAAAATGCACTTAACACATGTACCCAATTATCAATCCGAAGAAAAAGCACGTAAGACTTTATCGAAAAAATACAGGTGAATGGACCGTTAAGGCAGAAAGTAAGTAGAAATGACAGAAAGCAAGGCAACAAGGCAGAAACAAAGAGAGTGACAGAAAAGAGGAAATTTCTAGCACAGAATGTCCAGAAGGGGGGGATAGTATTTATACTGAAAGAGCCCCCGGCAACCCAACGGGGGATGTGTTTTATCTGATACAAGGGAAAAAACAACAACATGAAATTCACTCATCATGTTGTGTTTTTACCAACACAGACACGAAAGAAAAAAGACGACCTCGGTTTTCGACCAGCACGTAACATCTTGTCACAAAACCTTCTTTAGCACGTATGTACAGAGCTGAAAGAAATGGACAAATGGAAAGAGAGAGAGAGAGAAAGAAAGACAGAAAGAAAGAAAGAAAGGAAGAAAGAGAGAGAGAGAGAAGGGAGAGATGGAGAGAGAGGGGCGGAAGAGAGAGAGACAGAGAGAGAGAGACAAGAGACAGACAGAGGGACAATGAGTGAGAGAGAGACACAGAGAGAGACAGAGACAGAGAGAGAGACAGAGAGAGTGTGTGTGTGTGTGTGTGACAGAGAGAATGACAGAGAGACAGAGAGAGAAAATGACAGAGAGACACACAGACAAAAAGACACACAGAGAGCGAGCGAGCGAGCGAGCAAGAGAGAGAGAGGGGGAGAGAGAGAGACAGAGAGAGAGAGAAGAAGAAATAGGAAGAAAGAGAGAGCGAGTGAGCGAGCGAGCGAGCGAGAGAGAGAGAGGGAGGGAGAGAGAGAGAGAGAGAGAACAAATGGACAAACATGACATCGTGATGACGACCAGAACTATGGGAC
>JAPXFY010000014.1:70859423-70894423 GCA_030674185.1 Monoplex corrugatus
CAGTTATAGACCTAACTTTGAGATAAGGCAATATCTCTTTTTTCAGAGCGTGAATAGCATTGTATAGATTGCTCGTAACAGTCACACATTTATAGACCTAACTTTAAGACAAGGCAATATCTCTTTTTTCAGAGCGTGAATAGCATTGTATAGATTGCTCATAACAGTCACACATTTATAGACCTAACTTTAAGATAAGGCAATATCTCTTTTTTCAGAGCGTGAATAGCATTGTATAGATTGCTCGTAGCAGTCACAGTTATAGACCTAACTTTAAGATAAGGCAGTCTCTCTTTTTTCAGAGCTTTATAGATGTATGTTGCCAGATTTCTGACGATACGTTCACCTTTCTAAGTAATTGGTAGTATCAGCCTGAAATCATTTCGATTTTGATTACAGTAGCACTTTGGCTGAATGATCCGACGTCTCAAATTTTCAAGTGCTGGACGATATAAAACAAAGCGATTTTCAATTTGAGTGACGCTTTTCCATACAGAACATTTTGCTGCCGCTTCACTATGTCACTTATATCTTAATGTGTGCACTGATAAGTCAGACACACCAGACCTACCCTTGCGAACATATATTTTATAAAATCTGTTAAAAAGTCCAACCGCTTATATAATGCAGCTTCATGAAATTGTTTTCACTTTCTATATTTCGTAAAATCTATTACCACTGTTTTTATGGTAAGCCAATGTTGTCATCTGTAATTATCTATTCTTTGTTTGAACGCTTTTATAAAAGATTTTATACAATCAGCACCCTGGTTTCCCAGACGCATGAACATCTATAAGTACCTAATATGTCCACGGAGTTTCAGGCCCAATTCATTTTTTTCTGGCAAGATTTAGTAGCATTTTATACGCACTATAAGACAGTCTCTGTTTTGTTAACTCTTTACAAAATGAAAACAAATAAACGCTTTCAATCACAAAAGGGAGAAAAAAAAAGGGGAGAGAGAGAGAGAGAGGGGGGGGGTGAATGATTTCAATTATACAATTGTTGAAAAAGCTGTCGTTTCTTAAACAATCAACTGGTAATCTTCCACATCATGCTGATTCTGCCCTAGAGCTAAACAAACTTTCGACCCCCCCCCCCCCCCAAGATAACACACACTGACGAAATTGAAAAGAGAGAGAAAAGAGACAGAGAGAAAGAGAGAGAGAGAGAGAGCGACAGAGACAGGGAGGACAGAAAGAGAAAGAGAGAGACAGAGACAGAAAGAGACCCACAGAGAGAAACAGAGAGAAACAGAGACAGAGAGACAGGCAGAGAGAGAGTGAGAGAGAGAAACAGAGACAGACAGAGATAGAAACAGACAGAGGCAGAGAAACAGGCACAGACAGAGAGACAGAAACAGAGAGGAAAGAGAGAGAGAGAGAGATACACACAGAGAGAAACAGAAAAGGGAAACAGAGAGACAGAGCCAGACAGAGAAAGAGGGGGGATTGTGTGTGCGTGTGTGTGTGTGTGTGTGTGTGTGTGTGTGTGTGTGTGTGTGTGTGTGTGTGTGTGTGTGTGTGTGTGTGTGTGTGTGTGTGTGTGTGTGAGTGAGTGAGAGAGAGAGAGAGAGCTTTCCCTTTCGCAATCAGTGAGCAGGTAAAAGCAGGTTCTTCCAATTTTCTGGTTCCTGAAGCAACGGGAAATGGCTGACAGATGTAGTTGTGCGATCCTAACTTTGTTGATTGGCACACATAGAAATCTCTTGATCTGACATAACTTCCGTACAGACAAGCTGGCTTAAAAGCATTGACTTCTCCCCTTCCTCTCTCCCCCTCAATCCTCCTCCTTCTCTCTCTCTCTCTCTCACAACACACACACACACACACACACACACACACACACACACACACACACACACACACACACACACACACACAGAGTTGATTCACGGGCTGAATGGCGGATTATTTGATTGATCAATTGGTAAATCAGGGGATTGATTGGTTAATTGATTGTTTGACTGATTAATTGATTGGTTGGTTGGTTGATCGATTGATGGATTGATTGTTTATGTCAAGTAGCTGTGGCTGAACGTATTGATCAACTGTATGATCACTGAAGGGTACAAGAAACGTCAGATCTGTGCACTAATTGAATGGTTTGTTTGTCTGATAGCCAGTTATTGTAAAATTGACAGTTGGATGAATGATATAGATGCGGTTAATGACAAATATTCTTAGCTGGCCAGTTAAGGAATATGGACTAGAATACAAAGATGAATGTATCCCAGCTCATGTGACGGTAAACGATAGAAGGGGACAATGTGACACTGCAGTTTGATAGTATAACTTGTATGAATGTATAAGAAAACCTGATCTCCTCCCCTCCCCTTCCCCATGCATGTATTGTGGCCTAAGGCCGATGTACAATAACCATTTTCTGAGTTCTGAGTTCTCTCTCGACTCTCTCAATGTCTCTCTGTCTCTGTGTTTGTCTGTCTGTTTGTCTGTCTCAAGTCTTTCTTTTGGTCTTGTTCACCTATTTTTTCTCTCTCCCCTCCCTCTTTTTTCTCTCTCTCTCTCCTCTCTCTCTCTCTCTGATAGTCTGTCTATTTGTCTTTCTGCCTGCCTTTTTCTCTCTCTCCCTCTCTTCCTCTCTCTTTCTCCATTAAGGTCATGCATCCTGCGTATTGGATTATGTTTTCTTTCTGCTGACTGCTTATGATGATTAATTTTTTTCCGCTTAGTTCGAGAGCTAGGTGTTAAAAAATTTTTTAAAAAACAAGAGAAAAACAAGATCAAAAACAAACGAAGGAAAAAAAATGGTAAAGAATTATCGTGCCAATCTCTCTCCATCTCTATCTCTCTCTCTCTCCCTCTTTTCTATGTCCCCCCCCCCCCCAAAAAAAAAAGTTATTGTCTATCTCTCTCACTCTCTCTGTCTATCTCTCTCTCTCTCTGTCTGTCTGTCTTTCTCTCTCTCTGTCTGTCTCTCTCTCTCTCTCTGTCTCTCTGTCTGTCTATCTCTCTCTCTCTCTCTCTGTCTGTCTGTCTGTCTGTCTCTCTTCTCTCTCTCCGTCTCTTTTTGTGTCTCTGCTCTGTCTGTCTCTACTCTATCTGTCTCTCTCTGTCTCTCTGCTCTGTCTGTCTGTCTGTCTGTCTCTCTCTCTCTCTGCGTATATTACGTGCGGTGTTGCTTATTTGCTTCTGATGCTAAGCAATACAACATGTCTAAATTTATGAGTTTTAGGTTTTGTGTGCATGACATTTTCACATCCATGTTGTCTGTTTGTGCTTCTGAACAAGTGTGTGGAACACAACTGCCCAACATCATCAGTCATAAAGTGTGTGTGTGTGTGTGTGTTGTGTGTGTGTGTGTGTGTGTGTGTGTGTGTGTGTGTGTGTGTGTGTGTGTGTGTGTGTGTGTGTGTGTGTGTGTGTTGTGTGTGTATGTGTGTGTGTGTGTGTGTGTGTGTGTGTGTGTGTGTGTGTGTGCTGTGTGTGTATGTGTGTGTGTGTATGTGTGTGTGTTGTATATGTATGTATGTATGTATGCATGTATGTATGTATGTGTGTGTTGTATATGTATGTATGTATGTGTGTGTGCACGCGCGCGTTGTGTGCGTGTGTGTGTGTGTATCTGTGTGTGTGTGTATGTTTCTGTGCGTAGTGATCTCTCTCTCTGTCGCTCTCTCTGTCTGTGTGTGTGTGTGTGTGTGTGTGTGTGTGTGTGTGTGTGTGTGTGTGTGGTGTGTGTGTGTGTGTGTGTGTGTGTGTGCGTGCGTGTGTGTGTGTGTGCGTGTGTGTGTGTGTGTTTAGTATTCTGTCTGTCTCTCTCTCTCTCTCTGTGCGTGCTTGTGTATGTGTATTAGTGCTCTCTCTCTCTCTGTCTGTCTCTCTTTCTCTGTGTGTGTGTGTGTGTGTGTGTGTGTGTGTGTGTGTGTGTGTGTGTGTGTGTGTGTGTGTGTGTTTATGTATATGCGTATGTTTACTACTGCTCTGTGTGTGTGCGTGTGCGTGTGTGTGTGTGTGTGTGTGTGTGTGTGTGTGTGTGTGTGTGTGTGTGTAGTGTGTGTGTGCGCGCGCGCGTGTGTGTGGTGTGTGTGTGTGTATGTAACATCACAACTATTACTTCAGACGCGAGTGGAAAGTCGACCAGAAGAAAGAAAACAAACAAACAAACTTGTCTTGCAGTAGTTGTATCCCCCATCAGGCTTTTAAAAAACCCGTAAAATACCGCTTCTCTGTTCTCGACAGGAAAACAAAAGCAGAACATCTCTCCTTACAGCATGTGTGTTCCCCCCCCCCCTTCTCCTCTTCGATCAATGTCAAGTCCATCACCACCACCATCATCATCTCCACTACGCTCATTTCCTTCCTTCCTCCATCCCCCATGTTAAAGCCGTTCACAAGGAAAGGCCAGGGAACAGAAACGCTCGCCCAAGTGTCTCACGAGAGATCGTGTCAGTATTATTCAAGCTTTGATTCAACGAGTGTTTTCTGGTTCGGAGCAGGCGAGGAGAGTTAGCCCTGGTATGGCTCTAGAAGTCGGCTGGGCTATACATACGCAGTATGAACAAGCAGGGAGAGAAACCCCTCGCCTGGGGAAAGGCGGAAGTGATCCTTTAGGACAGCAAAGAAAACAAACGAGACAGTCTCTGATGGAGGCAGACACGAGAAGATCGATCATTGATAAAGAAGATGAGGAAAAGGACAAGCAACATTTATAAGGTCATTTTATTAGGAAAGGGGATTTAGAGCACCTGGGCACAAGAAGATTAGAAAAAGAACAAGCATCATTTATATGGTCATTTTATTAGGAAAGGGGATTTAGTGCACCTGGTCACAACAGGAAAAGCTGGAGGGAAAGAGAACATCAGTTAGGCCCAGGGAGTACATATTGGATCGACTTGCAGGGTGGCTGAGACAGAGAGGGTGGAAGATGTACTTAAAGCGAAAAGGATAGATGCATATTGGAGGGCCATGATTGCAAACGCCATGCGGCAGAGCACATGGTGATGATGATGATGATGATGATCCTTCTCGTCAGATTCCAGAAAGAACATGGGCGTCATGCTCATGGAATAGCTGGATTTGCCCAGATGAAAAAGGGACGAGCCAGAATTTGTGTTCTTAACCCTTTGACTTCCGCACCCTGTCCACCAGCTTCCTGCATCAGTCAGCCAAGCTAGCAAAGCGAAAACTTAACCCTTTGACTCCCTCCCCCTATTGCATCGTCAACTATGCTAGCAAAGCAAAAACTTAACCATTTGACTCTCTCACCCTCTCCACCAGCTTCTTGCAGGAAGCTGGTGGATAGGGTGAAGTGGTCAAAGGGTTAAGTTTTTGCAGTTGATGGATATAGCGTGGGAGTCAAAGGGTTACACCTGCAGACAATTTCAAAGATATCTGAGATTAGCTGTGTCAGTCAATGACGACTTCCAAGTATACACATACCAGCAAACTTCAAAACCGAATTCCAAATCTGTCCTTGTCTATTATTTCACAATTCAGACTATATTTATAGAATCAAAAACAAGTGCGACTGCCCGCGCCCAAGCAAACAGGAACCATAAGAACAAGAAAACCAATATAAGCGCGTATCCACAAAACAAAACAAAACAAGCGCAAATTTTCGGCAACTAGCCTTTGTCAAGCGCGAACGCACGGTCACAAACAGTCACAAACACCAAACAATGGATATAAAACAGGACTAAAAACTTCCTGCCGCCTCGTCATTTGGTGTTTGTGATCTGTTTGTGACCGTGCGATCGTGCTTGACAAAGGCTAGTTGGCCGAAAATTTGCGCATATTTGTTTGTTTTGTTGGATACGCGCTTATATTGGTTTTCTTGTTCTTCTGGTTATGTTTATAGAGTTACGTCCTTCATCAGTCATATTTCTTAATTCAGACTATGTTTATAGAGTTCTCAATTCAGACTATGTTTACAGAGTTACGTCCCTTCATCAGTCATATTTCTTAATTCAGACTATGTTTACAGGGTTTACTTTTCAATTCAGACTATGTTTATAGTTCCTTCCCTTAATCAGCCCATATTTCCAGTTCAGACTATGTTTATAGTAGAGTCACTTCCCTTCATCGCCCACATTTCTAAATTCAGATTATGTTTATAGAGTTAGTTCCCTTCATCATATTCTCAATGCAGACTGTGCTTATAGAGTTACTTCCCTTCATCAGTCATATTTCTCAATTCAGACTATGCTTTGAGAGTAACTTCCCCTCCTCAGCCATATCTGAATTGCGTTCGGCAGTCTTCCTTAGGAATTTTGCACTGCAGTTTTCTAAAACATCGGAGTGCGTGGTAAGGAATTAGGTAGCCTTGTTTTGCCCCAGGAAGCAGTATCCCGAATGAGTTACGAGCGTTTTCTGGCTGAGAGAAAGCAAGGACAGTGAAAAGCAGAAGTAATCCTTTTTCACCGGGTTCCAAAATGCAATCTGATGCTCTGGGAATAGCTGGATTTAGACAGATGGAAAAAGAAGGTCGAGTAAATTTTCCTGTTTTTTACAAGAAAGTCAATATTACAGGTCGGATGTCACGATAATCTAGATTTTTCACTATAGACACATCTCCTGTGTCTGTGACTTACTTGTTTGTGTGAATTTGGGATAAACAGGGTATGCATACTTTCAAGGGACAGAAACGTGAGGTGGATGGAGAGTGCGCGTGCGAGCGAGACAGAGAAAGAGAGAGAGACAAGAGAGACAGAGAGAGAGACAGAGAGACAGAGAAGCAGACAGACAGACAGACAGTCGACAAAGACAAACAGAGCGAGACAGACAGACAGGCACAAACACATGCACGCACACCACACACACACACATACATAGAGATAGAGAGAGAGACAGACAGACAGACAGAGAAGAAGAAAGAAAAGATAGAAAGAAGAAAGAGCGGTGGAGGGAGGGAGAGAGAGAGGGAGTGAGACAGACGACAGAGACAAACAGAGCGAGACAGACAAAGAACACACACAACACACACACACACACACACACACACAACACACACACACACACAACAAACGACACACACACACACACATGTACACAGAAGGAGGGAGAGAGAGAGACAGAGAGAGAGAGAGACAGAGACAGACAGACGACAGATACAGACAGACAGAAAGCAATCCAAAGACAAAGAGACAGAGCTAGAAAAAAAGAAAAGAAAAGAAGAAGAGAGAGAGAGAGAGAGAGAGAGAGAGAGAGAGAGAGAAGGTGGAGAGTCTGAAACCACTGAAGCACAATATCATATTATAACAGCATTTCTTTTGGGAGGAAGGAAAGGAGAGGGAGAGAAAGGGGAGATGATAGAGCTGAGAGCTCAGACTGGGTATCCTTTTAGCTTTCAGGCGTTATCTTTACATCAGGCGGGGAATGGGGGAAGCAAAAACTGAATTTGCACCATGTCATGCGTTAAGAAATGATGCCTTACAGTCCTGCTGTACTACCACAAAGCCTCCCTCCCCGAAAAAGAAAAAGAAAAAAAGAAAGAAGAGAGAGAGGGAGACGGAGAGAGAGAGAGAGAGAGAGAGAGAGAGAGAGAGAGAGAGAGAAGAATGAAAGAAGTAAGTAAGAGACAGAGAGAGTCTTACAATTCTGCTGTATTGCTAAAGATTCACACACACACACCCCAAAAAAATCAGGGGGGGGGGGGGTTGAGAGAGAGAGAGAGAGAGAAAAGGATAGAAAGAGAGAGAGAGAAAGAAAAGAAAGAAAGGAAGAGAGAGAGAGAGAAAGAGAGATAGAAAGAAAAGAAAGGAAGAGAGAGAGAGACAGACAGACAGACAGAGAGAGACAGAGAGAGAGAGGGAGACAGAAACAGAGACAGAGCGAGAAAGAGTTTGGTTATTGGCAGGCGAACGTCTGAACCATTATGCCACTCCTCGCTCAGTTGTTAGAAAGCCATAGACAAGAGAAAGATGACACCAAAGTCATCCCCATCTTTAAATGACTAGTCTCTCTTTGCAAGGTTGCCCTCCCTTTGCTGCGGTTCATTCCCTTTGCTGTCTGAGGTTGTGGGCGTGCATTATAAAATGCTGTGTGGGTGACTGTTTGCTGGAAAAAAGAAATGAACATGGTCAGAGAAGGGTGTGTGTGTGTGTGTGTGTGTGTGTGTGTGTGTGTGTGTGTGTGTGTGTGTGTGTGTGTGTGCGCGTGTGCGTGTGTGTGAGTGTGTGCGTGTGTGTGTGTGTTTTTGTTCGTTCGTTGCTTGATTTAACGTCTTTTCACTATAAGTGATATTAGACGGGGAAAAATGGCATGGAGGATGAAATAAGGGGGGGGGGGGGGCGTGTGGAGGGGAGAGGGGAACAGAGTAAGGGACGTAAAAAAAAAAAATTTAAAAGGAAGCGGCAAGGTCTTAAGAAAAAGGATATGGATGAACAGAGAAATGAAACTAGAACAACGCTAACATCAATAATGTAAAAGAAAAATCGTCATAAAAACAAAACAAAACAAAACATATTCATAATTATAATAATAATCTTAAAGTAACGCATTAACAGGACTGTGAACCAATGATTCTGAAATTTTAACTAACAAAACTTGATCCGATACTACTTCTTTAAAATGCGTTTCAAGATAGTTTCCTTGTGTAAACGTCTTTGGTAAAAAGGAACGAAGCTTTCTGCAGTAAAACAAACAGTGATACAATGTGAATTGTTCGCCACAAATACATAAAACGTTGTTACAATATTTTGTTTTCAAAGCGTTCAGTTGAATGCGAAAATATGTCATAACAATTAATCTCAAATGATATAACGAGGAATACTGCAAATTTTTACAGATATTTTGAACTGAAAGTTTGATTCTTTTTTGAGACACAAATTTTTCATTTAAATGTTCATGAAATCGAATCCATGATGCTAATTCTAGCGAGTTGCAAGCTTCTTTTACCGAGGTGTTAACATGTAATTCTATGGAATTTTCAGAATGGAGGGCACCGGATTTAGCTGCTCTGTCAACTACGTTGTTGCCATGAAGACCAACATGAGAAGGCACCCAGCATAAATTGATTTCCGAACCATTTATCTTTAAACAATGTATTAGATGATTTGCCTCAATAATTAAGTCAGGTCTTGTGTCTGTATCAAAAGACTGTAAGGCATATAATACAGATTTTGAATCAACAAAGAGAACTACTTTGAATGACACAGGCCGAAGGCTTATTAAATAATGCAACGCTTGAACAACAGCGACCAATTCTGCTGTATATATAGATACATTTGCCCCAATGAAAAAAGACTTTTTAATGTTAAATTTTGGAACATAAAAGGCTGCTCCAGCGCTCTGGTTTGCTAAGACTGACCCATCGGTAAAAATGTGGAGGTGGGTACTGTACTTTTCATCGATGTGTTCACAAGCTGTGGATAGCGTAATGTTGACATTATCATCTTTTTTAACTTTTGCATAATCGAGATCAAATGTGGCATTTAGCATTTCCCATGTAGGGATAGGCGTTATCGTTGGTTTCTCAGCAATTTCATCCATTGTTATGTTGGACTGTTTGATCAGGCCAGATATGTAAGTTGCGGCTGTAATTTGTGATGAAATGTTTTTTGCTCGTTTTGGAAAGTCAGTATCAGACCTGATCTTAATTTCTTTGCTCACAAAATTATCCACTTGAGAAGTAGTTCTAATTGCAAACTTTGCTGTAGCTAACTCACGATGGTTGTTTAAAGGTAGAATTCCAGCAACTTTGTACGTTTCCAGAGTAGAAGCATGAGTTGGTACACCTAGTGCAATTTTAAGACTTTTGCAGTCCAAGCTCTGAATCTTTTTTAGTAAATATTTGGGTGCATTGAAGAAAACTTCTTGCGCGTAGGATAATTTAGACCTGACCAGCGCTGTTGACAGATGAATCAGTACATTTGTATCCATTCCCCAGGGTAATTTGCTTATTATCTTTAGAAAATTTAAGGTTTTTCGCGCTTTTGTTAAAATATAATCAAAATGGACATTCCAGCTTAATTTGGACGTGATGTAAACTCCCAGGAATTTTACGACCTGTTTGTAATTTAACACTTCACCAAGCAATTTGAAAATAGGCAAGTTATTTGAGTTACCACCAGGATCAAACAGCATCATGTTAGTTTTTTCTGCTGACAACGACAGCCCATTTTCTAACATATAGTTTCCAAGATTATCAAGATCAATTTGATACAACTTCCTGATGTAATTTCGCGTTCTCTGTGGAGTTGTCTTTTTTAAAGTGATATTCATCCAAGTGCATATATCATCAGCGTACTGTACTAAAACAACACGATTTGAAAGAGCTTTAGGAAGATCCTGTATAAGGATATTAAATAAAATAGGTGCTATCACTGAACCTTGTGGAATCCCCATGTCGAGGCATCGTGAAGAAGAATAACTAGCTCCCACTCTTGCCTGAATTGTTCTATTAGCTAAAAAAGATTTAATGTAATTGAACATATTGCCCGATAAACCAACAGATTTTAGCTTGAACAATAAACGTTTATGCCAAACTTGATCGTAAGCTTTTTTCACATCAAAGAAAGTAGCTAAAACACTTTTTCTGCGGGCAAACTGTTGTTTGATCTGAGTTGTAAGTTTAACTAGGTGCTCAACTGCGGATCTTCCTTTTCTAAAACCTGCCTGGTTTACCGGAATAACGTTATTTTTATCACAGTAGTGTAAAAGTCTGTTTAAGACCAATCTTTCCATTAGTTTGCTTGTGTGGGACGTTAAAGCAATAGGTCTGTAACTGTTTTTATCGGTTTTCGATTTTCCTGTTTTTAAGATTGGTATAACTATAGATTTTTGCCAGATTTGTGGCACAGTTCCAGTAACCCAGCATTTCTGCAAAATTTTGTGTAGGAAAATAAGGTAGTTTTCAGGGAGATGTTTAATCATTTCAGTCGAAACTGCATCAACACCTACCGAACTCTTTTTGTTGTGTAGAGACAGTACTGTGTTTTTTAGCTCTTCTAAGGTGATTGGAGAATTAAACCAGAGATCATTCTGTGGTACTGGATCAGTGTAGATTGGGTTGTAATCTTCCATTTCTCTGTGATGTTTGCAGTCAGGAGATAAACCTTCAACTTTACTGTTTTTGGCGAACAGATCCACAAAAGTTTCTGCTTTGTCCATGTCTGAAGGAAATGTGTTACATGTTTCAATCATTATCGGACACCTAGGTAAGTTGGTTCCATCCTTCATTTGTTTCATTTTCGTCCAGACTTTATGGAAATCTTTGAAATCTGAAATTTCTTTTGTGCAGAATGATGCCCAATAATCTTTCTTTGCTTCAGCAATGATTTTGTTACATTGGATGTTAGCTTTTTTCATTTCGACATGATCCTCAGGTTTCCGGCTTTTGATGTAGATTTTGAATTTCTCCCTTTTATACTGAACTGCTTTCTCACATGCCTCTGTCCACCAAACATTACCCAATCGATTATTTGATCTAGAAGATTTGAGTTTCGGAATCGATAGGTCTGCAGCGGCTAAAATTGACTCTTGGAATTTAGAAAACATAATGTCTACATTTTCACTTTCATAATGTCTGTAATCTTGATTAGCTAGAGCAGTTCGAAATAAGGACCAGTCAGAACGCTTGTAATTATATTTTGGAATAATTTCAGGAGAGCTGTCTTTCATCCTGATGTTTTTGTCAGTTATGGTTATGATGATAGGTAGGTGATCGCTTCCCAAAGTGTCTCTGTGAGTTTCCCAGGTACAGGATGGTGCTAATTCTGGTGAGATTAGAGACAAATCGATGGCTGTCGCCCTGTGTTTGGAAACATCAGGGATCCTAGTGACACTACCATCATTTAGAAGGTAAAGCGAACTATCAACGATATTTTCTACCAAACGATTGCTCGTAACAGTAGAACAGTTCTTTTCCCAAAATGGGGAGTGGGAATTAAAGTCTCCACCTATTAGCCATTTACCACGCTGCTGATCTTGGATAGTGCGCAGCCATTCTGTGTTGTGGTCATTTGGACCTGTTGGTAGGTAGACTGACAAAACGTTAATGTTTAGAGAATTGCTTAATTGGACAGTGGCAACACAAGCATGCAAATCTTCGCTTGATTTCAAAACTGGGGAAGTAAGTAAGCAGTATTGTAACTCTTTGAGTATATAAATCGCGGTGGATACCTTCTTCCCGTGATTCCCACATTCATAGACTGGAGGATAATAATAATTGGGGAAATTGGGAAGCTTGGTAGCGACAACATTCATCGACTGTAGAATCAAAATTTCACACCTATTTGATGCTAGGAAATGCTCCAAGTAAGCCGAATTGGTGGAAAGGGATCTACAATTCCATTGCAAAAACTTGACTTGGGATTGTTTTCGCATTGCTGATATTGGTTAATCTCTAACTTTCTATTAACTGTTATTTATGGTCGATAATAATGAATACTTTGATTTTCTGTATCCAGGAGAACTGGACAGAAAGAAAATTACGTAATTACTTAGACTACGAAGTAAAGAAAACAAAATTGTAGCAAAATCAATAAAAAGAAAATTACATAGTCCAACGTATGAATAACTTATAAAGGTGATAATAGATTACAAGGGATAACAAATAACCAAAAATCAAAATAATGGCATTCACGTCTTCAAATGTACAGAGTGTATAGTCTGACCGAGTCTTGATAGTCGGACTAAAACCTAGTTATTGTTTATTTTCAGCAGAAGAAATGTCAGAGATGACGAGGAAAAAGTCCTGTGACATGAACATTAAGTATTGTATATGTAATACTGTTATTTCAAAACATATTATACGGCCACCATGGTGTGTAGTTGTCAAAAGGGTGGTACTGTCCTCTGGAGAATCTGGAAGGGTGTAGCTGTGATGATCTTGATCTTGATGTTCTCCTTGGAGTCTCCCAAAATAGGTCTCGAATGTGTCTTCCAAGATTTCCTGCAATGATGCTACTTCCTCTGGTGGTGGGGTGAATGTCGTCTTTTAGAAATTGTTGAGTGGTACGAAGGTTCTCATGTGATACAAAAGAAATATTTTTCATATCAACAAGTTCAGCAGATAGAAAAGCGTTGAACAGATTTCGTTGAACCTCCATTCGGGCCTGCCGTACAGGGGCAACCTTACTAACGACTAGTTTAGTGTGTTTAGTGTGTTTTTGTGTGTGTGTGTGTGTGTGTATGAGTGTGTGTGTGTGAGTGTGTGTGTGCGCGCGCGTGTGTGTGTGTCTGTGTGTGTGTGTGTGTCTGTGTGTCTGTGTCTGTGTGTGTGAGTGTGTGTGTGTGTGTCTGTGTATGTTTGTGTGTGTGTGTGTGTGTGTGTTTGTGTGTGTGTGTGCGCGCGGGCGCGCGTGCGTGTGTGTGTTACGTGCGCTTGTGTGTGTGTGAGAGAGGGAGAGAGAGAGAGAGCGTGTGTGTGTGTGTGTGTGTGTGTGTGTGTGGTGAGTGTGTGTTGTGAGTGTGTGTGTGCGTGCGCGCGCGCGTGTGTGTGTGCGTGCGCTTGTGTGTTTGCGTGTGTGAGAAAGGGAGAGAGTGTGTGTGTGTGTGTATGAGTGTGTGTTTGTTTGCTTGCTTGTTTGTTTGTTTGTTTGTTTGTTTGTTTGTTTGTTTGTTTGTTTGTTTGTTTGTTTGTGGCAGCACCATGTCTCCTATTCGAGATGAACCTGGAAAGCAGAGCCAAACTTTTTCAGAAGTCACTGTTCCCATCAAGACTTTTAAAAACTTTAAGAATACTTTAACTTTTCCTCTCGATGGACGAAACACACGAAAAACTTTCTTTGTCAACATGTTTGCTCTTTCTTTGTCGTCTTCGATCAATGTCAAAGCCACCACTATATCCGATACATTTCTTCCCTCCCCTAGGGACAAGACGGTTCGTTCATCGGTCGTGTGAGGGATTTCATCAGGATTATTTCAGCTCTAACCTAACGAGCGTCTAGCTGTGAGACTTCGAAGTAGGAAACATGCTAGCCATTAAAAGACAGTTAATCCTTTTCGCCAGACTCTAAAATACAGGTTCCATGCTTAGGTAATCGCTAGATTTGTCTAGATGAGGACGGATAAGCCAGACGTATTTTGTGGTCTAAAAAAAAAAGAGAGAAACAGTGCAGCATATGAAGACAATAATGCATTTTGTAGTATGAACAGCAAACGGCACGACCTTGAGACAGGTTGATAAGTTTGAATACCTTGGATCGATCATTTCATCAGACGGCAGATGCACATGAGAAATAGCCAGCAGAATCGGCCAAGCCAAAACAGCATTCAAGAAGATGACAAGCATTCTTACCAACAAATGCCATCAATTAACATCAAGAAGAGACTTCTTGAATGTTATATAGAATCAATACTGTTGTACGGTTGTGAGGCGTGGACAGTCAACAAGCAAAGCCAGATCAAGATTGAGGCAGCCCAGATGTGGTTTTTAAGAAGAATGTTGAGAGTTCCATGGACAGGAAAGAAAACAAACGAGACAGTCTTGATGGAGGCAGACACAGGCAGGTCATTCATAAGGAAGATTAGGAAAAGACAGGCAACATTTATAGGCCATTTTATGAGGAAAGGGGAATTGGAGCACCTGGTCACAACGGGAAAGCTGGAGGGAAAGAGAGCACCAGGTAGACCCAGGGAAAAAATACTAGACGGACTTGCAGAGTGGCTGAAGACAAGGAGGGAGGAAGAGATGCTGGAGGCAACAAGAGATAGAGACAGATAGAAGTCCATGATCGCCAACACCATGCGGCAGGGCACCTGATGACGATGAGTATGAATAATACATATTCTCATCAATACATTACTATACTAGGGATGATATTCTAGTCAGTGCACACAATTATCTCAGTCAATGGTTTTGTTTGTTGACACTTGTCTGTCCGATGACAGAGATGGATTATACGCCACTTTGACAAGAAAAATCAAAAGAGAGCGAGAGAGAGAGAGAGACAAGTAGAGGCAGAAAGAGAGACAGAGACAGAGAGAGAGAGAGAGAGAAGAAAGAGAAGACGGAGAAAGTGCGAGGAGGGAGGGAGAAAGAGAGAATGAGAAAGAGAGAGAGAGAGAGTGGGGCAGACAGAGAGACAGAAAAAGAGAGGGAGAGTGTGTGTGTGAGAGAGAGAGGGGGGGGGGCAGACAGAGAGACAGAAAGAGAAAGAGAGGGAAAGTGTGTGTGTGAGAGGACGAGAGAGTGGGGCAGAGAGAGAGAGAGAGAGAAAGAGAGAGAAAGAGAAAGAAAGGGAGAGTGTGTGTGTGAGAGAGAGGGTGGGCAGACGGAGAGAGAGAGAGAGAGAGAGAGAGAGAGAGAGAGAGAGAGAGAGAAGAGAGAGAGAGAGAGAGAGAGAGAGAGTCGTTTCGAATATATTTGAGAAAAATCACCATCAGACTGAGAAGTCGCCAAAGCACAAGGAAATGTAAATGGCAGATACAACAGCGCATCGCTTTATGAATAGAAACAGCGGATGAAGGCTAATCTTCATCTTGTTTTCAGGCATTAATATTACATGTACATCAGTGAGAGACAGCAGACACCGAATTAGTACCACGTCATGCGCAAAGAAATGATACCTCACAGTTCTGATGCATCAATTGCCATTCCCTTCAAAGTTTGGTTAACAAACGTTTTCAGTCCAGTGCTTAATGCGTGCATGAGAATATCGATTCTTGTGCATTGAGGATGTCTATGACAGAAGAATTATGTTAGGAGTTGCTAGAAATTGTTGGCACAGGCATATCGAGCGACAATGCTTGTACGGCCACTGTATTGCAGAAGGTTTCTATAATGTGGGCACATAAACCAGTCTACTGTCGTGCACACACTGACACCTAATATCAGTCAATATTCAGTCACACATGTACGCTCGTTTGTTCAGACATATATATATGAAGAGAGAGAGAGAGAGAGAGGAGAGAGAGAGAGAGAGAGAGAGAGAGAGAGAGGGGAGAATGTAATATACTGTTGTTTTTGTTTTTCGTTTAGCAGTACTGAAAATGCTGCACGAATGGAACGTATACTCTATATTACAGCTCATCTTATAATAACAACTCGAAGTTACAGAGTTCATTCCCCGTTGTGGCCTCGACTTTTCTCCTCAGTTTGACCGGAAAATCGAACTGAACGTCTAATTCTTCGGAAAAGGACGAAAAACGGAGTGGGACCCGTAGGCCTTCAGGCCTGTGCACGGTAAAGATTCCACGGCAGTTGAAAAATCGTAAAGATCGGGGCATTCGCCCGGTTGCCTTGGTATAAAACGTTGGAGAGATAGGTTGGTTTCCCAGGTCCCTTCCTTTGATGGCCAGTTAGCCTTCTGCCTTTCTGAAGTCTTGGTAAAAAAAATGGGTGGCGTTGCACTGCGGCGACGCGATCTCAACGACGAAAGCAGGCTAAGTTTCATATTGTAAAGAAACAAATATGAATATGAATAATTTTCGGGTATACATATACATGTCTTACTGACATTTTCAGCTTCCTAACAGCATCATCATCATGATGATGAAAAGCAGTAACACTATGAAGTTGTGGGAATAAAGAGTGAATGAGAATACATTTAGCAGAAGAGCATTTTAGTTTATAAATCACACCGCAACCTGACGCCTAATCTACATTACGGACCCTTACAATATGCTAGACACAGATCTGCAGCCTATTTGGTGTGCATCACAGGGGACGTTACTCTACACCACGTTATGGCGAACACCATCAGCGTCACTCATGAATTACGAAACCTGATGATGTCTGTGGAATTATCTTCCGTGCCACAGCCCCATTCTTCAGACACGACCGTTTCTGTTTATGATTATGGCATCCAAAGGTCGATAACTTTTCTGCGCTTGAGACAAGGTGCCAGAAATGGGTCTTAGCCAAAGAGATTTCTGCATACAAGCTTCTCTCTAAGGGCAGCTATTCTCAAAGGCTGATTCATCATAAAAAGAGAGTTTGGGACATATTTCTTCTGCAGTTTATAAAGTAAACGAAATTAGAAATCCAACAGGTTTTATTTTGGTCAGCCATAAACTTACAGAAAATATCCTTTCCATTATCTTCACTCACCAAGGAGGCTATTTTCTGTAAGAACTTCTTCAACTTTGTTTTTTCCACTTTAAAGCCTTAGTGAATGAAGTTAATGCAAAGGACAACATTTTAGAGAACTTCAAAGTCTTCAACTTTGTTTTTGTTTTGTTTTTTTTTTACTTTGAAGACGGGAGTTTTAGGCTGTTTAGCTGTTGAAAGAGCACAGGGTTCTTGTGAAACGGTTGCTCTATGTAAAAACACGCATTCATATACATAACCGGTCTCGTAGCACCTCACTCAGTCCGCAGCTCATATCATAAAGCGCCTTTCATTTTCCACGCTGTCCGAGCAGCGTGATTCTGTGGGAGCATAGACAACAGAAAGATGACAGCGAGTTCATCACCGTCGCTGAATGATTGCTCCCCTTTTGAAAGGTTGCCTTCCCTTGGCTACAGTTCAGTCCCTTGGCTGTCAGAGGTGGCGGCGTTAGTTCTCAAGGTTTGTGTGGTCGTCCATTCGCGGAAGGAGATGAGGTTTGCCGAATAGAAATGATTTGGAGCGAGGCAATGAAAAGTTCCTTGGCATCTATGTTTGTCTGTCGGTCTGTGTGTTTATCTGTCTGTGTGTCTCCGTTTCTCTCTTTCTCTCTGTGTTCTCTGTCTGTCGCTCTCTCTCTCTCTCTCTCTCTCTCTCTCTCTCTTTTCTCTGTCTGTCTCTGTCTGTCCGTCTGTTTCCGTCTCTGTCTGTATCTTTGTCTCTCTGTCTGTGTCTGTCTGTCTTTTATCTGTGTTTGTGTCTGTCTCTGTCTGTTCCCCCCCCCCCCTTCTCTCTCTCCCTGTCTTTTGTCACTGATGTGTCTGTTCCTCTCCAATGTAGTGGGGTGTTTGAATACACTATAAGAAAACGGCGTGTGATGTTGATGTTTAATCATGGTTGGTGGCATTCGTCTTAGTTTCGCTTCTCTCTCCCTGTCTCTTGTTCAGATGCGATCTGTGAAGCGGGAAAGAAGTCTGACAGGCTTCCAATATCTTCAAGCCTCCATTCTCTGACCGTCTACAGTGGCTGGTTCAGGTGACATCACAGGTAATGATACTGGGACTGGCCGTCAGGACTCTTTTAATTACTTGTCACTGGCGTTCTCGCTACTCTCTTGCACTGTGACGGCCAAAGACGGCGATGTGTCCAAACACTGCGATGTAACGAATCGGATCAGTATCAAAGCACTGTATGGTAATTTACCGTTTTGTCTTACGCTATGATGCCCTCGCAATCTTCTTCGTGTGAAATTGGATGGATTGTCAAAAGTACTGTATGATGCTATATTGTATACTATAACAGTAGTTTGAAAGAAGTGTTGTGAATTGTAATGGCATCATTTATATTGCGTCGAGTAGTTTTGCACTTTCTTGCGTTATGATATTCTGTATCATATTCTGTTTCGCAGTCTGTTTCATTCACTTTTTTCTTGTTTTTTTCTTCTGTTTTCCAGGTAGGGTGTGTGTGTGTGTGTGTGTGTGTGTGTGTGTGTGTGTGTGTGTGTGTGTGTGTGTGTGTGTGTGTGTGTGTGTCTGGTGTGTGTCTGTGTGTGTGTCTGTGTTGGTGTGTGCTGTGTCTGTGTGTGTGTGTGTGTTGTGTGTGTGTCTGTGTGTGTGTCTGTGTCTGTGTGTGTGTCTGTGTGTGTGTGTGTCTGTGTGTGTGTCTGTGTCTGTGTCTGTGTCTGTGTGTGTGTGTGTGTGTGTGTGTGTGTGTGTGTGTGTGTGTGTGTGTCTGTGTGTGTGTGTCTGTGTGTGTGCGAGCGCGCACGTGTGCGTGAGTGTGTGGGTGTGTATACATGCAAATATGTGTAGAAATGTAAGAGGTTATGGGTGTTAGAGTAATTACGTCGTCCTTGTACGAGAAATCATCTATCGTTTATGCCTACTTCATGCTGTTTTGCACAGTTTAAAGCTGTATGTTAGTTACAGCACAGTTGTAGGGCTTGACATTTATCAGTTCTACGTAAGTCTTCTTGTATGATAATTATTGCATATACTTTTTTGAAGCACGTAGGCCTCTTGTGAGAAGAAGAGCTGTAGAAAGTACTATTATTATTGTTATTATTATCATTATTATTATTATTATTATTGTTATTATTATTATTATTGGTATCGTCATCGTCATCACCATTATATTATTATCATCATATTATTATTGTTATCATCATCACAGCGAAAGACAGACAGACAGACAGACAGACAGAGAGAGAGAGAGAGAGAGAGAGACAGAGAGACAGAGAGACAGAGAAAGAACACCTAACTGAACTGCTTGAAACAAAGGAACAGCCTTTGTATGCATCACTCTTCCTGTGAGATTTCTAAAAAGATTCTTTCAGTTTTAGAATAAAATTTCCATAACGCTGAAAATACATTATGCAAATAAACTTGACACATCCTCTTCACGGGAAGCAAGACTCCCAAAAGGGGAGATAAAACGACAACACAGAGAGAAGAGAAGGGAGGTAATCTAAGTTCAGAAAACTGGCTAGCGACACGATTATCACCCTGGTGTGGTTTTATGTTCCATGACAATTTGCAGTTGATCCACCAGGGGCTGCCCCTGAGCGAATAGCTTCAGTTGTTGTCCCTTCTTCGCTCATCTACATTACAAAAACACGCATGACATATATTCTGCAGCTTGAATTTTAATTGTTGAGGAAGAGACCGATAGTTCGTGTTTGCCTGAAGCAAATGCAAAAGGTTGTTTAACTGAAGTGGACGATGAAATGCAATGTTATTCGTAGTGTTGATCATACTAGTTTAACAGTCGGACAACCATAATGTCACCAACAGCAATGGCATTAACATGAACAATGATAACAATAGTAACAATACGCGCAGCAACAACAGCAACAGCAGCAGCAACAACAAGAACAATGACAATGATGATGATAATAATCATCATAATCATCATTGTCATAATCATCAGCATCACCACAGAGAGAGAGACAGACAGACAGACAGACACAGACAGACTGACTGACAGACTGACAGAAAAAACAGACAGAGAAGAGAGAATGAGACAGATAGACAGACATGCAAAGAGAGATAGATAGACAGACATGGAGAGAGAGAGAGAGAGACAGACAGAGAGAGAGAGAGAGAGAACATTTAACTGAACTCCTTGAAATAAAGAAACAGCATTTGTATGCATCACTCTTCCTGTGGGACTTGTAAAAACACTCAGTTTTAGAATAAAATTTCCATAACGTTGAAAATACCACATTATGGAAACAAACTTGACACATCCTCCTCATAGGAAGCAAGACCTCCAAAAAGGGGAGACAAAACACAGAGAGAAGACAAGGGAGGTAATCTAAGTTCAGAAAACTGGCCAGCCACACGATTATCACCCTGGTGCGGTTTTATGTTCCTTGACAAACTGCAGTTGATCCACGAGGGGCTGCCCATGAGCGAATAGCTTCTGTTGTTGTCTCTTCTTCGCTCACATGCATTACAAAAACATGCATGCCATTTATTCTGCGGCTTGAATTTTAATTGTTGGGGAAGAGACTGATAGTTCATGTGTGCCTGAAGCAAATGCAAAAGGCCGTTTAATTGAAGTGGACGATGAAATGGAATGTTATTCGTAGTGTTGATCATACTAGTTTAACAGTCGGACAACCATAATGTCACCAACAGCAATGGCATTAACATGAGCAATGATAACAATAATAACAATAAGAGCAGCAGTAACTGCAACAACGACGACGACGTCGACGATGATGATAATAATCATTATCATAATCATCATCGTCATGATCATCATCATCATCACAGAGAGAGGGGGGGGTGAGAGAGACCGAAAGAGACATAGAGAGACAGACAGAGAGAGACAGAGACAGTGACAGAGAGAGACAAGACAGATAGACTGAGAGAGGCAGACAGATATACAAAGAAAGTCAGACAGACAGACAGACAGACATGGGGGGAGAGAGAGAGAGAGAGAGAGAGACAGACAGACAGACAGACAGACAGACAGACAGAAAACATGATTTTATAACTGACCTTTCTGAAATAATGAAACAGCATTTGAATGCATCACTCTTCCTGTGAAATTTCTCTAAAAAGACAGTTTTAGAATACAATTTCTATAACGTTGAAAATACCACATTATGGAAATAAACTTGACATACCCTCCTCGTGGGAAGCAAGATCACCTCCCCCCCAAAGGGGAGACAAAACGACAACACAGATAGAAGAGAAGGGAGGTAATCTAAGTTCAGAAAACTGGCCAACAACACGATTATCACCCTGGTGTGGTTTTATGTTCCTTGACAAACTGCAGTTGATCCACCAGGGGCTGCCCCTGAGTGAATAGCTTCAGTTGTTGTCTCTTCTTCGCTCATGTGCATTACAAAAACATGCATGCCATTTATTCTGCGGCTTGAACTTTAATTGTTGGGAAGAGACTGATAGTTCGTGTGTGCCTGAAGCAAATGCAAAAGGCCATTTAATTGAAGTGGACGATGAAATGTTATTCGTAGTGTTGCTCTTACTGCTTTGAAAGGAGAACCTTAATATCCTCAGCAATAAGAACAATAAAAGCAGAAATAATAATAATAATAATAATAAAAAGAACAATAATAGCACCTGCAGCAACAATAACAACAATAGTAACAATAAAAGCAGCAACAACAGCAACAATAACAACGACAACGACGATGATGACGATGACCATTATCATCATTGTTTTTGTTATTATCATCATCATTATTCTTAATATTTTATCATCATCATCATCATTATTGTTATTATTAATTATTATTATTATTATTATTATCATTTCTCAATTCTCAGCATACTCTGATTCAAACCATTAAACTACGCTCTGTGTGTGTGTGTGTGTGTTGTGTGTGTGTGTGTGTGTGTGTGTGTGTGTGTGTGTGTGTGTGTGTGTGTGTTGTGTATATATATATATTATATATATATATATATATCTTTAAATCAATAACTTTCTCAAATGACATGATATCTAATAACCTGATTGAGAAAAAAAACCTACACTACCTGCCCTAACCACAAAATTATCAAAACAAGTGAACATCACAGAAAACAAGAATTAGCAGGATAGCTTACGACTGCCCAATCAATTATGACAGGAAGATTTGGAAAAAGTAAACAAAACATCACACTGACGATGAAAATATAAACCGATGTGAACTTACTTCACAACAGCCTATTGGGAACAGTCTACATAAAGGATCAAAAAGCGCCATTGCATATAACCAAACCCTCCGCACAGGTTCAACCAAAAGTTCTGAAGACATAACCGAAACCCCAAATATATACAAAATAACGTATCGTTTCTTTTGGGGCCAACTGGACGAACGTCTGTGACGTGGCTGTGGGCATCAGGGAAAGTGGTTTTACTGCCGACCTGAGAGATGGTTTGCAAAAGCAAATTGGCGACGTAATAATCCTTCCTCTGGGTGATTGTAACGAAGGTAATGTGGGGATAGTCTGTGTTGAATCACTGTTTTCTCGCTGTCTCAACATTTATGTGTGAAAACGTTTTCGCGGCAGTGCCAAAAGAGTAAGAAGCCACTGATAAAAGCCAGAGAGGAAAACCAAAGTCAATAGAGCAAATAATCTGATCAATCTTAGCCACTCAATCCATATGCCTGTTGTCGTTTTAAAACCGTGGTTCATTTATTCATTCATTCATTCATTCATTTATTTATTTATCTGTCTGTCTTCCTACCTACTTACCTATTTACCTATCTACCTACCTACCTACCTACCTACCTATTTTATCTATTTACCTATCTACCTACCTACCTACCTACACATCTATCTATCTATACATGTATATGTGTATATCGATCGATCTATTTGATTGATCTATCTAGCTATCTGTCTGTCAGTCTATCTATCTATCTATCTATCTTTCTATCTGTGTGTCTGTCTGTCTGTCTATCTATCTAATTATCATCTTTATAGAATGGGGTGAAAGGAAAACCCAACCACAGAACTGTTTGGTCATGATTAGTTGCGTTTTGTCGTTGTGTGTTTATGAGCAAGTGAATCAAAACACACGAGGAATTCTACATGTATATGGTGAACATATTCCTTTTGTTATTATCACTGCCAGCTGTTTTGGACAGCGGCCAATATCAAGTAACCGATATGGATTTTGTTTTTTAGCTATTGATTTTTGCAGTCTAATATTTGGCGTCTTGGTGTGTCTTCGTAGATGTAAATTAAAGTGAAAGAGTTGCGAATTTCCACGGGCATTTCGGTAATATTTCCTTGATAACGAAGGCTGTGTAATGTGGTTAGACATGAATACAAAAACCATTGCATAAAAAGATTCCACAGGGAAACAAAAAAGCAGATGAAGTTGAAATTCTGTTTAAATATTTTATGGGTTGAGAGAGAGAGAGAGAGAGGAGAGAGAGAGAGAGAGAAAGAGACAGACAGACAGAGACAGACAGAGAGCGAAAGACAGAGAGAGGCAGACAGACAGCCAGACACACAGAAAGATGGGCAGAGATACAGAGAGAGAGAGAGAGAGGCAGAGAGAGGGGGCAGACACAGAGACAGACAGAGAAAAAGAGAGACAGACAGACAGATACAGAAAGATTGACAGAGACAGGACGATACTGTTAGAGTGAGAAAGAGAGAGAGAGAATGTGTGTGTGTGTGGTGTGTGTGTGTGTGTGTGTAAGAGAGAGAGAGAGAGAGAGACAGAGGGAGGGAGGGAGGGAGGGAGATAGAGAAAGACAGAGAGAGAGAGAGAGATGGTAACAGACAGACAAAGAGACAGACAGAGGCATAGAGGCAGACAAGCAAAGACAGAGATGGTAACAGACAGACAGACAAAGAGACAGACAGAGGCATAGAGGCAGACAAGCAAAGACAGAGACACAGAGAGATAGAGACAGACAGTATCCAACTACTTGAGACACGAACTACGTTCGTATGCAGCAGCTTCCTACAAAAATCTCTACGGGCAAAGAAGAAAGAATTCTTCTTCAACACAATCGAAAATTTCAACACGGTTCAAAAATACGCTATTATGCAAAACGACCTCGTGCAGTGTCCCCCTGGGAGGCAAGCCCAGAAGAGAGATGCAGGATGACAGAGTGAGGTGATGAAATGCGCGATGGCAGGGTGGGTAACTGGCGAACAACACGGTTATCTTTCTTGGCTGCGGTTTTGTATTCATGCCATTTTCCCCAAGCTGCTCTCGTTCAGGGGCTCTCACGATGTGGTTAGCTGGAGTGGTGTCACATGTTCCTTCGGCCAAGCTACAGAGCACGCATGCCATTAACTTTGTGGCTTGAATTTTAACGTTTGGAGAGAGACTGCTAAGTTCGTGTGCGCCTGCACTGAGGGAAAAAGATCGTTCATTTGAAATGGATGTCAGGCAGACCAAGAGCTTAGAACCCCCTCCACCACCACCCAAAAAAAAACCCACCACCAACAACAAACAAACAAGCAAAACGAAAACAGAAAAAGGACATCTACCTAACTGAAATGACTTTTTAGTTTCAAGAAAATCAGAACGGCAACACATGTACACACACACACACACAATATATATATGTTTGTACATATGATGATGATACTGTTAATATTGCTGCTGCTGCTGCTGCAACTAATAATTGTAATGATAATAATAATAAAAGGATAAAGGATCGAGGCAGCCGAGATGTGGTTTCTCAGAAGAATGTTGAGAGTTCCATGGACAGCAAAGAAAACAAACGAGACAGTCTTGATGGAGGCAGACACAAGTAGATCGCTCATAAGGAAGATTAGGAAAAGACAAGCAACATTTATAGGCCATCTTATGAGGAAGGGGGATTTGGAGCACCTGGTCACAACGGGGAAGCTGGAGGGAAAGAGAGCACCAGGTAGACCCAGGGAGAGAATGCTGGACGGACTTGCAGAGTGGCTGGGGATGAGGAGAGTGGGGGAGATGCTGGGGGCAACGAGAGATAGATGATGAATAATAATAACAGTAATAATTAAACTACAGTAATAATGATGTTCAGGCTAATAACAATAACAGCAATATTTAAACAATACTACTAATAATAATGTTCAAGCTATTCTACTTCATACCCACGACCAGGAAACAGATAAATAGTACACTAACATAAGAACACTGATAACTAATAACATTCGATTATTATCATCACGCACACTCTCACCCCTATTTCTGTATATCATTTTGCATGATGTCTCATGAATAATAGAAAAAAAAGTTTTGATGAATAGAATGTTCTGTGGGAGCAGTGTGCAGACAATACATGACACTCATACAAAAAACAACAACTACAACAAAACCAAACAAACAAACAAAATCCGGAATTTTTAAAACTCCCTGCCTCTTATAGCAGCTTAATTCTCATCAGTTGAAATATGCACAGAATATTGCTGACGTTGACGATGATATACCAAAGGAAATAAGAGGGAAAGCAGGGAGAATTTTAAATATCAACAAAGTAACATAACTCTTGAGAGTCACGGAGTTATCTCCCATGTAGAATTTCTCAAATCCAACACAGTTTGCGCTACGTATTCAGCTAGCATAGACGAAGCCACAAAGCATAAAGTTTAAGCTCAGAACATTCTTACAACTTTGTGCTTTGAGGATGCGTCTATGCTAGCTGAATACGTAGCGCAAACTGTGTTGGATTTGAGAAATTCTACATGGGTGATAGCTCCGTGACTCTCAAGAGTTATGTTACTTAGTTGATGATGATGTTAGTGTTATTACGGTGGTGGGAGTATAACTTGTAAAGCGTTTCTTTACCTGACGCTGTTGTTATTATTGATGTGTCATTGTTGTTCATTGTTCATGTCATCGTCATTGTCGCTGCTGCGGCTGCTGGTCTGTTTTTGCTGCCAGACTGCTTCTTTATTTTTTCTTTATTTTCTTGATGTTTGTTCGTTTGTTTGCTTTCGTTTTCTTCTACCACGTTTTCCTCTTTCGTCTTTTTTATCATCATCATCATTATCATCATCATCATCACCATAACCACCACCACCACTTTTACCATTATCACCACTAGTACCGTTATCATCACCCTTATTCATCATGATTTTTCTTTTATTGTTATCATACAACCGTTTATTTTCAAGATTCTTAATGTACCAATACTGTGCTCTGCAAACCTCTATCATATGAGCGTTATTCTTTTGTTTTTCTAGTTTCTTCTACCCAAACCTCATTCCACCCGAACCTAAAATCTCAATTTTACCCCAAGGTAAAATCTTTTGAAAATCTTTTACAAATCTGATCTTCGACAAACTGAGACATTGCTGACATATAAATGCGTGCTACATTAATTTTAACTCTGCAATGCATCAGATCAATGAGCAGACACATGTTCAGAAAACGCTAGGTTCATAAATAAAATTCAAATTTATCGAACGAACAAAACAAAAAAAGCCAAAGCAGCAAATAAAATGTCAGACCTACTCAATACCGTACATGTCTGGTTCTCCTGGCTCCTACCGGTTGATCTTGAATCAACCGGAAATGATGTGCCCCTAGAGCGCCACAAGAAGTTAGTTTGATGCTGACAGGAAAGTTGTTTGCAGAAGCAACAAGGCAACGTGATCAGTCCGTTCCTGGGTGAAAGGGAACTAAGACAGTTCTGGATATTCGGAGCTGATTCTATCTTTTTTTCGCACCGTCTCACCATTTCTGTACGAACACATCTTCACAGCATCGCCAAGCAACAAACCTGTGTCGACAAAAGCCCAGAAGAAAAAGTAGGAAAATAAAAGTTATGCTAGATGTTTGATCATTCCAGGCTGCGAAATATCATCATCATCATCATTATCATGTGCCCTGCCGCATGGCGTGGGCGGTAATGGCCCTCCATACGAATTTGTCCCTTGTCGCTGCAAGCACATTTTCCACCCTCTCTGTCCTCAGCCACCCTACAAGTCCGTCCATTATTTTCTTCCTGGGTCTACCTGGTGTTCTTTTTCCCTCCAGCTTTCCTATTGTGACCAGCTGCTATAATTCCTCTTTCCTCATAATAAGGCCTATAAATGTTTCCTGTCTTTTCCTAATCTTCCTTATCAATGATCTTCTGTTTGCCTCCATCAAGACCATCTCGTTTGTTTTCTTTGCTGACCATGGAACTCTCAACATTCTTCTTAAAAAACACATTCTGGCAGCCTCAATCTTGTTCTGGCTTTGCGTGTTGACTGTACACGCCTCACAACCATATAACATTATCGGTGCCATGAAATATACACCTCTATGTATTTTGATTTATGTGATGTGAGATAAGTTAATAAATACTGGGTGGCTAGTTGTGTTGTGATTCAGACCTTTATTTATTTTATCTATCTGGCCTTTTGTTTGAAGGTAAGATACACAGATACACATATCATTTACATATAACCTAGATAGTTCCAATGATAGACTGATACAATACTAGTATAAAAAAAATGTAAGCTGGGTAAAACATAGGCAAAGTAGGACCTAGGGACCTGGCCAAGTCATGGATTTATGTGCAGGCTTAAGGCTTGTGCCATGGTCACCATCACATAGCACCTGTGACGATAGTGCATATGGAATTCATTCCGAACGCAGAGATGTCATCTTGAGAAACTGAAACGCGATTTATTTACGTTGGAGTGGTATTAAAATGACCAGCCAAGTACTGGATTCCCTTGCTTAGGATAATTCGCCTTGTTGTGTCGATGTGTTTTTGAAGAAACAGTCAGACGATTTTTTAAAAGAACACGTTAGTGAAACAGACCAGGAATTCCAATATGTGAGCGTTTCGATCTGTCATATTAGATCTCGTTTAATATAAAAAAAAAAATTAAAAAAAAGAAAGAGCCCGGTGGTGTAAACAGTATGCAATTCTATCTGCACGAAGCCAGTTGTTCCATTGTTTTTGATATCTCTCTTTCTCTTGACCAATCCTTGGCATATCATCCCATGCGTGTTTGTATGGTTGCAGATAAAAATAAAAGACAGAAATTTAGTCGTTGATTTGATGATATTCGTTTGAAGTTTTAAGACAGCTTTGTAAGGGTGTATAAATAAATGTATAATGTAATCACATGTGAATATACATAAGTGTTGATACCTTTCCCATTGCAGAGATGGTAACCATATTTTCTCCTCACGTAACGTACCCTTCAAAAAATATACAAGTTCGAATAGAACTCAAGCTTTTCTATGCTATTTCCCCCCTTATTCCCAGTATAACCTGTTTTATTGTTAATGTTGTTTCCCATCTAATCAGCAATGCTTTTTAACAATATTCCTCTGTTTTTGACGAGAAGCGAAAATCATCTCATTTAGCTGTGGCTTTCCCCCCACGATGTTCTCTCTCACCTCAACAATCAATCTCATATCCACCCGCACGTCAAGTACATTCATTCACGTCCTGCAGAAGCAAACAAGATCGCAGACTGACATAACGTAGCATTAGAATCAGATTAACTATTGGCTTGAATATGGCGACTGGACTCAGGACATACTCTTATTATATATATATTCACAAACTTTCATGATAGCTTCACATAGCTCGATGATAGAAAGAAACACAACACGTATTTCAACCAAAGGACATAACTCTTGACAGTCACGTAGGAATTATCTCCCATGTTGTGAACTTCTCAAATCTAACATAGTTTGCGCTTCCCATTCAGCTAGCATAGAAGCAGATACAAAGCACAAAATCCGTAAGCTCAGAACACTCAGTGTGTTCTGAGCTTACGGATTTTGTGCTTTGTATCTGCTTCTATGCTGAGTGTTCTGACCTTACGGATTTTGTGCTTTGTATCTGCTTCTATGCTAGCTGAATGGGAAGAGCAAACTATGTTAGATTTGAGAAGTTCACAACATGGAAGATAATTCCTAAGTGACTCTCAAGAGTTATGTCCTTTGGTTGATATTATAAAAATTCTCCTTGCTTCCATCTTATTTCTTTTGTACAACACGTATTTGGTTTTCTTTCTCCTCTAATTTTTGTCCAGAAGAGAGAGGGATTCAAAATACTACATTTCTAAACCTTGCACTTTCTAGTGCACATTTGGTGTCGTGTTTCAGTTTTCAGTAAAAAAAAAAAAAAAAAGAGAGAGAATGCTAGGAGAGGCAAACAAGCAGAGGGAAGGATAATGAGAAAGAGAGGGGAGAGAGGAGAGAGAGAGAGAGAGAGAGAGAGAGAGAGAGAGAGAGAAAGAGAGGGAGAAAGAGAAAGAGAAAAAGAAGGGGGAGGGTTCAGTTCAGTTCATATTGCTTATAGCCCAGCCAACTACTAGAGCCATATGGGGGAAGAGGGAGGGAGGCAGGAAGGAGGAAGAAGACAGATAGACAGACAGAGACAGATGGAGATAGAAATACAGACAGAGAGAAAAGAGCGAGAGAGAGCAAGAGAAAACGAGAAAGAGAGAGGGAGAGAGAGAAAGACAAGAGTGAAAGAGAGAGAAAGAAAGAGACAGACACTGAGACAGACAGAGAGAGAAGGAGGGAGGGAGGGAAAGAGATGCCAAAATTGTACTCCCTTTCACAATCAGTGAGCTGGGGAAAGCAGGTTTCTCCAATTTTCTGGTTCCTGAAGCAGCGGGAAATGGCTGACAGATGTAGTTGTGCGATCCTGACTTTGTTGATTGGCACACATAGAAATCTCTTGATCTGACATAACTTCCGTTCAAAACAGCTGATTTTAATGCACTCTCTCTCTCTCTTTCTCTCTCAGTCTCTCTCTCTCTCTCTCTCTCTCACACACACACACACACACACACACACACACACACACACACACACACACACACACACACACAGAAAGAAAGAAAGAAAGAAAGAGAAAGAAAAAAAAAGAGAGACAGATACAGAGACAGAAAGACACAAGGATAAACTGAAACAGAAACTGAAACTGTTTATTGTCATTACCCGAAAAGGTCTTTTGACAAGGGGGATAACAATTTTCCAGTAGTGCGACACATAATCCACTCTTTGTATGTGCGCAAATTCTTCACACATAATCAAAAAAAATATCGAACATCCATTCCTTGAACAGTCGAACATATTCAAATCATATATACTACACGTCATTATTGAAGGGCCAGGAACGTTTTTGAGTCAATTTTTGAAAGGAGAAATAACCTATTTTCTCTTACTCTTTTCTCCAATTCGTTGCCGTAACTGAATGGATAAGAGCTCAGACAACATTGCAGTTTCCTTTTGGCACGTGTTTGGGGATTTGCCGATTTGCAATGGGCGGCCCAAGGAAGACAATTTCCACACGAAATTGTCGAATCTTCAGCAGGGTCTCTCTGACGACGCAGGCAAGGTAGCGACAAAATTCGCTTTGCACGTGCAAGGCAAGCCCTTTTTGAACACTACTCCAGCAAAAGTTGCCCGCAGACGAGGATAAAAAGGACCCGTTCTTGGTTCGTTTTAACCATGCTTGCAAGACGACGGATGACGGATGAGCAGCGGGGGAGAGCCCTCGCTCTGCTTGATGAAGGCCTAGCGCAGCGGGAAGTTGCTAGACGACTTGAAGTGTCGCATTCCACAATCCAGAGACTGCTGGAGCGCTTCAATGAGACTGGAGCAGTTCAGGAAAGGCGTCACACGGGTCGACCCAGAGTAACGACAAGACAGCAAGACCGCTACCTTGCCCTCTCCGTCCTGAGGGAAAGGGCATCCACTGCGGTGACCTTGAGGGGTTAGCTGAGGGACGCAACAGGTGCTAACATCAGCTGCAGCACGGTGAGAAGACGGCTACATGAGGCAAACTTGAGGTCACGGAGACCGGCCGTCCGACCCGTGCTGTCACCGGTCAACAGAGTGCGCCGCATGACCTGGGCCAGGGAGCACGTGACCTGGACAAGGCAACAGTGGGCCCGGGTCTTGTTTTCGGATGAGTCCAGGTTCACCCTGACCTTTAACGATGGCCGGGCTCGGATGTGGCGACGTCAAGGGGAGAGGTTCGCTGACGCCACTGTCCAAGAGCATAACCGGTACGGCGGCGGGTCGGTGATGGTGTGGGGTGGCATGAGCCGTGGTACCCGGACCCCCCTGCTCCCCATTGACGGCATCCTGAACGGGGTCCGGTACCGGGACGAGGTTCTGGCGGCCGTGGCACTGCCTGCGCTTGTGGACCTTGGTCAAGGCGCCATCTTCCAGGACGACAATGCACCTGCGCATCGAGCACGCCTTGTGACCGACTTCCTGGAGCAGCATGAAGTCGTCCGTATGGCCTGGCCAGCGTGCTCACCTGACCTGAACCCAATTGAACACCTCTGGGATGTGCTCGGGAGGCGCATCAGGGACAACCACCCCCCACCGGGCACCCTGGCCAGGCTGGTCGACATCCTGCAGATCGAGTGGGCGGCCATCCCTCAGGACACACTCCGTACCCTTGTGGGGTCGATGCATCGGCGCTGTGAAGCATGCATCCAGGCTCGGGGCGGACACACGCGATATTGAAAACAGATTGGCCAAATCTGACACTTTCTGTTTTTTGAAAAGGGGGGGATGTTCCTTTAAATGCATGTGCTGTTCACTAATGGGTCATTGTGCTAATTTCTTTTTCCAAAACAGGTGTGGAAATGATGAAATAAAACATAGAATCAATTCTAAACATTGTCAATTATTTCAACTTAAAATTAGAGAGGAAGGAAGAAGTGGCCCTTAAATTATGATTAGGAGTATATAATGAACAATCATCCATTTTACGACTACTACATAATGCAAAGAAAACAACAACAAAAAATATCAGAACAGTGTTCCCACATTCAGGCCAATAATTTGTCTAGGTTTAGACAAACCAAAATCTTTTTCACACACCCACACCCACACACACACACACGCATCCATATACGCTCACACGCGGGCGCGCGCTCGTGCGCGCACACACAGACATCAAAACTGTAATATGATGAAACATCTGGGCTAGACCACCCAAACCTTACATTTAGTGATAATAATATAATCTTCACATAACTGCCCCAAAATACTCTGTTAACAAGGGACATCAATATGCCTTTTATTTGTTTTTTGGTTTGTTTTTGTTTTTTTGTTTTTGTTAACATGTATAGTAGACCCTTAAGAAGACACAAGGATAGAGAAAGAGTGAGAGAGACAGAGAAAGAAAGAAATAAAGAGAGAGAGGTAGATAGAGAACATTTAAGAGAGAGAACAGACAGACAGACAGACAGACTCTCCACGTTTGTAATAGAACAAGCGATACGACCGACGGTGTACAAGAATTTTAAGTGAAAAATTTTGGATATCATTCACAAAGTTTGCAAATCGAACGTTGCAATGGTCAACGAGAATGGGGGACATTTATGAGTTCCGCAACAGAACCATAATATGTCCCCTATTATGTAATACAGTCCAATGTCTTTTAAGTACGAATGACACAGACATATAAACAATTTGACTGATTTGGTTCAGGTTTTACGTCGACAGCCATCTAAAGTGATATGGCCGACGGGGATAACCATCCCAGGGAAGTGAGGGAAGGGGGACTTATCTAATCCTACAAATGACACCACCAGAACAACAATTATCTTAAGATGGGACAGTGAGGAGGCCAATTTTAATATAGCGCACTCCGGGATTCGAACCCGCAACCATTAGCACGTGAATCCGACGCTCATCCAACTGAGCTATTGAAGCCAGCATATGTACAATCACACAGAATGTACCTTACATAGCCAGAAAAGAGAGAATGCTTACATAGCCTGAGCGTCTTTGTGGAGTGTCAAAACCTAACAGAGCTGTCTCCCAGCTCAAGGACTCTGAGAGCCTTGCACACCTCAGCGCGGTAAACAACCTGCTGTGCATACGTTTACGCAGCCTCCTTAACCTGTCAAACTCGGCAAAGGTATGCACGTGAACATAGCTTGCTACAAGAAAAGAAAAAGGAATAGAGGAGATAAACAAGAGAGAGTAGACAGAGAGAATTGTGACAGGCAATTTGAGAACAGCCAAAAGCCATTTCAGTTCTTCCAAGCCATATTTCTCATACCTTTGGTTGCCAAATTTGAGATGGAGCGTATGCTGCCAAACAGAATTATCTCCTTTGCCGTGTGTGTGTGTGTGTGTGTGTGTGTGTGTGTGTGTGTGTGTGTGTGTGTGTGTGTGTGTGTGTGTGTGTGTGTGTGTGTGTCTGTGTGTGTCTGTGTGTGTGTGGTGTTGTGTTGTGTTGTTCTGTGTGTGTGCGTACGTGCGCGCTGCGGGTGTGTGTGTCTATTTTCTGTTCTTTTCTTTTGTCCTTGTCTCTATCCCCCCCACCCCCTCTCTTTCTCTCTCTGCGTGTGTTCGCGTGTGCGAGAGTGTGGATGTATATGTGTGTGTATATGTGTGTATGTATGTGTGTATGTATGTGTGTGTGTGTGTGTGTGTGTGTGTGTGTGTGTGTGTGTGTGTGTGTGTGTGTGTGTGTGTGTGTGTGTGTGTGTGTGTGTGTGTATGTGCATGTCTGTATCTCTGCCTCTGTCTCTGTCTCCTCCTCCCCCCTTCTCTCTCTAGCTCTGCGTGCGCTCACGCATGCGAGAATATGTGTGTATAAGTGTACATGTTAGTGTGTTTGTGTGTATATGTGTGTATATCGAACAATTTCACATAATCACAATAATAAGGTAGTTACATGAAATGAAATTATTATGCTAACAGACTGTTAAAAAAAAACACCCAGGCTGTTGAGTAAGATCTTCAACAACTGTAATTCAATTGCCCAGATGCCTGTGGTACTGGTTCAGTTTTGTTTGCTTGGTATTTACTATTATTGTTATTGCTGTTTAGAGCCCACCCGACGCGCGCAGAGCCATATCAGGGCTATAACGATCTCAAAAAGTATACCATACCTCACTTGGGAGAAGAAGAAAAAAAACGGAAAAGAAAATTCAGTACACGTATCAATGCATTCTCGCTTATAATCTGTAGATATGCCCCTGGCGTTGACTACCCCGTCCAATTTATCACCAGGGGGTTTTTAAAAATACAAACTTTTGTTATTGTTGTTATTGCTAGTTTTGTTTAAAGCCCACCAACTGCGTAAGCCATATCAGAACTATCACAGTTTCACCAGGAAAAAAAAAGGAAAAGAAAATTAAGTACATAATCAATGTATTCACGCACATAATCTAAGTAAATACCCCAGGCGTTGACCACTCCATCGAATTTATCACACAGGGGATTTAAAAAAAAAACCTGAATGCAAACTGAAACATAACTTCGGACATTAAAACATGTATAAAATCGGATTTTCGATTGCCTAAAATTGCTTCTGCATATCACATTTCCTTAGATACTTAATACCCAGTTATCAATCTAAGAGAAGGTACGTAAGACTTTATCGAACACACACATATGAATGGACCAGCAAGGCAAAAAAAAAATGATAGGAAAAAATGACAGAAAGCAAAGGAACAAGTCAGAAAAAAGAGACTGACAGAAAACATGAAACAGAAAAGGGTGAATTTCTAGCACAGAATTTCCAGGTGAGGATATTATTTATACTGAAAGAGACCCTGGCATCCCCAGGAGGGGAAATCCAAACCTGAGTATAGATATAAACATAACTAAGAACACTAAAACATGCATAAAAACGGACTAAATTACCTAAGAACGCTCGTTACTTTTTTGGGTTTCTTTATTTCAGACGTTATCCACTGTCTTTCAGATGAAACTGTAAAGAAAGTCTCGTGAGCGATGCACCTTAGTTCACGTGAAAGACCCACGGTAACTGACGAATTGCTGCTTGTAAAGTTCTGTACAAAAGTCAACTGCGTAGATAAACAGAATATTATAGGCAGAAAAGAGACAGGAGCGAACGAGTTGTAGTTGGTATCCAAACAGACCAGGGGAAATCCACTGGGACACAGCGAGATAAAATTCAAATTAAAATAATACATTAGTAAGGGGCTAAAAAAAAACAACTATATGTGTATTGCAGGATATACTCTATCTTGCGCTAAAAAATCACATTTACGTTCGTATGGACTGATTGTCAGTTCTGATAATCCGGGAGCGTTTTGATGCATGTTTGTTTGTTAGTTGTTTGTGTTTCTTCTTCCTCTTCTTGTTTTCTTCTTCCTCTTCTT
>JAPXFY010000014.1:70904423-70906923 GCA_030674185.1 Monoplex corrugatus
GATGTGTGCTTAGCAGCCTTCAACAGGGAACACTACCACTACTCTGACATTTGAGCCCTTTATTCCAAATCTTAAAAGCAAAAATTACAAAGTTATATACCTGTGGACATTTAGGAAGAGACAGGCAACATTTATAGGCCATTTTATGATTAAAGGGGAATTGGAGCACCTGGTCACAACAGGAAAGCTGGACGGGAAGAGAGCACCAGGTAGACCCAAGGAAAAAATACTGGACGGACTTGCAAAGTGGCTGAAGACGGAGAGGGTGGAAGATGTGCTTGCGGCATCAAGGGACAGAAACATATGAATGGCCATGATCGCCAACGCATGTGGCAAGGCACTTGATGATGATGATGATGATACCTGTGGTGCAAGACAGCACCCTCTCCATTATCTTTCCTTCGATAAAAGGCTGCTTTCCTCAACCTTATTTGTACTCGGTTATGATGAGTCTCATTAAAGGCCTACTTACTGGAAAATGCAAGAAAACAAAACCTGAACAAACATACTCGATAAAGCAGTCTTTATAGGCATCTTGCACACACAGTTCACCAAGGGAGATCACTGGCAATATGTCTACAGCAAAGATAAGTTACTGACCTTTGGATGCCACGATCGTAAACAGACGCGTTCATGGCTTATAAGAATGGGACTGCGGCACGGGAGATAATTCTAGAGACGTCGTCAAATTTCGGAACTGAGTGATGTTAGAAATAACGTGGTGTAGAGTTACGTCCTCTGTTCTTTCACCTAATGGGCTGTACCTTCTTTCTTCTGGGATAATATTGTAAACGTCTGTAAAATATATATTAGATGTCAGTCTACAATGACATGATCCTAAGTGCTTTTCTACCACATTTACTCTTCTACATTTCCCTCCCTCACATGTTTACAGTGTTGGTAATTTAGGAATTGCTCACCAGCCATAGTGAAGGGTAATTAGGGAATTGCTCAATAGCCATAGCAAAGGGTAATTCACAATTGCTCACCAGCCATTGTGAGGTCTGTAATTAGGATTGCTCACCAGCCATAGTAAGGGTAATTTAAAATTGCTCACAGCCATAGTGAAGGGTAATTTAAAATTGCTCACCAGCCATAGGAAGGGTAATTTAGGATTGCTCACCAGCCATAGAAGGGTGATTTAGGATTGCTCACCAGCCATAGAAGGGTATTTAGGATTGCTCACCACGCCATAGAAGGTGATTTAGGATTGCTCACCAGCCATAGAAGGGTGATTTAGGATTGCTCACCAGCCATAGAAGGGTAGATTTAGGATTGTCACAGCCATAGAAGGGTGATTTAGGATTGCTCACCAGCCATAGAAGGGTGATTTAGGATTTCTCACAGTCATAGAAGGGCAATTAGGATTGCTCACCAGCCATAGAAGGGTAATTTAGGATTGCTCACCAGTCATAGAAGGGCAATTAGGATTGCTCACCAGCCATAGAAGGGTAATTTAGGATTGCTCACCAGTCATAAAAGGACAATTTAGGATTGCTCACCAGCCATAGAAGGGTAATTTAGGATTGCTCACCAGCCACGATGAAAGGTAATTTAGGATTGCTCACCAGCATATGAAGGTAATTAGGATTGCTCACCAGCCATAATGAAGGTAATTTAGGATTGCTCACCAGCCATAGTGAAGCGTAATTCAGATTGCTCCACATAGCAATTCGGATTGCTCATGCCTAGTGAAGCGTATTTAGAATCTCACGTATACTAAAGGGTAATTAAGGATTGCTCATCGGACATAGTGAAGCCTACATACATGGCTGTATTATTTATTCGTGGCTCAAAATCAAACTTATTTTCTTCAGTACACGTTACGCAGGTTCTGATTATTTAACCCATTCATTTTGAGCTTATTCACTTTCATCCAAGCAGCTATATACTCAATACTTTCTTCAAGTTCGTTAGCAGTGCTTCACCTATGTACTCAATACAGTCTCTAAGCTCATTAGCAGTGCTTGAGGTGTCTCTCGTTTAAGCAGAGCAGTGCAGTTGAAAGTCATCAGCAAAAGAACGGTAGAGTGTTCCTAAGTGTTTGTTTCAGAAACAGAGCTAAGTGGTTGTAAATACATGGTTAAGAGAAGAGAACCTCAAACAGAACTATGTGGGACGTCATATTTCAGCAAAAATATAGTTGTCGTTGATGACATATCTGACTGGGTTCTACACAAAAGATCGATACGAACCACTCACGAACAGCGCTGATTCATCTGAATATAGATGATAAGCTTATGATGTTATGATCACTTGTGTCAGATGTTGCTAAAAGACCCATCAATGATGGATATAACCCTGGCCATCAGGGCAATCCTTCAGAAGATCATTTACAACTTTCAACGAAGTATTATTGTCTTGACCCATTAAAACCAGTGATCAACAAGGAATAGCTCGTTGCTGTGGTCAAAGGCTCTTTTTGTTCTCTAATTTCATTCTGAACATCAGATTATCAGCTTTTCTTTGTTCTTTTTTTTAAGGATCATCACATCCATTT
>JAPXFY010000014.1:70911923-70919423 GCA_030674185.1 Monoplex corrugatus
ATGTATCGAGCTAATTTGTATTTCTTTACATTTTGTTAAATAAAAGAAGGAACTTTCATACTTGTCCGTTTTGTTGAGAGACTGACGCGTGAAGACAATGAGAATACGAGCATATTTACTCCTCCTTCTCCCCCCCATCCCTCAATCACATAAACGCAATACCTGGAATTAGTCAATGTTTGGTTCAGTTTTTACGTCGGCAGCCACCTCAGGTGATATGGCCGACGGGGGATAACCATCCCAAGGAAGTGGGGAATGGGGGACTTATCTAATCCTATACTGACACCACCAGAACAACAATGATGTTAAGATGGGGCAGTGAGAAGGCCAGTTTTAATGAAGCGCATCCCGGGATTCGAATCCACAAGCATTACCATGCGAATCCGACGTTCAACCAGCTGAGCTACAATGTTTATATAAACACGATCAGAATAGCTTTGCCATACGGGCCTCAGTAGCTCAGTTGGTTTGAGTGTCGGATTCACATGCTAATGGTTGTGTGTTCGAATCCCGGGGTCCGTTACATTAAAACTTGCCATCTCACTGTCCCATCTTAAAATCATCGTTGTTCTGGTGGTGTCAGTATAGGATTAGATAGGTCCTCCTTCCCCAGCGTCCCTGGGATGGTTATCCCCGTCAGCCATATCACCTGAGGTGGGCGTCGACGTAAAAACTGAACCAACCAACCAATCAATCAATCAAGCTTTGCCATGCTCCCATAGCTTGACCCACACGAAGTGGTTGTCAGGCGAGAGGACTCACACAGATTGCCTGTCTTGAGTTTTCTACAAACACTGGGAGAGGCAAAAGAGGAAAGCCATGTTCCATGCGCCCTCAGCGCGTGCAGCCCTCCTACCCTCCCTCCCCTCCCCCATCAACAGCAGAGTGGCGTGGGTGGGTGGAGGGGGGTGAGTGTACGTGAGGAAAGGGACGGGGGAGGGGGGGTCACTAGAGACTGGAGGACGGAGAGGTTTGATGGTTTTCAGTGTCACCAAATGATAGATCGCTTCCCTCCCTCTCCTGCAACACAAAGGGGGTTTGGCATGAGAGGTAAAGTCTGTCCGTCTGTCTGTCTGGGAAGCAAGAGATATCTGGTTCGTATCTTGACAGGACATGGACATTTCTTTACCGTCACAGATCGACTGTGGATGGTAGGTAGGCTGGGTGTGGTCTTTCTGACGAGCCAAAAAAGTGAGAACCCCTGTGCCTTCATGCCTCGGCACGCTAAAGATCCCACGGCAGTTGAAAATCATGAAGAGCAGGGTATTTGCCTAGCTGCCCTAGTATAAAAACATTACAGAGATGGTCCCTCCTCTTCAAGGCCAATTTCCCTTCTTCATTTCTAAAGTCTGGGTAAAAATAATAAAAGGGGGGGGGGGGGGGGCGGAGGGGGGCACTGCACTGCGGCTACGCGATCTAAAAGGGGAGAGCAGCCCGAAGTTCACATGTAATTCACTGACAAAAAGAAATAGATAATAAATATATAAATAATAAATAAATTCGATACATAAATAAATAAATAAACGAATAAATAAATGAACACATTAACACACGTACCACAGTAACAATGTTTTGTCCCTTATTAATTACACAATATGATGTGTAAGAGATAAAGATGATAAAATGATTGTCATTGTATTTTGGCGAAGCCCTCCTCCACGTTGCACAACGTTTAAACGTCATGCATTCCTTTTGACCAAAAATTAAACTAATAATACAGTTTTAGACATGTGGTGTTCCACTTCTACCAATAAAAGATGGCTAACTAACACATGGTTAACTCGACTCTTGTTATACTCCCATGCAAATGGAGCAGCCACCATACACGAGAGCTAATACTGTCCAAATGGACTTCAAATCGGCGGCTGGCAAGGGAAACGAACTAGGACCCAGCTCTTTTTGAGGTCTGTAGGAAGGACGGAATCTTTTATTTACTGTTTGTTCACAGTAGCGATTTTACACACACACACACAAACTATATATATATATATATGGAGAGAGAGAGAGAGAGAGAGAGAGAGAGAGAGAGAGAGAGAATTTTAAAAAAAGGAAATGGAGAGAAAAAAAGAAGGGGTGGGGGATGGGGAGGGGGGAGGAGAGCGGGAGTTTGAATGTAAGAAGGGGGACAATAACAATGAATCATTCAGAACAATGAAACAATGAATTAACAGTGCCAAATAATAACATACAACAGTTAATTAACTCTTCTTAACAATCAGTCAACATGGGATCTGAGAATCTGCTGGACTACCGAAATAATTAGTGTTATGACAAAATCAGTATATCCGATCATGATGGCAGTCCCTCGCTGTCGAAGGTCTGTGGGTAAACACGCTATCACACATCTGTGAAGGCATTACGGTTTGTTTGTTTGTTTGTTTGCATCTTTGTTTGTTTGTTTGTTTGTTTTGCTTTCAGCTGCATTGTCGTATCTAAAAACAACCCTCAAAAGAACATTCCAGTCTAAAGAAAGAGCGGTGAACATCAACCACCTAAAAGCTGCTGAACAGACGGCAGCCAGTGAAGGAAAATGGAGATCCCCGGTCCCTGCCCCATGGGCCATGTTTGACACTGGAGGACAAGACACGACACGACACGACACGACACGACACGACACGACACGACACGACACGACACGACACGACACGACACACACGACACGACACGACACGACACGACACGACACGACACGACACGACACGGCAAGGCAAGCAAGGCAAGGCAAGGCAAGGCAAGGCAAGACAAGACAAGACAAGACAAGACAAGACAAGACAAGGCAAGGCAAGGCAAGACAAGACAAGACAAGACAAGACAAGACAAGACATTGTCATTTATGTTCGTCATTGTTGCCTAGGTGCGTTTCTTTGTCTGTTCGTCTGTCAGTCTGTCTGATTGCCTGCCTGTCTGTGTCTCTCATCCTGCATGTCACATTTCCGAAATGCCGCAACCTGTCTCACGCTTCTACTCTGTCATTCTATTGGGGAAGCTTCTCCAGATCGATCGATTTTTTTTAAACATCTCTGTCTCTGTCTCTCTCTCTGTCTTTCTGACTCTCTGTCTCTCTCCTCTACCTCTTGTCTGTCTGTCTGTCTGTCTGTCTCTGAGTCTCTCTGTCTCACTCTATATCTGAGTGTCTCCGTATCTGTCTCTATCTCTCTCTGTGTCTCTTTCTCTCGCTTCCTCCCTCCCTCCCTCTCTCTCTTTCCCTCTCTCTCTCTCTCACACACACACACACACACACACACACACACACACACACACACACACACGCTTGTCATCTTCTCAAATGAAATATGTCGTTCACTGGTTATAAAACTTCTTCATTCGATTTGGACCACTTAGTACCTATAAGAGAACTGACAGGGGACTTAGTGGGGATGCGTATTATAGACAGGAATAGGGGATGGGGGTGGATGTCTAACACAAATGGGTCACAAACAGATGTGGAGTTTAAATGAAGTTTTCAATGTTTTCGATTTTCTTTTCATTTTGTTACAGAGAGGGAAAACTAACTTTAGCAATACACAACTGAATAGAAAAAAACAGGAAGATGGTAAGAGACTTTTTTTTAAACAGAACATTCACAAATTCTGTAAACATAATGTGCATATGCGTATACACACTCACGCGCACGCGTGCGTGCGTGCACAACACACAACACACCACACACACACACACACACACCACCCACACACCCACACACACAGACACACGCAGACACACATACACGCTCTCCTCCCTCTCTCTCTCTCTCTCTTTATCTCTCACACACACACAATGATCTATCTATCTCTGTCTGTCTCTCTCACACACACACACACACACACACACTCTCTCTCTCTCACACACACACACACACACACACACACACACACACACACACACACACGCACGCACGCACGCACGCACGCACGCACGCACGCACGCTTGTCATCTTCTCAAATGAAATATGTCGTTTACTGGTTATAAAATCTTCTTCATTCGATTTGGATCACTCAGTATCCATAAGGGATCTGACAAGTGGACTTAGTGGGGATGCGTATTATAGACAGGAATAGGGGATGGAGGTGGATGTCTAACACAAATGGGTCACAAACAGATGTGGAGTTTAAATTAAGTTTTCAATGTTTTCTATTTTCTTTTCATTTTCTTACAGAGAGGGGAAAACTAACTTTAGCAATACACAACTGAATAGAAAAAAACAACAAGAAGAAATTGGTAAGAGACTTTTTTTAAACAGAACATTCACATATTCTGTAAACAATGTGCATGTGCATGCACACACACACACACACGCAGACACACATACACGCTCTCCTCCCTCTCTCTTTATCTCACACACACACAATGATCTATCTCTCTCTGTCTCTGTCTCTGTCTCTCTCTCTCTCTCACACACACACACACACACACACACACACACTCTCTCTCTCTCTCTCTCTCTCTCACACACACACACACACACACACACACACACACGCACGCACGCACGCACGCACGCACGCACGCACGCTTGTTATCTTCTCAAATGAAATATGTCGTTTACTGGTTATAAAATCTTCTTCATTCGATTTGAATCACTCAGTATCTATAAGGGATCTGACAAGTGGACTTAGTGGGGATGCGTATTATAGACAGGAATAGGGATGGAGGTGGATGTCTAACACAAATGGGTCACAAACAGATGTGGAGTTTAAATTAAGTTTTCAATGTTTTCTATTTTCTTTTCATTTTCTTACAGAGAGGGGAAAGCTAACTTTAGCACCAAAAAAAAAAAAACTGGATGGGAAAAATATGAAAAGATGGTAAGACATTCTTTTTTAACAGAACATGCAAATATTCTGTTAACATGTGCGTGTGCATGGACGCACACATAGATACACGCGCACGCACGCACGCACACACACACAAACACACACACACACCACACACACACACACACACACACACACACACACACACACACACGCTCTCTCTCTCTCTCTTTTATCTCTCTCTCTCTCTCACCCACACTATCTCTTTCTCTGAAGTTTTCAATGTTTCCGATTTTCTTTTCATTTTGTTATAGAGAGGGGAAAATTAACTTTAGCAATACACAACTAGATACAAATAAATAAGATGGTCAGATTTTTTGTAACCGAATATGCACATATTCTATAAACATAATGTGCATGTGCACGCATACATACACACGCGCTTGCGTCCACACACACACAGACATACACACATACACGCTCTCTCTCTCTATCTCTCTCTCACTCGCACACACATATATACATACATACATGACCCCCCACCAGTCAGTCGAACAGCACTTGGAGCTGAAAAGGTGACTGAGGGTCTATCTGGGGTGTTTTGACTTTTTCTCAAAATTGATTACTATAATCTACCCCCCACAGACATTTTTTTTCTTGAAAAAAATATTATTAATCAATTTAAATCGGTATTTTAATGCACTGACCGCAGCAGAAAGAACGCAATTTCCTACCAAAAGTACTATTTTTATATCTTATTATGAACCGTAACCTGCACAGTACCCGCACATGTAATAGACTGATGGAAAGCTCTTTGGTGCACCTTTCAGATAATGACAGCGAAAATTAGAAACAAACTGGGTCAAAGCCACCAAATAAAGAAATCTAAGGAAAATGTGTAGGAGAGCACACAAAAACTTTAGAGGCCGTTTTCTCAAAATGGCCGTCATACAACCTAATGACTTTTAACATACATAACTTCTACATTTTTTTAGTACAAGCTTTATTCAAGTACCAAAATAATCAGCAGAATGTACACTTTCCAGTGATATGTATATCTCAAAATGCCCAAAATGCTAGTTAAGACTGATTTCGTGGTGGGAGATCACACACGCGCACTCTCTCTTTCTCTCGCTTTCACACACACACACACTCTCTCTCTCTCTCTCTCTCTCTCTCTCTCTCTCTCTCTCTCTCACGCGCACACACACACACACACTCTCTCTCTCTCTCTCTCTCACGCGCACACACACACACACTCTCTCTTTCTCTCTCTCACACACACACACACACACACACACACACACACACACACACACACACACACACACACACACACACATCAAGAAAATTTCCATCGGCACTTCTTTCCACACTGAAAAGATTTCATTCATGCCTGCTCAGCCCTGAAAGTGACTCGAAAAATAGATCTGACCAAGAAGGGAGATTCCTGAACTAAAGCCTTTATCAGTATTCTCTGGCAGAAGGTCTCAGTAGCCATTTCTCTGCAAGCTCTTTCGGTGGGCAAGCAAACGTCTGGCCCAAGGAATAGAGCTCAAAAGCTGTCATCTTGTCAGTCCTTGCTTATGCTCTAGGTAATCAATGACAGGCAGTGTGGGGGCAAAGAATGATAATATGGTTGAAGAGGAGAAAGAAGAGTAAAAAAAAAAATCCATCTGTCTAATAGAAACTTTAAAAAAGCTAGACTACGTTTAAGCGACATATTCTGTTTCAGAACACGATTCAAATGTTAAAAAGGCTTCGTTTTCCAAAACAAATGTGACTGCCCGCGTTCAAGCAAACAGGAACACACAAAAAAAGAATCAGAACGCTTATTTAATACAACCAGACAAAACAGGCGCAAATTTTCGGTCAACTGGCCTTTGTCAAGCGTAAGGTCACAAACGAACAAACACCACATAAAAAACGTAGGAGGAAAACACTGAAAATTCCCTGCTGCTTCGTCCCGTGTGAGAAAAGCTTCGTTCTGTTGTGCCTAGGACAAAATTTCACCCTCACCATCCAAATCATAAATATTCAACTTTCTTTTGAGAGAGGCACCCAATCAAAAATGCACATGTCATTTGAAACAGGAAGCCAATCAAAAATGCATGTCACCGAATGAAGCGTCAAGTTTATGAACAAAAAGGTAAAATGGGTTGCGATACTTCTTGTAAGGATAACGAGCATTTGGACATCGTTTAGAACACGCAGATGGCTGACAACGTGAAGAGCTCTCGTTACGAACGAAGGTTTTTGTGCTTGAAAGCACTCAAGATATCAAACGCTACCGGGACTCTTGTCTTGTGTAGAATGAATCGCATGAACAGGAAATGGATACCAGAAACATGAGCTAGTTATTGTTATTGTTATTTCCGTTTAAAACCCAGCCGACTGCGTAAACCATATCAGGGCTATAACCGTTTCAAAACATACACAAAACTTCATCAGTAAAAAATAATGGAAAAGAAAGTTAAGCACACATATCAATCCATTCGCGCACATAATCTAAGCAGATGTCTCTGGCATTGACCACTCCATTCAATTTATCACACAAGATATTTAAAAAAAACTGAATACAAATTTAAACAAAACTAATGACACCAAAACATACATAAAAACGGGCTATAAATTATCTAAATTGCTTCTAATATGTCATTTCCCTAGAGCCAAAAAAGCACTTAAAACATGTACCCAATTATCAATCTTAAGAGAAAGTACGTAAAACTTTATCGAACACATACAA
>JAPXFY010000014.1:70924423-70954423 GCA_030674185.1 Monoplex corrugatus
GCTTGTTTGTTTGTTTGTTTGTTTTTCTGAGAGAGAGAATGTTTGTCAAAACCATGTGTGGTTTTAAGCTGGGTTATACATGCTCTCTTCTCAAACGCAAACACTCAGTCCAGTACGCTTTCCCGATGTGTCAGTGACTGGTTCAAGATTATTTAGTGAACACAGTGATCCTTTGACACAGTTCATTTTCTGTTTCAAGAAACTTTACTCAGTAGCCCATGGTAGAAACATTAACTTTGTATTGAGTACAAGATAGGACAAAAACATCAAGCCACCATTCTCAGATGCAATGCAGGTAATGACATATCAACCGAGCCACCATTCAGTCAGCCAGATTACAAACTAGACAGGCTTTCAGTCTGCAGCACCATTTTCACCATTTAAAAAAGCAAACACATGTACTGTATACAGGGAGGCAGTCGGATTCTCCTACTGCCACAGCCTGTGATTCTATGCAAAGGGAACAGCCTTTATCCCAACCTAATGGATTTCAAATCTGCTGGTAAGGCAAGCACAGCAGGACCCAGCTCCTTACACTTCTGACAAAGTCGATATCCAATCATCATGGTAATGCCTGGCTGTGGTGTGTGTGTGCTCGCAGACACTATTATCCGCCTGTGAATACGCTGCTTCTTTTCCCTCCCACCTACAAGGTCATTATGCTTGGAGTTGCTTTCTGGGTGTTTTTGTCTGTTTGTTGATTCATCTGTCATTCTGTCTGTTTTATTGCCTGTCTGTCTTTTAAATGGTCTATGTGTTTCAATGCTGTCGTCTGTGTCTTGTCCCCCTCTCCCCGTTTTATTAGATTATATTGTATGGGCATTCTCTCTCTCTCTCTCTTTTTTTTTAATTCATCATTTATTTCTTCTTCCAGAAAATATAATGTGACGTACATACCATTATTTCTGAATGAAATCATTCGATGTAATTGCCTATTTCCAACAAAAAGTTAACAGTATTCTTAATACTTATAATCATGTCCACGTACATCACTTCTCTGTGACAAAATGGTAGACCTTTTCTTCATTATCAATCTGGCATTCCATCTGCCAAACAAACATTGGAGTCAAATATTCTGCATTCGATCTGGGGATCTTGCCAGGCGAACACACATCCAAACATTCCGCAACAGAACCGACCAAAACTATTTAAAAGCGCCAAGGGAAACTTTAAAAAAAAGTTTTCATTTACTGGCTGCTAAATCGCTAATGCCTATGGGCAATGGTAGACTCACGAAGGGAGACAATGCCAGACCTTTCTGCACTTTCCCCCCTCTTCTAAGCCGACAGAAATGGCACTTGTTTGGGCACAAATCAGTCAAGTTTGTTCTGCTACCTTTTCCCCTGTCTGCCCCTGGTCGCACTAACAACATTGCTTTGTCTGATTGCTAATTCAATCACGGCAGGAAATAACAGCGTTCTGCTGTTTCAAAGGCTGAGAAGGAACCATGAAAAGGGGTTTCTGGGAATACTGTTCCTTTCTTTCACGAAGTCCTGAGACGGTCTGAGGTGGGTAAACACAGTTTGGGCCCTAGGCAAATTAGAAAAGGGAAAGGGGATTTCTTTTAGTAAATTTAACAACAAACTAAGGAAGTAAGCGAGAGAAATATTACATTTCTGGAAATATTTGACCAAAAGGCATACTGGAGAGACTCTAACCTGAAACACAAATGTTATCTATAGCTTATTAGAACACCTGCAAATGGCCACCCATGAGCATAACACTAGAACAACTATACAGATCCTAATAAGCTATTCGTGTTGTTTCCTCTTCTGCCATAGGATTGTTTACTTCATTCTCCTCATAGCAAGAAACAAGGTTAGTCAATGAATAACATGCCAAACTTTTCAAGTATGGTTTTCAACTGGATTGTCTCTCTTTTCGTGAATGCAAACATCCAGTCCAGTAAGCTTTCCTGATGTTTATTTAGTGAACATGGTGATCATTTGACAACATTTCATTATCTGTTTCAAGGAGATGTGGCAACCATGATACAAAGGCCACAAGTTTTCCAGAAAGACAGGGACAAGGGAAATATCAAAACAGAGACATGACCACAAGTTACAGCTGCTGTTTTATACGATCTCAAGGTATACCAAAGAAAGACTCAGAAGTATGCTAGCATACTTAGAAACATTTTACATTTGTGAACGAGACTTCCGTAGGATACAATGTGATTGAGATGCAGAAATTGTTAAAGATTTGTTGATGACAAATCTGGAAAAAGACTTAGTGTGACCCAGAAGCATATCGCTATCAAGCTGTACCCATGGTTGCCACGTTTGGAAGATCACCAGTATCATAAAGCATAACAGAATGTTTTGTATGAGAACAAATAAGATATAAAAAATAGAATGGCACCGTTCATTTACAAGTAGTGGGCAACAACAACATGTCAATAAAGACGTTATAGTATTTGTCACAAACATGATGATGTAAAAGTAAAAATGAATAAACAAATCTATCTATCCATCTATCTCTCTGTCTGTCCAACTGCTATACATAATTCTAACACACGTAACATTTACAAACTCATCTTCTTATTGATACATCTCACTCACTCATTTTTGACAGCAGAGGATGAGACATCATCCAATCTCCTCCAGTAATAATGCAAATCAAAATAACTCATTTCATTATTTCCAGTCTTCCTTTATCTCTAGCTGAAATATGCCATCTCATGTGACTGCTGGTCTGACCTGTTTGTTTTCTTTAATTGGAATTATGACAGAGTCATGTTAGGATGTCTAGCTTTGTCTTGTCCAGAGATGTGACCCAATATCTCCATCTCCTCCTCACCTCTATTTTGTTAAAGCCAGATTTTTCCAACTACGTCTGTATTCCAGTTGTGTCGTTCCATGTACTGTCCATGGATTTTTTTCATTTGAAGTTCTTTGAAGATAACTCTCAATCTTATGTTCAGAAACGTCTCGAGTAGTCTGTGGCAGAAACATTAATTTTGTATTGAGTACAAGATATGACAAAAGACACCAAGTCGTCACTGCCAGATACAATGCCAGCATATTACACAACAGTGGAACGATCAGCCAGTTAACCAGATTACAAACTAGACAGGATTTCAGCCTGCAGCACCATTTTCCCCAGTCAAAAAAGCAAAAAACATGCATACAGGGAGGCAGTTGGATTGTCCTACTGCCACAGCCTGTGATTCTATGTAAAGGGAGCAGCTCCTGTAAAACAGCCTTTTTCCAAACCTAATGGATTTCAAATCTGCTGGTAAGGCAAACACAGCACAGCAGGACCCAGCTCCTTACACTTCTGACAAAGTCGATATCCAATCATCATGGTAATGCCTGGCTGTGGTGTGTGTGTGCTCGCAGACACCATTATCCGCCTGTGACTACGCTGCTTCTTTTTCCTTCACCCACAAGGTCATTATGCTTTCTGGCTGTGTTTGTCTGTCTGTTCGTCTGATTCTCTGTCTTTTAAACGGACAGGCATACGTGTTTCCATGCTGATGCGTCTATCTCGTCCACTTTCCCGTATTTTCTTTTTACTAGATTACATTTTATGTACATACATCTCTCTATGTTTCTCTGATTGTGTCCATATTTGTCTTTTTCTGCTTTTTGCTGTATTTTTGCTTCGATTCTTTCTCTCGCCATCACCCTCTCTCTCTCTCTCTCTCTCTCTCTCTCTCTCTCTCTCTCTCTCTCTCTCTCTCTCTCTCTCTCTCCCTCTCCCTCCACAGTTGTGCTTATCCTCTTAAGTTTGTCCAAGTCAACATCATTCCCCTTTTCTTACCTGTGGCTCTCAACCAATGCATAATAAAATCTAATTTGCTGTGTTGCTGCTTGTCATCTCATTTACTTTGTTTTGTTATTAAACTCTATCTATCTGTATATGTATCAACCTGTCTACAAATCCTTCTTCAATATCTAAAGACAAATTGGCTTAGGTGAATCTTTAAATAAATGAATGACAAAACTCTCCCCTACCTGTTATATAACCTTGTGTCTTCATGTCTTTGCATCTTTAAAAAGATATCAAACACACAAACGCAAAATTCAAACAAAAATTGTGTGACCAGATAAGCATCAAGTTTCTGACTGAAATGGAAATGAGATTCTAATACTCCTTCTAAGGACACCGAATTGGATTTCATTTCAAGCACAAGATGACGGATATCATGAACAGCCATCGTTGGTTAAGATTGTTTTTGTACATAAGGGTGCTCGAGACATTCAGGCGTTATCTGGTCTCCTGTCTCAGATGGAGTGGGTAACATGAATGATGAATAATTGCCAGACACACTACATGTTCGACTGGACAGATGAATAGGAATGAAAAGGTCTGTGACTGTGGACTTTGCCCTCTTTTTCTACCAATATCATCATCAAATGTTTGATTTTGGTTATTGTTATTGTTGTTGCTGGTTGCACAGCAATCACTTATTTCTTCTTTTAAACAGCATAATATGATGTACATAACATTATTTCTGAATCAAACCATTGGAAGAAGATGCCTATTTCCAACGAAAAGTTAACTATATTCTTAATATCTATCATCATGTCCAAGTACATCACTTCTCTGTGACAAAATTGTAGATTTTTTTATATCTTTTTTTTCATTATCGGTCTGGCATTTCATCAGGCAAATTAATCAGTCAACTATTTGGCATCTTATCTGGCGATCTTACCAGGCAAACACATTCAAACATTTCACAACAGAACCAACCAAAACTATTTCAAAGCGCCAAGTGAGATAAAAGAAAAAGTTTTCATTTACAGTTTGCTAAAAGGCTGATGCCTATGGGCAATGATAAACACGCAAGGGGAGATGATGTCAGACCTTTCTGTATTCCCCCCCCCCCCCCTCTTCTCAGCCGACAGAAATGGCACTTGTTTGGGCACAAATCAGCCAAGTTTGTTCTGCTACCTTTTCCCTGTCTGCCCCTGGTCGCCCAAACGGCACTGCTTTACCCGATTACTAATTCAATCACGGCAGGAAATAACTGCGTTCTGCTGTTTCAAAGGCCGAGGAGGAACCATGAAAAAGGATTTCTGGAGAATACTGTTCCTTTCTTTCACATAGTCCTGAGACAGTCTGAGGTGGGTAAACACTATTTGGGCACTGGGCATTTACACTGAAAAGGGAAAGTGAATTTCTTTTGGTAAATTTAACAAGAAACTAAGGAAGCAAGCGAGAGAAATAGTAAATGTTTGGAAATATTTTACCAAAAGACAGACCGGAGAGACCATACCTTGATAAAGAGTTCTAGAACTTATCAGAACGCTAGTAACTGGCCACCCATGAGCTTAATACTATGGCAACTATACAGATGCTAACAAGCTATTCATGATGTTTCCAGTTCTTCCATCCAGTGTTTACTTCATTCTCGTTATAACAAGAAACAAGCTAAGTTAACAAATGACATTCTTTTTTTCTGGAGAAGTTTGTCAAAAACATGTGCGATTTTAAAGTGGGTTGTAATCCCCTTTTCTCAAACGCAAGTACTCAGTCCAGTAAGATTTCCCAATGTGTCAGTGAATGGTTCAAGTTTATTTAGCGGACACAGTGATTATTTGACAGTTGATTTTCTGTTTCAAGAAACTTTTCTCAGTAGCTCCTGGAAGAAACAAATTGGTATTGAGTACAAGATACGACAAAAACATCAAGCATCATTCCCCAATTCAATGCAAGAAATGATATACTAAAGTGAACGACCATCAGTCAGATAGATTACAAACTAGACAGGCTTTCAGTCTGCAGCACTTTTTCCCCAGGCAAGAAAGCAGACATGCCTACAGGGACACAGTCGGATTGTCCCACTGCCACAGCCTGTAATTCTATGCAAAGAGAGCAGTTCCCATAAAAGCCTTTATCCAAACCTAACGGATTTCAAATCTGCTGGCAAGGCAAGCAGAACAGGACCCAGCTCCTTACACTTCTGACAAAGTCGATATTCAATCATCATGGTAATGCCTGGCTGTGGTGTGTGTGTGTGCTCGCAGACACTATTATCCGCCTGTGAATATGCTGCTTCTTTTCGCTTCACCCACAAGGTACATTATGTTTGGAGTTGTGTTCTGGGTTATTTTGTGTGTTTCTTGATTTATCTGTCAGTGTGTCCGTTTTATTGTGTCTGCCTTTAAAATGGTCTATGTGTTTCAATGCTGTCGCCTCTGTCTCGTCCACCCTCCCCTTGTCTTATCAGAAAACATTTTCAACTTCTGAAGAACAAAGAAAAGCCACAGCAGCAGTCTACATCTCAAAGTCTCAACACAACTAAAAGCAATAGGCGCTTCAGAAAGAAACGCAAACAGGTGGAAACTGAACCAGACCAGGTGGTGAATCTGTCTTCAGTTCGACTTTCCGAAGATCAGGTCAGAGTATTGTCTCTTGGGCCCAAGTTCTGCCCCACCCCAAAAACATACGATGAGCTACAGCTTCTAAACGACATCAAGGAAGGCATAAGGAAAGTTCGCCTACGCGAGTATTGGTACACAGACAACACACCAACCCAGTTACCGTCTCAAAGCCCAAGTTGTACAAGAAAAACTTTTGGCAGCCACCCACGGGTAGGGATGAAGCCCTGGATGTCTTTAGCTCCACACTTGTAGCACGAGTGACCACCCACACACCCAATCTCCAAAGAGATGGAACATCTCAAGAGAGAGCCAAAAAGCCATCTCAGAACTAAAAACATGGTCAACAACCGCACTCTGCGCATCTCACAAGCAGACAAGGGAGGGGCGATTGTAGTGCAGGACTTCGACCAGTATGAGAAAGAGGCCTGGAGACAACTCAACAAAGCTGAACACTATGAAGTACTTCATAAGGATCCAACCAAAGAGATAGCTGCAACATCCAATGCTTTCATGGAAATGCTTCTGAAAGAACAGACAGTGGACCAGAAAGGCTACGAATGGGGGAAGGTCGATGAACAAACTGTGAGAACTCACACATTTCACCATCTCCCAAAGATACACAAAGATAACCAGACACCTCCAGGGAGACCCATCATCTCTGGCGTTAATGGACCTACGGAGCGGCTTTCCAAGCTCGTAGATCATTGGCTTCAGCCCATCGTGCAAGCACTGCCATCGTACCTGAGGGATACAACGCACTTCTTGCAGGTGGTGGAGGCCTGGAAAGAAAAAATGGAACCAATACACGAGGACGTACTTATCGTCACAGTCGACGTGGTTGCACTCTACCCGAGCATACCGCATGAGGAGGTTTCAGAATCACTTCAACATATGCTCAAGAACAACAGACATCTGATCAAAGACGCTCCCAGTACTCCTCTGCTGCTGGACATCGTGAAACATGTCCTCCAGAACAACGTCTTTGATTTCGACGGCCACTTCTTCCGCCAGATTCACGGAACGGCCATGGGCACACCCATGGCGCCAGCAATTGCAAATCTCTTTATGGGGTGGATCGAAAAACGCCTGCTGCCATCATTCCCTCACCACATTAGCACAGACCTGTGGCGTCGATTCATCGACGATGTGATCATGCTGTGGACCCATGGAGAAAGAAAACTCAAACATTTCCTGGACTGGCTGAACAAACAGCATCCCACCATAAAGTTCACCGCCCACTATGGTCGTACTAACATCCCTTTTCTGGACACATCAGTCAGCATCAAGGATGGACAACTTATCACAGATCTTCACAGGAAACCAAGTGACGCTAACATGTACCTTCCCTTCAGATCCAGTCATCCCCGCCACTGTGTCCGAGCGATACCTCATGGACAGTGCCTGAGAATCAGAAGGATCTGCTCAGAAGAAGCAACATTTAAGAAGAGGTGCACTGAACTGAGGGATCGCCTGAGAACACGTGGCTACCCCAACAGCCTGATACAGGCCGCCATTGACAGGGTGTCCTCCATCCCCCGAGAATCCACCCTCAAGTACGCCACCAAGCCCAAAGAGAACGCCAACAGAGTACCGTTCATCGTGACCCATAACCCCAGCCACCCTCCACTGGCTATGTGGCTGAAAGAAGGCACAGCCACGCTCCACACCAGCCGCAGAATGAAGAAAGCGATGCCTGCTCCACCCATGGTAGGAGAAACGAGCCAGCAAAAGCCTCAAAAATATACTCATGCCCTCCTGTCCCCCTTTGCCAAGGTTCAGGGGAATACAGAAGCAGGCTGCAAAAAGTGCACTGCAAGGAGATGCGTCTTATGCCTCAAACACCTCAGAGAGACTACAATGTTCAGAAGTGTCCGATCAGAACAGAATTTCATCATCAGGGACTCTATGACATGCAAAAGCAGAAACCTTATTTACCTCATTGACTGTGCCAAATGTGAAGATGTGCAATATGTAGGAGAGACGGGCAGACTCTACAACGCAGGTTCTATGGACACAGATCAAACATCAAAAACACAGACGAACAGAAGAGCACAAGAACAACAAAACCTGACTGTGGCGGGAGAGGGGTGGAGGAAAGAAGGGAAACCTGGTGGCTCGTCACTTCCAGACCCCTGGACACTCCATTGAACACCTAACGAGTCACCGCCATAGAGCAAATCCAAACAGAAGATCCAAACAGGAGGAAAGAAAGAGAAAGGTTTTGGAGACACAAACTGCGCACCAACTACCCACAGGGATTGAATGTGTGACTGACTCCAGCCCTTCTCATGGTCCAATCTGCATGGGCTGTGGCTGTCGTCATCATCGTCGTCAGGTGCCCTGCCGCGTGGTGTGGGCGACCGTGGACTTCCGGCCGTATCTGTCTCTCGTTGCCCCCGGCGTCTCCCCCACCCTCTTCGTCCCCGGCCGCTCTGCGGGTCCGTCCGGCGTTCTCTCCCTGGGTCTGCCTGGTGCTCTCTTTTCCCCCGGCTTTCCCGTTGTGGTCTGGTGCTCCAAGTCCCCCTTCCTCGTGGAGTGGCCTGTGAATGTTGCTTGCCTTTTCCTGATCTTCCTTGTGACCGATCTGCTTGTGTCTGCCTCCATCGGGACTGTCTCGTTTGTTTTCTTTGCTGTCCATGGGGCTCTCGACGTTCTTCTGGGAGACCGCGTCTCGGCTGCCTGGATCCTGCCCCGACTTTGCTTGCTGACGGTCCACGCCTACTGTGACTGTACAGTGCACTAAGGAAATCCCGCTCGACGAGATGAGGAAAAAGGAAGGACTATTTTACCTGTTAACACACCTTTTACTTCAGCATGAGTGTGTGTGTGGGTGCGCATGTGTGTGTGGGGTGCGTGTGTGAGAGTATGTGCGCGTGTGTGTGTTGTGGTGTGTGTGTGTGTGTGTGTGTGATGTGTGGTGATGTGTGTGTGTGCGTTTTAGTGGTTGTGTTGTGTGTGTGTTTTGTGTGTGTGTGGGTGTGTGTGTGTGTGTGTGTGTGTGGCGTGTGTGTGTGTGTGTGTGTGCGTGCGTGTGTGTGTGTGTGTGTGTGTGTGTGTGTGTGTGTGCGTGCAGCGGCGGAAACATGTATGTTAGAAAAATTCATGATAAATGTGAACATGTTCGTTTGAGACAGGCAAGAGACATGTAGATTTAACACTAATCACTTGATCACTTTTATCATTGATATGAACTTTCATCACAAATTCTATGTTTTAAATAGCTATGCTTTGTTGTCAGTGGACATTCTGATTTTACTTGAGAAAGACATTAAATTAAGTCGAAAATTTGACCCCTCTACAAAGGTGTTCGGCTGTTGTGCACATTAAGAACAGATAACATTTTATGGACATTTTTCTCTTTCTCTTCTCTCTCTCTCTCTCTCTCTCTCTCATCTCCTCTCTCTCTCTCTCTCTCTCTCTCTTGTGTTGTCTGAATCTGCCTTTCTTGTCCTTTTGTCTTTTCTTCTTCTTCTTCTTCTTCTCTCTCTCTCTCCTCTGTGTCTCTGTATGTCTCTGTCTCTTTCTCCAAGTCAAAATCATTCCCCTTCTCTTACTTATGGCTCTCAACCAAAGCATAATGAAATCTGATTGTGTTTTGCTGTTTGTCATCTCGTCAAATGCAACATTTCATTTACTTTTTCTTTTATTAAACTACTTTACTTCAGTTTCGACCAGTTCTTTTGTGTGTCATGGAAGTGACAGGGGGCATTATGAGGGAAGAGATAGCATATGGGTCAAGAGAAGAAAGATCTCTAGGCCAAGAAACTCTCAAACTGATTTTTTTTTCAAGAATGTTTTTACTGTACTCTTCACTTCTTGTGCGTGTATGTGTGGGGGGGGGGGGGGGGTGCGTGCGTGCGTGTGTGTGGTGCGTGCGTGCGTGTGTGTCTGTTTCAGCGCTTAGATTTGATTTTATCAAGATTTTGCGCTATATAGATATTGTAATTTATCAATTATCATTTATTATTACTTTATGGGAGTAACAACCATACAAAGCAGAACAAAAACTATAAGAGTTTCATGAAGTCGTATCTATCTATCTGTCTGTCTGTCTGTCCTTCCTTCCATCTGTCCTCCCGTCTGTCTTTCCATCTGTCCTTCCATACATCTATCCAGCTATTTTTCCATCCGTCTATACTTCTTTCTATCCATCTGTATATCTACTATCTATCTCTGTCTGTCTGTCTGTCTATCAATCTATATACAAATCATTCTTCAATGTCTTTAGACAAACTGGCCTAGTTTAGGTGAACCTTTGAATAACTGAATGACAAAAATATCCCCTACCTGTTATAACTTTGTGTCTTCATGTCTTTGCATCTTTAAAACATTGATAAAAACATACAAACACGACATTCAGACATGAATATTATGTGACCAAATAAATATCAAATTTCTGTTTGAAATGGAAATGACATTGTGATATCCCTTCTATGAACATCAAATTGGATTTCATTTGAAGCACACAGATGACAGGTATCATGAACAGCCATCGTTGGTTAAGACTGCTTTTGTACATAAGGGTGCTTGAGACATTCAGGCGTTATCTGGTCTCCTGTCTCAGATGGAATGGGTAACACGAATGATAAATAGATACCAGACACACTACAAGTTTGAATGGAAAGGTGAATCGAAATGGTTAGGTCTGTGACTGGGAATTTTCTTTTTCTAGCAATATAATCTTGAAATGTAGTTGGGTTTGATTGTTGTTGTTATTATTGTTGTTGCAGGTTTTACAGAAATAAGGCTTTAGAATCAACTGTTTGTAAGTGTGTGTGTGTGTGTGTGTGTGTGTGTGTGTGTGTGTGTGTGTGTGTGTGTGTGTGTGTGTGGTGTGTGTGTATACGTGTGTGTGCGAGTGCGTGCGCCCGCGCTTCTGTGTTTTTCCATGGTCCAAATTTACACTTTTAGTTCTCTATTCTTCTTAAATAGCATACTGTGAAATGCATCACATTAATTCTAAATGAATTATTTGAAGAAGATGCCTACTTCCAATGAAAGGTTAATGATATTCTTAATATACATTAATATATACAGTATACTGTTAGTTTTGTTTATTATTATTAATACTGTTCTGGCATTCTGACGATGGGGTCAATTCCGGCATTTGTCTGGCAATCCTGCAGGCAAACCACATCCAACATTCCACAATGGATGGTAGTCCTCGTTGCCGAAGATGACGATGAAATCCTGCAGCTCATCTGTACGCGCATGAGCTGTAGAAGAACTGTGCGTGACTTTGTTTAAAGTGGAGCTGTCGTTGCACGGTGGCAGTCCACTCTCTCGGCCTAGGAAGCCTTTACCCAGTGGAACGGAAACCGTACGTCTGGAGACTGCTAGCTGCAGTGGATGCCAGAACTTCTTTGGTGCCTTGTCCATGCCCTTATGCGTCCACAGCACTGCTGGTACCGCCTTCAAAACCGTTGGATCTTCTGTTGATCTCATCCGCTTTATCCGCCGGGAAACCAGTCTTCACATGCTAGGGTAGGCAAACCTTAAGAAAAATCACGAGGTCTAGGACCCGTCGGCTACCCTCACAAGGTCTAGCCTGCCAGTCGAAGCAGTTGCCCGTGTATGGCCGCTGTCGCATGCTAACAGCTACGAGGAACCAAAGCGTGAGAGCCACCCGAGGTGCGACTCCCCCCCACCCCCCCCCCCTAGAGGTACATCCTCCCAGTACACATAGAATCCACCAAACTACTTCAAAGCGTCAAGCGAAATAAAAATAATTTTTAAAACAAGAAAAAAAATTCATTTACAGGCTGCTTAAAGGCTGATGCCTATGGGCAAAGGAAAACCCGAAAAGAGAGACGATGCCAGATCTTTCTGTATCCCCCCCCCCCTTCTTAGCCGACAGAAATGGCACTTGTTTGGGCACAAATCAGCCAAGTTTGTTCTGCTACCTTTCCCCGGTGTCTGCCCCTGGTCGAACTAACAACACTGCTTTGCCTGATTGCTAATTCAATCACGGTAGGAAATAACTGCCTTCTGATGTTTCAAAGGCTGACAAGGAACCATGAAAAGAGCTTTCTGGAGAATACTGTTCCTTTCGTTCACAAAGTCCTTAGTCTGAGGTAGGTAAACACTATTGAGGCTCTGGGCAGTTATACTGAAAAGGGGAAAATGAACTTCTTTTAGTAAATTTAACCAGAAACTAAGGAAGCAAGTCAGAGAATTATTAAATATCTACAAATATTTTACCAGAGGACATACTGGAGAGACCTTGTCTGAAAGAAAAGAGCTCTAGAGCTTATCAGAACACTTTCTGGTTAACGATGGGGTCAACTGTTTGGTATCTGGTTTGGCAATCTTGCCAGGACAAACAAGACATCCAAACATTTCACAACAGAACGGACCAAAACAATTTCAAAGCGCCAAGTGAAAATAAAAAAAGAAAGAAAAAGTTTTCATTTACTGGCTGCTAAAGCACTTATGCCTATGAGCAATGGTAGACTCGCGAGTGGAGACAATGCCAGACCTTTCTGTATTTCCCCCTCTTCTCAGCCGACAGAAATGGCACTTGTTTGGGCACAAATCAGCCAAGTTTGTTCTGCTACCTTTCCCCGGTGTCTGCCCCTGGTTGAACTAACAACACTGCTTTGTCTGATTTCTAATTCAATCACTGCAGAAAATAACTGCCTTCTGCTGTTTCAAAGGCTGAGAAGGAACCATGAAAGGGGTTTCTGGAGAATACTGTTCCTTTCTTTCATAAAGTCCTGAGACAGTCTGAGGTGGGTAAACACTGTTTGGGCCCTAAGCAGTTAGAAGAGGGGAAAGTGAATTTGTCTTAGCAAATTTAACAAAAAACTAAGGGAGTAAGCGAGAGAAATATTAAATTTCTGGAAATATTTGACCAAAAGACAGAGCAGAGAGACCCTAGCCTGAAAGAAAAAAAAATCTATTGCTTATTAAAACACTTTCCACTGGCCACCCATGAGCTTAAGACTAGAACGACTATACAGGTGTTAACAAGCTATTCATGATTTTTCCTCTTCTGCCATCTGAGTGTTTACTTTATTCTCCTTACAAGAAAACTTGTTTAGTTAACAAAATGACATTACATACCAGGTTTTTTCTTTTGAGGGAATGTTTCTCAGAAACGTGTGTGGTTTTAAACTGGATTATACACGCTCTTTTCTCGAAAGCCAACTCCCAGTCAAAAAAACAAACAAACAAACAAAAAACAAACATAAAACAAACCAAAAACAAAAGCAACAAAAACAAAATAAAAGAAAACAAAAACCAACCAACCAAACAAACAAAACAAACATTCCCAATGTGTCAGTGACTGATTCAATTTACTTCACTGACAACAGTTCATTTTCTTTCAAGGAGACATGACAGGAATGATGTAGTGGCCACAAGTTTTCCGGACAGAACTCACAAATCAGAAGCATGCAAACAAGTTACAGCTGCCATTTTTGTACAATATATATCAAAGGCACACTGAATCAAGACTGAGAAAAAAGCTACTTCACTTAGATGTATATTGCGTTTCTGAAGGGGACATAGCTTATAGGATGCAAAAAATGTTCTGTTATTATTACACGTTTTAAAGAGTATGATCGAATTGCAGGAATAATTCAAGATTTGCTGATAACAATTCTGGAATAAGTGCGAACCAGAAGCTTATCACAACAAGACCTTTATTCATGGTTGCCACTTTTGGAAAGTCAGCAGCATTTCAAAGCACAATAATGTTTTATTAACACAACAAAAAAGATAAAGAAACTTATATAGGACAGTACACTTATCAATTCAGGCAACAACAACACACGCAAAACGACGTTAAGCATTTGTCACAAACATAACATGTAAGAATATAAATAAACAAAAAGTGCACACACACACACACACACACACACACACACACACACACACACACACCGTGGTTCTCATGACAGTCACGTAAGGGTATCTGTCTGCCATTGGCGTCTGAAAATTCGGCTTAACATCTCTACCTCCTCTTCACCTCTATTCTTCTGCTGAAGCCAGATTATGCGACTGCCCTAATTATTCCATTGTGTAATTTCTGTCTAATGTTCATGGATGTCTTCATTTGAAGTTCTTTGAAGACGACTTTCAAGCTTACAGCCAGAAACTTTTCTCAGTACTCTGTGCAGAAACATTAACCTTTGTATTGGGTACAAAATATGACAAAAAACACGAAGCCATCACTCCCACATGCAATGCAGGCAATGACATACCACCTGATCCAAACCAGCCAATCAGCCAGATTACAAACTAGACAGGATTTCAGTCTGCAGCACCATTTTCACCAGTCAAAAAGCAAACACATGCTTAGAGAGAGGCAGTCAGACTGTCCCACTGCCACAGCCTGTAATTCTACGCAAAGGGAGCAGCTCCAGTAAAACAGCCTTTATCCCAACCTAATGGATTTCAAATCTGCTGGCAAGGCAAGCACAGCAGGACCCAGCTTCTTACACTTCTGACAAAGTCGATATCCAATCATCATGGTAATGCCTGGCTGTGGTGTGTGTGTGCTCGCAGACACTATTATCTGCCTGTGAATACGCTGCTTCTTTTCCCTTCACCCACAAGGTCATTTAAATATGCTTGGAGTTGCTTTCTGGGTGTTTTTGTCTGTTTGTTGACTCATCTGTCATTCTGTCTGTTTTATTTCCTGTCTGTTTGTTGACTCATCTGTCATTCTGTCTGTTTTATTTCCTGTCTGTCTTTTAGATAGTCTATAATGTTTCAATTCTACCGCCTCAGTCTCATCCACCCTCCCCCCGTTTTATTAGATTACATTTTATGGACATTCGTTACTTCCTGTCTCTCTGTGTCTGTATCTCTTTCTCTCTCCCTCTCTTTCTCTGCTTTTTTTTTTTGGGGGGGGGGGGTCTCCCCCCCACATCTCCTCTCTCTCTCTCTCTCATCTTCTCTCTCTCCTCTCCAGTCTCATCCCTTTAAGTTTGTCTAAATCAATATCTCTCCCGTGCACTCACTAACAGCTCTCTCTCAATGCATGATGAAGTCTGTAGCTGCTTGTCATCTTGTCATATTCAACATTTTCATTTTTTGGCGCTATTTTGTTCACTTTTGACCAGTTAGTTTGCGTCGTGAGAGTGTCGGAAGACTTTATATAACGGAAGGATTAACAGATGGATCAAGGGAAGAGTCATCTGGGAAAGGGAAGTATCAAACTGATCTTTGTTTCACGTTTTACATGTTTTACCATAACTTTTCATTTCTTGTGTACTTTAATGGGCAGGAACCATAACAAGCAGAATAAGGTAAATGAAAAGGTCATGACAGTTGTAAACAGAGTTTTATTGATGACTTCTCCCTTTCTCCCCATCCCTCCACCCGTCCACCCATTCATTCATCTCTCTCTCATACATATATATATATATAATATAAAGTGCGCACTGTGCTTACGTACGTGCGTATGGTGCGTGGTGCGTGGTGGTGTGTGTTGTGTGTGTTTGTTTGATGTTGTCGCTCGTTGCATATAGATATCACACTCGTCAACATCACGTCAAATTACAATAAAGAGTTTAAAAGGTAAAGAGGAACAACGCAGTGATTAAATGGAACTGATTATTTGTCAAGAGGAGACAAGAGAGAGAGAGAGAGAGAGAGAGAGAGAGAGAGAGAGAGAGAAGACAGACAGACAGAGAGAGAGAGAAAGAGATAGGAGAGACAGACACAAAGAGAGAGACAGACTAGGAGAGAGAGAGAAATGTTCAATAGGCACTCCTTACCACACTGATTAAACAGTTTTCATTTTTGTTCACCAAGATTTACAGCAACAACGACAGCGACTACGATACTATCGAAATTTACCCCAAAATGTAATTTCTAAAGTAAACACTTGCTAGCGACTCTCTTACAAGAAGTTTCAACATTTTGTTTCAGAATGCCAGGTCTTCTAGCATACATGCAAAATTCTGCCATGGGAAGGGAACTGAAAAGCTTTTATCTTGTCAATCATTGTTTGTGTTTCTGGAATTCAGTGACAGGCAGAGGTCTGAGGAGAATGGGGCAAGGAGGATGGTGGTATGATCGAGGAGGAGAAAGTCAGAAGAACCAGATCTACCTAATGGAATCAGACGATGTTTGCAATATCATTCTGTTGCAGAACATTATTCAAAATATGTAAAAGGCTTAATGTTGTTTTGTCAGGACAGAATGCAATTTCTACTTCCCCCAATAACATAACACTGTATTCATTAATCTTGTCAAACAGTAATCTGAACAGAAATGTTTGTGATCAAATAAGCATCAGGTTTCTGAATGAAGAGGAAACAGCGTTGCATCACTTCTTGTAAAGCTATAAAAATACCACACGTTGTTTACAGTACACAGATAGCCAACGTCGTGGAACCCTTGTCAGCATAGAAGGACTTTGCATTTGAGAGTGCTGGAAACATCAGGACAACAAAATGTTATTAGATCTCCTCTTTGGATAGGATGAGCGACTGGATCGAAAATGATTGGTTGAAATATGAACCAGTTCAAAACTAAAGAGTGATATGGTCTGTTTTGTACATGGATATGATCGATATGTTCATCACCATTACATGTGACCATATCCCCCAAAAGTAAATCTGAAGTCAGGTAAAGGTGTTTACGAATTATCAAAAATGGTACCAGAACTTTTTTTTTTTCTGCGTTCACTTTTTATTGTGGAAACCGTTTCATTGTAAGTGAAATGTCAGACCATTAAAGATCGAATATTCAATTCAATTTTTTGATCAACGCACTGAATGTTATCCTCAAGGTGTATAAACTATTGCTATAAAAATTTAGAAGACAATGTTCAACTTATTTGAATTCTATGAATGTACTAAGTATGAAAAAAACTTGTACAATTTTTTTGTTAAAAAAAAGCTCGATTATGGTCTTCCCCCTAACGCTTGTATTTTGATTTGCACAAAATCAGTGTGGTCTGATTTAAGACTGATTTATGTTAGATGGCTATATGCTGAAAAACTTTAATGTTACGTTATATCGAAAATGCTGTATGTTTCCCCGTTTGATTTTGTTGCGTTCTAATACTTTCATAGAACTTGGGTTAATTTTACAAGTGTTCTTTAAACCAGTGCAAAATGCTGTGCAAACTATTAGTTGCATGACTAAAATTCGTCAATAAGATGTCGTTACGAAGACTTTTCAATACAAATCAACCAAATCACAACAGAAAGCTAACTGAAATCTTGTGAAGCCTTTTCCAAAACCAAAACAAGTGTGACTGCCCGCGCCAAGCAAACAGGAACCAGAAGAACAAGAAAACCAATATAAGCGCGTATCCAACAAAACAAAACAAAACAAAACAAAACAAGCAAGCGCAAACTTCCGGCCAATTAGCCTTTGTCAAGCGCAAACGCATGGTCACAAACAGATCACAGACACCAAACAATGGATAATAAAAAAAAAAAATTTAAAAAGGGACTAAAAACTTCCCTGCTGCCTCGTCCAGTGGGTAAGAAATCCAATGGATAATAAAAACGGGACTAAAAACTTCCCTGCCGCCTCGTCCAGTGGGTAAGAGATAATAAAAACGGACAAAAACTTCCTGCCCTCGTCCAGTGGTAAGAACCCTCGTCCAGGGGGTAAGATTACCACTGGACAGCGGCGAAGTTTTAGTCCGTTTTATCTTACCACTGGACGAGGCGGCAGGGAAGTTTTTAGTCCCGTTTTTATTATCAAATCTTTCCCACTGGACGAGGCGGCAGGGAAGTTTTTAGTCCCGTTTTTATTATCCATTGTTTGGTGTCTGTGATCTGTTTGTGACCGTGCGTTCACGCTTGACAAAGGCTAGTTGGCCGGAAGTTTGCGCTTGTTTTGTTTTGTTTTGTTTCGTTTGTTGGATACGCGCTTATATTGGTTTTCTTATTCTTCTGGTTCCTTTTCCAAAAGCAAATCGAACCAATGTACAAAAGAACTCAGCAAAACCATGTGAACTGGCTACGTGAGAAAAACAGGATTTTGTTGTCTGGTTAGAAAAGAGCAGAGGCTTGTGAGAAATCAGTGAAATTGGAAGGTTCGATGCAGCATAATTTTGTATTATCCCTGCTTCTGGATAACATACATAACATACATAGCACTTGTACAAGAAAGAGTTCGTTCTGCTACGCTGGTCCACACCTTCCAATGACAGACAACAGGGCGTCGCTCCTTCTGATGCTAATTTCATCATCCACCTAAATATCAGCTCTTCGCTTGTTTAGAAAGGGAGAAAAAAGGAAGGGGAAAACGACTTCCCAGAAATTACTGGCCTTTTCTATGTAGCAGACTTCAGACTGTCTAGAATCAGTAAACACAATTTCAGCCACACAAACAGTTGGAGGGAAAGAAGGAAGGCGAAAACTCCTGTCAGATTGTATACCCACAAACGAGGACAGCACATGAAGGAAATATTATGGTACTGGAAAACTCAAAATCAAAGGATGGACAAGCAAAGTCCTTGCCCCCATCACAAGACTTGCAGTTGGTCAACCATGAACTAATGCTGGGGGTAGACGATCTGACGCTACAACCTATACAACGTGTTGCTCTAGCTCTACTGTCCCTTTCATTCCCAGTCCACTTTACAACAGCAAACTTAAAGTTTTGTGGACTGATGTTGTTACACACCAAACTTCTATGCAGAAAAACTAATCAAAATCATAATACGGTTTCCAACTGAATTCAATCACTCTCGTTTGAAAACAGACCTGTAGAACACTAAGCCAGTCTGCTACACTTCAGGCATCTTTACTGCACATTGAAACCGAGTCAATGGACGTGGTGCAAGTCAACAATCAGTGGTATTATTCCGTTTCCAGGAGACATGGTAGTAATGCAATCTTGGCAACAGACTTTCAGACAGACGGCGACAAATGAAATTAAAGTGTGGAGAAAGCTTGGAAGTAGCTGCTGGCATCGTAGTGCAAACGGGAGGCATGCTGAGTCCAGGCAGTACATGCAGTTCGTTTTCTTAAAGAAATTGATTCTGTTGTAATTGTAGGAGAGACTCATGTTATAGACATGGTCTGAAAAGTTGTTACATAATGCTTCCTCTAAAGTCTTGAGCAGAGAAGCTGTCTAAACGTATACATTGCCCTCATATATATATATATATATATATATATATATATATATATATATATATATATATATATATATATGTGTGTGGTGTTATATATATATATATATATATATATATATATATATATATGTGTGTGTGTGTGTGTGTGTGTGTGTGTGTGTGTACTATTTACATATATATATATATATGTGTGTGTGTGTGTGTGTGTATGTGTGTGTGTGTGTGTGTGTGTGTGTGTGTGTGTGTGTGTGTGTGTGTGTGTGTGTGTGTGTGTGTCTTTTGTGTCTTTCTGTGCATGCGTGTGTTTGTGTGTGTGATTGTAGGTGGATGTAATTTGTGGGTTGTGTGTGTGTGTGTGTGTGTGTGTGTGTGTGTGTGTGTGTGTGTGTGTGTGTGTGTGTGTGTGTGTGTGTGTGTGTGTGTGTGTGTGTCTGTGTGTGTGTGTGTATTTGTACATGTCTGCTTAGAGAGACTGTTCAATACAACTGACTAAATCAAAATAGAAAGATAAAGTTAGTGAAGAGTTTTTCCAAAAACAAATTAAACCAATCTACAACAGAACCCAGCAAAACCACATGAACTGGCTGTATGACAAAATAAACATGTTTTCACCGTCTGTTTAGAAAAGACAAGAGGCTTATGGTTAATCAGTGAAACTGGAAGGTTGATGCAGCATGTTTGCATTATCCCTGCTTCTGGATAACATACATAGAATCTGTTTGGACACAAAGTTTGTTCTGCTACACTGGTCCACATCTTCCACTGACAAACAACAGGGCGTTGCTCCTTCTGATGCTAATTTCGTCATCCACCTAAATAACAGCTCTTCGCTTGTTTGAAAGGGAGAAAAAAAAAGGCAGAAAGGACTTCCAGAATACTGGCCTTTCTATGTAGCAGACTTCAGACTGTCTAGAATCAGTAAACACAATTCAGCCACACAGCAGTTGGAGAGAAAGAAGGAAGGCAAACCTGTAGACTGTATACAAACATGTTTTCACCGTGTTTAGAAATGAAAGAGACTTATGGGCAACCAGTGAAATTGGAAGGTTCGATCCAGTATATTTGCATATCCTGCTTCTGGATAACATACATAAATTCTTGACACAAAGTGTTCGTTCTGCTACACTGGTCCACATCTCCACCGACAGACAACAGGCGTCGCTCCTTCTGATGCTAATTTCATCACCACCTAATATCAGCTCTTCGTTTGTTTGAATGGGAGAAAAGTGAAGAGGGAAAACGACTTCAGAGATTACTGCCTTTCTATGTACAGACTTCAGACTGTCTAAAACGGTAACACAATTCAGCACACAGACAGTTGGAGGGAAAGAAGGAAGGCGAAAACTCCTGTCAGATTGTATACCACAAACGGGATAGCACATAAGGAAATATTATGGCACTGGAAAACTAGATCAAACAGTGGACAAGCAAAGTCCTTGCCCTTAGAGATAATCATGTAGCCCATCACAAGACTTGCAGTTGGTCAACCATGCGACTAATGTTGGGGGTAGACGATCTGACGCTAACAACCTATACGTGTTGCTCTAGCTCTTCTGTCCCTTTCATTCCCAGTCCACTTTACAACAGCAAACTTGAGTTTTGTGGACTGATGTTGTTACACACCAAACTTCTTAGCAGAAAACCTAAATCAAAATCATAATACGGTTTCCAACTGAATTACAATCACTCTCGTTTGAAAACAGACCTGTAGTAACACTAAGCCAGTCTGCTACACTTCAGGCATCTTTACTGCACATTGAAACCGAGTCAATGGACGTGGTGCAAGTCAACAATCAGTGGTATTATTCCGTTTCCAGGAGACATGGTAGTAATGCAATCTTGACTGCTAGACAGACGGGACAAATGAAATCAATATGTGGAGACAAACCAGGAAGTAGCTTCTGGCATCCTAGTGGAAATGGGAGGCATGCTGAGTCCAGGCAGTAGAGGCAGTTCATTTTCTTAAAGGAATTGGTGGTTGTAATTGTAGGAAAGAATCGTGTTATAGGCATGGTCTGAAAAGTTGTTATATAATGCTTCCTCTAAGTTCATGAGCAGGAAAGCTGTCCAAACTTATACATTGCCCTTCGTGGGTGGGTGGGTGTACGCATGGATACGTCTGTACACACACACACACACACCAACACACACACACACCACACTCACACACACACACACACACACACACATATATATTAATATTCATATATATATATATATTATATGTACACACACACACACACACACACACACACACACACACACACACACACACACACACAATATTATATATATATATATATACACTCACACATCACGCTCGCATGCATACATGCACCCACACTCATACATATCAACTTCATTTCTGTTGAAATATAAGAAAAGGTTTAAAGACAGAAAGGAAACCATATTTGGTTAATTTGAACTGATTATTTGTCAAGGAAAGAGAGAGAGAGAGAGAGAGAGGGTGAAGAGAAAGAGAGAGCGGGGGAGAGAAATGGAGGGAGAGAGAATGAAAGTGAGTGAGAGAGATAGAGAGAAACTGAAACTGAAACTGAAAACGGTTTATTGCCATTGACATTTCTGTCCTTGTGGCACGGAGCATAAAACAGTCATTAAAATTTACGGCACGTTGTCGCGAAACAAAGATTTATAAATATAGTCATGGCTGACATTACATCCCTTTGAATTTTTTTCCTAATGATGAAGAAAAAATTGAAGGAAAAAAGTTGAACAAAAAGTTGAAGAAACAGTTGACCACCGACGTAATTAGTCATATAAGTAAGAGGAAGACCCAAATCCGGCAAATAAACATAAAAACAGTATAAAGTGATATCTTCACTGGAGATAAACTTACATTAATTAAAAAAATTCAATTCAATTCAATTCATATTGCTTTAAGCCCAGCCGACCACTAGACCATATCAGGCCTAACACCACGTCAAAAAAAAAGAACAACCCGTTAAGATAAAAAACATAAAAAACCATGCTCACCATCAACCTTGCAAATCTAAAATGCCATTAAAGAAAAAACACGTAAAATTCAATTCATATCATACTGCTTATAGCCCAGCCGACCACTAGAGCCATATCAAGCCCTAACAGGAAACCCTAAAACGATTAAAAAGCTGCAAAACGGAGACTACCTTGTGGAGTGCAAGGATAACAAGCAGTCCGATCACTTGCTGAAAGCATCTATGTTGATCGTGGAATTCAATTCAATTCATATCGCTTATAGCCCAGCCGACCACTAGAGCCATATCAGGGCTAACACCACGTCAAAAAGAAAAGAACAACCCTTAAGATAAACAGATAAAAACCATGCTCACCATCAACCTTGCAAATCTAAAATGCCAGTAAAGAAAAACACGTAAAATTACATCAAGTGAAATCTATTGATCTCTTGTAAAACTGGAAAATTGCATCAGGAGGGACCTTCTCGGAAGAACTCCTTTAAGGAATCTGCCGTGTAGTGTTTTTGTCTCACATCGTACAAGTCCCAGCATCGAGGAGAGGTGTCGATTCTCAAAGGCTCGTCACACGGTATACACCATGGTGCTTCTTCATTTTTCAAAAGGTACGAGTGAGTGTAGGATGTGTGACCTGTGCGTAATCTACATAACACTGTCTCTTTCTTACGGTTTCCTGCAGCAGATGGGAGAATTTCTTTCAGGTTAGGGCGGATTTGGAAGAGTTTGTTATCTGTCTGTTTATTCCAATTCTCCTGCCACAGATTTCTTACGTTAACTGTGTACTTTCGATTTGAATCTGTGTAAGGGATTACGGACTTAGACATCTTTGCCATTGTAGCCTTCTTGGCCAGGTAATCGGCCTTTTCATTGCTTCCAATACCAATATGGCCAGGAATCCAGGCAAAAACAATCTCGTAACCGTCATTTGCAAGAGTAGAATACAGTTCAAAGAACTTCACAAGTTCAGGGTGACTAATGTTTCGGCAAGCTATTGCCTTGCAAAGCAGAATGGGAGTCAGAAAAAATGAGAAACTCTGTGTTTGGATTGGGATACCATTTTTAGTGCTAAAACCAGAGCAGTCAGTTCAGCAGTGTAAACCGAACTGTCAGATGGAATACGTTTGGAAAATGCTCCATTGGGAATCTCGGAGCAGAAGGCAGCGGCAGCCACACCTTCATCACACTTGGACCTATCAGTGAAGATTCTGCAGGATGATGGAGATTTTTTTCACACAATTCCGCATAAAACGATTTGTACTACAGCCATATCAGCCGACTACAAGAGCCATATCAGGGATAACACTGCGTCAAAATCAACAACAATAACAACAACAAAACTGTTAAGATAAAAGACAACAGTAAAAAAAAAAAAATGCTCACCACAATTAAGACAGCTGACCACAACGTATCTGTCTAGGAGCTCACCACAATTAAGACAGCTAACCACAACGTATCTGTCTAGGAGCAAACACACTCCACCTGTTACTCCTCCATCTTTAGGTTGTGCTGATTTTCAGCTGAAGATCCAGTTGTGTGGAAAAGTTGGTGACAAATGCAGAGTGATAACGAAAGGAGTGTGAACCTCAGTTCACCAACACCAGCTGTAGCTGCATCACCTTCCCCAAACCTGAAACGACAAACCGAGGCAGATGAGAGATCAATTTTCGTTGGCAATGTTGACTATAGAGCATTTGCAGGAGCTGCAACGACACTTCCGCTGGTGTGACTTTGTAAACAGGGTCACCATCATCTTTGATAAAGATACTGGACATCCGAAAGGATTTGCGTAAGTGGAGTTCGCTAAAACAGCATTCAATAAGATGAAAAGCATTTTAGCCAACTAATCCCTATCAATTAACATCAGGAAGAAAGTTCTTGACTTTTATATAGAACCGATAATATTATACGCTTGTGACGCGTGGACAGTCAACAAGCAAAGCCAGAAGAAAATTCAGGCAGCCAAGATGTGGTTTCTAAGAAGAATGTTGAGTGTTCCATGGACGGCAAAGAAAACAAACGAGACAGTCTTGATGGAGGCAGACACAAGAAGATCATTGATAAGGAAGATTAAGAAAAGACAGGCAACATTTACAGGCCGTTTTATGAGGAAAGGGAAATTAGACCACCTGGTCACAAGAGGAAACTCGGAAGGAAAGACAGCACCAGGTAGACCCAGAGAGAAAATGTTGGATACACTTGCAGAGTGGCTGAGGACAGAGAGGGTCGAAGATTCAGTTCAGTTCAGTTCATATTGCTTATAGCCCAGCCGACAACCAGAGCCATATCAGGGCTAACACCACGAAAAATAGGACAACCTGTTAAGATAAAAGACCACAATAGGGTGGAAGATGTGCTTGCCGCAATAAGGGATAGATGCATATGGAGGGCCATGATCGCCAACGCTATGTGGCAGGGCACTTGATGATGATGATGATGATGATGATGGTGGTGGAGTTGGCAGACAAAGATAATGTGCAGACTGCTGGGGGATTAGATGACAGCTTCTTGAAGGGCAGACTGTTGAAGTTTTTTCCTAGACAGGTGCTCCCTAAGAGGACAAACCAGCCAGGTATTAGTACTACGGACGGAGGTCGACGTCGAGGTCGCGGTGGTCGAGGCTGTGGTGGTGGTGGTGCAGTTGCGTTTGGGGGAGGTGGTTACAGTGGGGGTTACATGTCTGGAAGCTTTGCTGTTTATCTCCATGGACTACGACGAGGTGGATATGGGAGAAGGACAATCTCTTCAATTCAGTTCACATTGCTTATAGCCCAGCCGACGACTACAGCCATATCAGCCGACTACTAGAGCAATGTCAGGCTGGTTTGTCCTCTTAGGGAGCACCTGTCTAGGAAAAAAACTTCAACACTCTGCCCTTGAAGAAGCTGTCATGCAATCCGCCAGCAGTCTGCACATTATCTTTGTCTGACAACTCCACCATCATCATCATCATCATCAAGTGCCCTGCCACATGGCGTTGGCGATCATGGCCCTCCATATGCATCTATCCCTTGTTGTGGCAAGCACATCTTCCACCCTACTGTGGTCTTTTATCTTAACAGGTTGTCCTCTTCTTCGTGGTGTTAGCCCTGATATGGCTCTGGTTGTCGGCTGGGCTATAAGCAATATGAACTGAACTGAACTGAATCTTCGACCCTCTCAGTCCTCAGCCACTCTACAAGTCTATCAAACATTTTGTCTCTGGATCTACCTGGTGCTCTTTCCCAGCCGACGACTACAGCCGTATCAGCAGAGTGATTACGAAAGGAGTGTGAACCTCAGTTCACCAACACCAGCTGTAGCTGCATCACCTTCCCCAAACCTGAAACGACAAACCGAGGCAGATGCGAGATCAATTTTCGTTGGCAATGTTGACTATAGAGCATCTGCAGAGGAGCTGAAACGACACTTCCACTGGTGTGGCTTTGTAAACAGGGTCACCATCATCTTTGATAAAGATACTGGACATCAGAAAGGATTCGCTTATGTGGAGTTCGCTAAAACAGCATTCAATAAGATGAAAAGCATTTTAGTCAACTAATCCCTATCAATTAACATCAGGAAGAAAGTTCTTGACTTTTATATAGAACCGATAATGTTATACGCTTGTGACGCGTGGACAGTCAACAAGCAAAGCCAGAACAAGATTGAGGCAGCCGAGATGTGGTTTCAAAGATGAATGTTGAGTGTTCCATGGACAGCAAAGAAAACAAATGAGACAGTCTTGATGTATGCAGACACAAGAAGATCATTGATAAGGAAGATTAAGAAAAGACAGGCAACATTTATAGACCGTTTTAGGAGGAAAGAGAAATTAGACCACCTGGTCCTAAAGTTGGAGGAAAAGAGAGCACCAGGTAGACCCAGAGAGAAAATGTTGGATACACTTGTAGAGTGGCTGAGGACAGAGAGGGTCGAAGATTCAGTTCAGTTCATATTGCTTATAGCCCAGCCGACAACCAGAGCCATATCAGGGCTAACACCACGAAGAAAAGGACAACCTGTTAAGATAAAAGACCACAGTAGGGTGGAAGATGTGCTTGCCGCAACAAGGGATAGATGCATATGGAGGGCCATGATCGCCAACGCCATGTGGCAGGGCACTTGATGATGATGATGATGATGATAATGATGATGATGATGGAGTTGTCAGACAAAGATAATGTGCAGACTGCTGGCGGATTACATGACAGCTTCTTCAAGTGCAGACTGTTGAAATTCTTTTTCCTAGACAGGTGCTCCCTAAGAGGACAAACCAGCCCTGTATTAGTACTACGGACGGAGGTCGACGTCGAAGTCGTGATGGTCAAGGCTGTGGTGGTGGTGGTGTATGTGCGTTTGGTGCAGGTGGTTACAGTGGGGGTTACATGTCTGGAAGCTTTGCTGGTTATCTCCCTGGACTACGACGAGGTGGATATGGGAGAAGGACAACTCTCTTCAATTCAGTTCACATTGCTTACAGCCCAGGCGACGACTACAGCCATATCAGCCGACTACTAGAGCCATATCAGGGATAACACCGCGTCAAAATCAACAACAATAACAACAACAAAACTGTTAAGATAAAAGATAACAGTAAAAAAAATGCTCACCACAATTAAGACAGCTAAACACAACATATCTGTCTAGGACCAAACACACACCACCTGTTACTCCTCCATCTTTAGGTTGTGCTGATTTTGAGCTGAAGATCCGGATGTGTGGAAAAGTTGGTGACAAATGCAGAGTGATTACGAAAGGAGTGTGAACCTCAGTTCACCAACACCAGCTGTAGCTGCATCACCTTTCCCAAGCCTGAAACGACAAACTGAGGCAGATGAGATATCAATTTTCGTTGGCAATGTTGACTATAGAGCATCTGCAGAGGAGCTGCAACGACACTTCCGCTGGTGTGACTTTGTAAATACGGTCACCATCATCTTTGATAAAGATACTGGACATCAGAAAGGATTCGCTTATGTGGAGTTCGCTAAAACAGCATTCAATAAGGTGAAAAGTATTTTAGCCAACAAATGCCTATCAATTAACATCAGGAAGAAAGTTCTTGACTTTTATATAGAACCGATAATGTTATATGCTTGTGACGCGTGGACAGTCAACAAGCAAAGCCAGAACAAGATTGAGGCAGCCAAGATGTGGTTTCTAAGAAGAATGTTGAGAGTTCCATGGACAGCAAAGAAAACAAACGAGACAGTCTTGATGGAGGCAGACACAAGATGATCATTGATAAGGAAGATTAAGAAAAGACAGGCAAATTTATAGGCCGTTTTATGAGGAAAGGGAAATTAGAGCACCTGGTCACAACAGGAAACTCGGAGGGAAAGACAGCACCAGGTAGACCCAGAGAGAAAATGTTGGATACACTTGTAGAGTGGCTGAGGACAGAGAGGGTCGAAGATTCATCAGTTCAGTTCATATTGCTTATAGCCCAGCCGACAACCAGAGCCATATCAGGGCTAACACCACGAAAAAATAGGACAACCTGTTAAGATAAAAGACCACAGTAGGGTGGAAGATGTGCTTGCAGCAACAAGGGATAGATGCATATGGAGGGCCATGATCGCCAACGCCATGTGGCAGGGCACTTGATGATGATGATGATGGAGTTGTCAGACAAAGATTCTGTGTAGACCGCTGGTGGATTAGATGACAGCTTCTTAAGGGCAGACGTGAAGTTTTTTTCTTGACAGGTGCTCCCTAGAGGACAAACCAGCCGGTATTAGTACTACGGACGGAGGTCGACGTCGAGGTCGTGGTGGTCGAGGCTTGGTGGTGGTTGGTGCAGGTGCGTTTGGGGAGGTGGTTACAGTAGGGGTTACATGTCTGGAAGCTTTGCTGGTTATCTCCCTGGACTACGACGAGGTGGATATGGAGAAGCACAACTCTGCTCAATTCAGTTGTACTGCTTAAGCCCAGCTGCAAAAAACAAAAAGGACAACACCATTCAGAGAAAAGACGTTCAGTAAAAACAGCACACCGTTAACCTGCAAATCTAAAACTGTGATAAGGAAAAAACAACAGACAATAAAAATCCATCAACTGAAATCTATGACCACTCTAAAAAACTGGACAATTGATCAGGAGGGAAGACACAGACACATGGTTTCTATTAAGGGTCCGCATTTTGACTGCCTTTGTCTACTTCGACAAAAAGTGAACGAACTGATTTCAAACCTGGTTAGAACGGTGCTCATCACCTCCAGCTAAACATCCATCTAGGAGAAGGAATCATTTGACAGTCCTAAATCACCAGACCAACTGCTTTCCGGCCCGCGCGGGGACGTAAAGGTCCAGTACCTCTCTTTGATGACGTGAACAAAGGACCACAAAAAGAAATGTCGGCATTTCCTGTTGCGTCATCGGAGTTCAAACCAAGCCCCAACCACATCACCTGTCCATACGTCAGACAAGGGAAGAAAATCCCAGGGTAGGAATTGTTTATTGTTATTGTTGCTTAAAGCCCAGCCGACTGAGTAGGTCATATTAGGGCTGTAACGCTTTCAAACACAAAACTTCAATAGGGGGGAAAAAGAAGAAAAGAAAAAAAAATTAAGTACATATATCAAAGCATTCGCGCACATAATCTGAGGACATGACCCCGGCGTTGAACCACTCCGTCCAATTTATCGCACAGGGAAGATTTAAAAAAACACCAGATATACAAATAGTAGCATATCCAAGGACACAAAAACATAAAAACAGGCATAAATTACCTAAAACTGTTTCCGCATATCTCGCCTCCTAGAGCCAAAAATTCACTTAATACATGTACCATTTATCAATCCTAAGAAAAAGTACATAAGACTTTGTCGAACATATACGGTGAATGGACCAGCAGGCAGAAAATGATAGGTAGAAATCACAGAAAGCAAAGCAACAAGGTAGAAACAAAGAGAGTGACAGAAAAGAGGAAATTTCTCGCACAGAATTTCCAGAAGGTGGGGATATATTTATACTGAAAGAGCCCCCGGCATCCCTACGGGGGCAAGGGTAGGGATGATTGCTCCAAAGGCGACTATCCAAATATCAACAAAACCACATGCACATCACTCAACATGGGCCACATTCAACGTCCGGACACTCCACGACGAAAGCCACCTCACAAGCCTCGAACACGAAATAGCAAACATCAAATGGAATGTCATAGCAAAAATGTCCTGTACAGCATAGGAAAAGACGACAAAAAAGAAGGTGGAGTCGGTTTTTGATCCACAAGAATCTCGTTGGCAACATTGAAAATTTCACAGCTATATCAGATATTCGACTGCGAATTTCCAAGCACTACGCCTTAAGAATCATACAAGTTTACGCCCCCACTTCTCTCTCAAGTCAAGAAGAACATTGACATTATATATACATATGTACTGCAATAAATGCTTGTTCTTTCTACATTTTGTTACATGTAGATCTGTTGATTACGCATTGTGTACATTTCAAGATGTTTGTAAGATCTATATATCTGAAAATGAATAAAAACAAGTTTTAAAAAAATGAAGAACTTGACATCTTCTACGACGATATCAACAAAGCGTTACAACAGAACCAGTTATTTCACTATTGTAACGGGTGACTTCAACGCAAAAGTAGGAAGCGGAGATGAAGACTGTGTAGCCAGCCTACAGAAACAGAAACGAAAGAGACG
>JAPXFY010000014.1:70959423-70966923 GCA_030674185.1 Monoplex corrugatus
ACACAAAGTTACCATTTTTAACAGTGCTTTATTTTCTAAACGGACAGTGCATACTAAAGTCAGGTCAATTCAATTTCCTGACTGGAAAACAAAAACAAGACAAAAACAAGACACAAACTTGTTTCATATAGACAGATATAATCCCATTCATCTTATGGGGGAACACACACACACACACACACACACACACACACACACACACACACACACACACACACACACACACACACACACACACACTTAACAACCACATACATGCATACACTCACACAAATACACATACGCACACTTACCAACTGCACGCTTGTACACATACATGCTCACAACACACACACCACACACACACACACACACACACACACACACACACACACACACATATATATATATATATATATATATATACATACCTACACACACGCACACACACACACTCGCTCTCTCAGTCATGATTCACTCTGTTGCATTGACATATTAGTATCCAGCATCCATTTTGACAATAAACAAAATATCTTACTATTAAACAATGATTTATTTTTAAAACATACGGTGGATACTAACGTCAGGTCAATTCAATCTCCTTCACATTTAACAAAAGTACTTTACAACGAAGGGGGAAAACAAGAAACATAAAAGGAAACACACAGTCGCCTGTCAACAGCAATGGTTATTTCATAGCGACTTTTGTACATAACACAGAGCTAAATTATACGTGGACCACACTGTAGATCTCTGTCAAAAAAAAAAAAAAAGAAACTATGAAAATACTGATCCACGTCAGTTTTATCATATGGCAATTTAATGAGGGGAAGAAGATAAACTCTTCATTTATCTCCTGTGAAACACAAGTCGATTGTCAACAGCAAGGTTATTTCATAGCGACTTTTACATCTGATAAAGAGCTGTTGTTGTTTCTGTTGTTGTTTTTTGTTGTTATTTTGTTCCAAGCCCAGCCGACTGCGTAGAACCATATCAGGGCTATAACCACTTTGAACAAAAAAAACCCAACAGAAGAGAGAGGGGAGGGGGGGGGGAGAGAGAGAAACGAATAGCCAAAAGATAAAGAGTTAAAGAAAATGAAAATGCCAATAATGAAAACATTAATTCAGTCACTCATCCTATGGCAATTCAAATGGGGAAGAAAAACTCAGAACCCCCTGTGAACGACAATGGTAGTGTAGTGGTTATCTCAAGGGTCAAATGTGCGCTTTCTTTCTTCTTCCTCCTACAGTGTACAGTCATGATTCACTGACATGCTGTTAGTATCCAGCATCCATTTTGACAATAAGCGGAGGTGCCCACAAACCCTTTGCCCCGACCTCTATGGCGAAGATTTTGACCCGCAGACCTGTTTTCTTCAGGCGCTGGCAAGACCGGCGTATTTTTCGGTCTTGTAGATATGTGCTTCTTCCATTCTGCTTTCGTACGGCACAGTGAGTTCTATCAGAATCACTTGTTTCGAGGAGTCAGAGTGGAGAGCGATGTCTGGTCTCATGCCTGTCTTGCTGATGACATCTGGGTAATTTCTCCACTCTGGGAGGTTGCTGTACACTCCCAGTCGACTGCTCCATCCAGAAGACCCTTTGGCAATTGCTGGTTGTCATAGCAATTTCGGACCAGACCTGTTTCCCTCCTGTTTGTAGAACGTTGTCATAGCAATTGGTGCGTTTGGGGTCATGGTTTTTTCGCTAACCACGTCTGTGATCACTTTCAGAACTTGGTTGTGCCTCCATGATACCTTTCTCGGGCTAGCGCTACTTTGCAAGAGTTTAGGACATGTTCCACTGTTTGTTTCTTCTGACAGAGCGGACATGCTGGGTCATCTGATTTCCCCCATTTCACTAAGTTTGCATTCGAGGGGAGCAGGTCATATACAGATCTGAGGAGGAAGCTTATCCTTAGAGGAGCCATGTGCCACATATCGTTCCAGCTGAGACTTCTTTGGAGTGCACTGTCCCATGTTGTCCATTGCCCCTGTTGACCTTGCTGGACTACCTTCTGCACTCTTTTGACATCTTTCTTTCTTCAACTCCTGTATGATCATGTCTCTTTTTTCCTTCCCTTTGGCTTTGGACCACCACTGCATTTTAGTAATTTTACGAGGGAAGAAGATAAACTCTTCAATTATCTCCTGTGAAACACAATCGCCTGTCAACTGCAATGGTTATTTCATAGCGACTTTTACATAATGATAAATTAGAGCTGTTTTCTTTTTGTTGCTGTCATTGTTATAGTTGTTTAAAGCCCAGCCGACTGCGTAGAGCCATCTCAGGGCCATAACTGCTTTGAAACATACAAAACTTCCCAAAAGCAAAAAAGAAAAAGAAAAAACGAGAGAGAGAAAGAAATAGACAAAAGATAAAGAATTAAGGAAAAATCACTAAATATATGTGGACCAAACTGTAAATCTCTGTTCAAAAAGAAAAAAAAATGGAAATTATGAAAATACTAATCCCATGTCAGTTACTGATCATATGCGATTTAACGAGGGGAAGAAGATAAACTCTTCAATCATCTCCTGTGAAACAGTCGCCTGTCAACAGCAATGTTATTTCATAGCGACATTTACATATTAATTAGAGGTCTTGTTGTTTTCGTTGTTGTTCTTGTTATTGTTCTTAAAGCCCAGCCGACTTCTGAGAGCATATCAGGGCTATAACCGCTTTGAAACATAGAAAGTTCAACAGCAAATACATAAATAAATAAAAAATAAATAAATAGATAAATAAATAAACAAATAAAGAGAGAGAGAAAAATATACAGCGGAAAGATAAAGAATTAAAGAAAATGAAAATGCCAATAATGAAAACATTAATCCCATGTCAGTCACTCATCCTATGGCAATTTAAATGTGGAAGAAAAACTCTGAACCCCCTGTGAACGACAATGGTAGTGTAGTGGTTATCTCAAGGTTGAAATGTGCGATTCCTTTCTTTCTTCCCTATAGTGTACAGTCATGATTCACTCTATTGTATTGACATGATGTTATATCCAGCATCCATTCTGACAATAAACAAAATGTCTTACTATTAAACATGACTTATTTTCAAAACACACGGTGGATACCAACGTCAGGTCAATTCAATGTCCTGCATGGAAAATAAGAAGACAGAAAAACTTGTTGCATAAAAACAGACCATAACCCGACTTCATCTCAGGGAACACACACACACACACACACACACACACACACACAGACTCTCTCTCTCTCTCTCAATCACCACGTACATGCATACACACACACACACACACACACACACACACACACACACACACACACACACACACACACACAAGCGTACATATACATGCACACACGCGTGCACACGCACGCACGCACGCACACACATACTCACATACATATACACTCACTCACTCAGTCTGTCTGTCTCTCTCTCTCTTTCTCTCTCTCTTCCCTTCACATTCACACACACACACATACACAAACTCACTCACTCTGTCTGTCTCTGTCCGTCTGTCTGTCTCTCTCTCTCCCTCTCTCTCTCTCTCTTGCCCCCCCCCTCTCTCTCTCTCTCCTCTCTTCCCTTCACATTCAACAAAAGTACTTTACAACTGAAGGGGGAAAAACAAGTAGAACATAAAAGGAAACACACAGTCACCTGTCAACAACAATGGTTATTTCATAGCGACTTTTACATAATGATAAATCAGAGCTGTTGTTCTTTTTGTTGCTGTTGTTGATATTATTGTTTAAAGCCCAGCCGACTGCGTAAAGCCATCTCGAGGCTATAACCACTTTGAAACATACAAAACTTCAACAGCAAAAAAAGAAAAAAGAAAAAAAAAAAGAGAGAAAGAAATAGATAAAAGATAAAGAATTAAAGAAAATGAAAATGCGAATAATGAAAACATTAATCCTATGTCAGTCACTCATCCTAGGGCAATTTAAATGGGGAAGAAAAACTCTGAATCCCCTGTGAACGACAAAGGTGGTGTAGTGGTTATCTTAACGTTCAAATCTGTCCTTTCTTTCTTCCCTATAGTGTACAGTCATGATTCACTCTGTTGTATTGACATGATGTTAGTATCCAGCATCCATTTTGACAGTAAACAAAATATCTTACTATTAAACAATGATTCATTTTTAAAACATACGGTGGATACTAACTTCAGGTCAATTCAATCTCCTGCATGGAAAATAACAAGACAGAAAAAACTTGTTTCATAAAAACAGACCATAGCCCGACTTCCATCTCAGGGAACACAGACACAGACACACACAGAGACACACACACACAAACAGACACCCACAGATACACACACACACACACACACACACACACACACACACACACACACACACTCAATCACCACGTACATGCATACACTCACGCACACACACACAAACGCACACTTACCAACTACGCGCTCGTACATATACATGCACACACACACGTGCAAACGCACGCACGCACGCACGCACGCACGCACACACACACACACACACACACAATCACTCACTCACTCTGTCTGCTCTCTGTCTGTCTGTCACTCTCTCTCTCTCTCTCTCTCTCTCTCTCTTCCCTTTACATTCACACACACACACACACACACACACACACACACACACACACACACACACACAAACTCACTCCTCACTCAGTCTCTCTCTCTCTCTCTCTCTCTCTCTCTCTCTCTCTCTCTCTCCCCTTCCTTCTCTCTCTTCCCTTCACATTCAACAAAAGTACAAAGGAAGGGGGAAAAACAAGAACATAAAAGGAAACACACAGTCGCCTGTCAACAACAGTGGTTATTTCATAGCGACTTTTATACATAACACAGAACTAAATCACATGTGGACCACACTGTAAATCTCTGTCCAAAAAAAAGGGAAAAAAAGAAAATTATGAAAATTCTAATCCCATGTCAGTGACTGATAATATGGTAATTTAACGAGGGGAAGATAAGAAGGGAAAGAAGATAAACTCTTCAATTATCTCCTGTGAAACACAGTCGCCTGTCAACACATGCACTCACTCACTCATTCTCACTCACTCGTTCGCTCGCCCTCTCTCTCTCTCTCTCTCTCTCTCTCCACGTATTGTGTCAAAAATTTGGCATTGGAATAAAAAGTGTTTTTCATTATCGACATTGTTTCCACATAAGGGGCAAGGATATACTGTGGACGTCCCAGGTTGAAACCAATTTTTATTTGCATTGAAACCAAGTGTTCTTAATCTAAATCTTGCGTAATTAGTTCTTTGCCATTTATCCGTAACAACACTGAGATATTTTTCGGTTTGAAAAACATCTTTAAATGAGAAGAACCAACTATATTTTTCTTTGTTTTCCATATCTGAGTGCCAATTTTGTTTAAACGAACAAATAAGCCTGTCTTTATATTCATTAATAAACTGACACTCATTTCCTACTCCCTGGGACAACCACACGATTCCAAACCCAAGTTCTGATAAAGCCTTTTTTACCTGATAGGCCCAGTTCTGTTTTCCTATTTCCATTTGAGTAACCGTCATTTCATATGCCTGTTTACATAACCGAGATTGTGGAAGCCTTAACAATTTCAACCAGTATTTAATACTCTTCACAAAGGTTCTAATGTATAAAGGATATCTTCCAGTTTCTCCATATAAAACAGTGTTAGAAGAGTGAATTGGTACAGCCAAAAAACGTTTTATAGCATATGTATGCACTTTTTCCATATGTGGATTTACAGTAAGACCCCATACTTCAGCTGCATATGTAAGTAAAGGTTCTATCTGTGTATCAAACATTTTCCAATATAAATTACAATCAATAGAATTGAGCTTCCGTAAGGATTTTAAAATTTCAATAACACCCTTTTTCCCTTTATTACAAGATTCTTCCCATGCATAATTTAAACTTAATTTTGTCGAAAATATCATTCCTAAGTATTTATAGGAATTAACAACTTTAACCTCGTTAATTCCATAGAACCATTTTTCGTATTTTGATAAATGTCCACCCTTCCTGAAAATCATAATATTAGTTTTATCCATATTAACTGTTAAAGCTAGTCGATCCGATTCTTCCTTTAAGACATTTAACTGGTTTTGTAAGCCTTTGACTGTACCAGAGAGAAGAATAACATCGTCTGCAAACAGCAATAGGAATATCTCAATAACCCCAGGGATGATTTGAATGCCATGCCTGCCTTTTCTTGACAGTTCCACTGCTAATTCATTAATGAAAAATGAAAACAATTGAGGACTCAATTGACACCCCTGTTTCACTCCTTTAGGGCATTCAAAATAATCTGAATATACACACTTCTCACGCACGCATGCAAACACTGAGTTGTAAACTCCTCTTAGGGCCATATATAATTTTCCATTCACACCACTTTTACGTAATACATTCCAAAGATTATTACGATTCACAGAATCGAATGCCTTCCTAAAATCCACAAATGCAACATAAAGTTTCTTATTTAAAAGTAAATGCTTCTGCACAAGGGAGTAAAGTGTGAAAATATGATCAATTGTACGTGGAAAATGCAAAGTTTTTGAATCCGACATGGCCAAAAGACAAGATGTTGTATCTATTTTGTCATCTGATGACGAAGTCATAATCAAATCAGTGGCACTATACATTGCGGAAGCACAAAAAATAAGACATAAACACTTACAAGCCCGACAATAGTGCTAGACAATATCATACTGGGATTAATTTAATCTCTTTTGACTGATGTGGGCTATATCACGTTAACTCCAAAAGAAGCCGCTTTATTATAGACTCTGTTTTGTAAAGAGCTGTTTTCATTTGCTTTATTTTGCTTTGTTTGCCGATAATTTAAGAGTAGCTAATAATATGAAAATAATGGTATATTTGTAGAATATGTTAGAAGTGGATATTGAAAGGATATATAGACACATAAGGGTCTACTATATATGTTAACAAAAACAAAAAAACAAACAAATCAAAAAACAAATAAATAAAAGGCATAGTGATGTCCCTTGTTAACAGAGTATTTTGGGGCAGTTATGTGAAGATATTATTATCACTAAATGTAAGGTTTGGGTGGTCTAGCCCAGATGTTTCATCATATTACAGTTTTGATGTGTGTGTGTGTGTGCACGAGCGCGCGCCCGCGTGTGAGCGTATATGGATGCGTGGGTGTGGGTGTGTGAAAAAGATTTTGGTTTGTCTAAACCTAGACAAATTTTTGGCCTGAATGTGGGAACACTGTTTTGATATTTTTTGTTGTTTTCTTTGCATTATGTAGTAGTGGTAAAATGGATGATTGTTCATTATATATGATTTGAATATGTTCGACTGTTCAAGGAATGGATGTTCGATATTTTTTTTTGATTATGTGTGAAGAATTTGCGCACATACAAAGAGTGGATTATGTGTCGCACTACTGGAAAATTGTTATCCCCCTTGTCAAAAGACCTTTTCGGGTAATGACAATAAACAGTTTCAGTTTCAGTTTCAGTTTCTCTCTCTCTCTCTCTCTCTCTCTCTCTTCCCTTCACATTCAACAAAAGTACTTTACAA
>JAPXFY010000014.1:70971923-70974423 GCA_030674185.1 Monoplex corrugatus
TATTTCATAGCGACTTTTACATAATGATAAATCAGAGCTGTTGTTGTTTTTGTTGCTGTTGTTGTTATTATTGTTTAAAGCCCAGCCGACTGCATAGAGCCTTCTCAGGGCTATAACCACTTTGAAACATACAAAACTTCAACAGCAAAAAAAGAAAAAGAAAAAAAGAGAAAGAAATAGACAAAAGATAAAGAATTAAAGAAAATGAAAATGCGAATAATGAAAACATTAATCCCATGTCAGTCACTCATCCTATGGCAATTTAAATGGGGAAGAAAAACTCTGAACCCCTGTAAAACAACAATGGTAGTGTAGTGGTTATCTCAAGGTTCAAATGTGCTCTTCCTTTCTTTCTTCCCTATAGTGTACAGTCATGATTCACTCTGTTGTATTGACATGTTAGTATCCAGCATCCATTTTGACAGTAAACAAAATGTCTTACTATTAAACAATGATTTATTTTTCAAAACATACGGCGGATACTAACGTCAGGTCAATTCAATCTCCTGCATGGAAAATAACAAAAAGAGATAAAAACTACTTTCATAAAAACAGACCATAACCCGACTTCATCACATTGAACACACACACAGGCACACACAGACACACACACACAGACAGACACACAGACACAAACACACACACACACAGACACACAGACAGACACACACACAACACACACGCTTAATCACCACATACATGCATACAATGAAGCATACACACACACAAACACACACTTACCAACTAAGATCTTGTACATACACACACACACACACACACACACACACACACACACACACACACACACACACACACACATACACCCACACACACACTCACTCACTCACTCTGTCTCTCTCCCTTCACATTCAACAAAAGTACTTTACAACTGACAGGGGAAAAACAAAAAGAACATCAAAGGAAACACACAGTCGCCTGTCAACAACAATGGTTATTTCATAGCGACTTTTGTACATGATAACACAGAGCTAAATCATACGTAGACCACACTGGTAATCTGTTTATGTAAAAAAAATAACCAAAAGAAATGAAAATGTTAATCCCATGTGAGTCACTGATTTTATGACAATTTAAAGAGTGAAGAAGATAAACTCTAATTTGTCCCCTTTTAAACAAAGTCGCCTGTCAACAGCAATGGTTATTTCATACAATTTTAAGCATACCCTAGGACACCAAAACATACAAAAAACGGGCAAAAATAATCTAAAAGTGCTTCCGCATATCTCACCTCCCTAGAGCCAAAAATGCACTTAATACATGAACCAAATAATCAATCCTAAGAAAAAGTAGTCAGACTTTATCCAACACATGCAGGTGAATGGACCAGCGAGACAGAAAATTACAGAAAGAAATGACAGAAAGCAAAAGGAGGAGGACAGAAACAAAGATAGTGCCAGAAAAGAGGAAATTTTAGCACAGAATTTCCAGAAGATGGTGATACTATTGATGCTCAAAGAGTCCCCAGCATCCCCACGGGGGGACTGACAAGTTGAAACACTAAAAGCACAAAGATGATTGGGGGAAAAATGGACGTTGGATTTTGTCGCCATCTCAGCTATACTCTGGGACTTTTGCCTATACAAGACCAAAACTTGTTGAACTAAACATAGATCAGATTTCCACAGATTCCCATATCAATAACAATGGTTATCTCACAGGACTACACCCATTAACACTGATAACTACCCACCTGGTGTCCCATTCAACATCAGCATCACCAGATTGTGATTGTTATTGTTGTTTAAATCCCAGCCGACTGCGTAGAGCCATATCAGGGCTATAACTGCTTCAAAATACTCAAAACTTTCAACAGGAAAAAACAAGAAAAGAAAATTAAGTACACATATCAATGCATTGTGTGTGTACCTGTTTACCTCTGCTGTGTCCCTCCTCTTACCCCCTGCTCACCCACACACACGGTCAGTTTGGTCTGCTGTGCTCTGCTTGTCATCTTGACAAACTGGACCCGTCACGTACTTTTATATAGCTTCTTTACTTGATTCAGGCCGCTTATTTTACATCAACTTTACGTGGACTTTATGACTACGGTTAGCAGGGGGTAGGGACAAAGACTTGTTTGGCTTATCGGGGTTTTTGCTTGGTTGGATTAGTAGATGAAAGTAAAGGAGTAAAACACGAATAGACAGAATAAACTGATCTTAAAGTGAAGTTTTTAATGAAGCTTTCCAAACATTATTTCTTGTCAGATAACTTTAAAAAGAAAAAAAATCAGAGAACTAGAAATTTACACATTAATCATATGCCTGTTCAACCCAAGTATTGAAAATCAAAGATATGATAATTTTTCAGTTGGACTTTCGTGGGTAGTTTATACTACCTTGAACTTAGTTGAAGTCTACTTTTCAGCAACAAATTCAAATTCAAAGATAATTTCAAATTCACAGACACATTGGTGTGCCCACAATTATTGCATACTTAGAAATTCGACCCATCACTTACTTTTTATACAGCTCAAGAT
>JAPXFY010000014.1:70976923-71004423 GCA_030674185.1 Monoplex corrugatus
TCGATCACACGACCAGCTAACCATCAAACCCGTCAGCTTTCAGTCAGTCTGACGCAGGATATTCCATGGCCAAACAAGTAGGCAGGCAGGTAGGGAGGGAGACAGGTGAAATTGTCATTCTATCGCAGCCGGCCATCTATGTAACGGAGCAGCCATTATAAATGAGCCCTAATGCCGTCCTTTGTCTTTGATATTGTTGTTTAAAGTCCAGCCAACTGTATAGAGCCATATCAGAGCTATAACCGCTTCAAAACATACAGAACATCAACAGGATTAACCAAAAGAACAGAAAATTAAGTACACATATCAATGCATTCGTGCACATAATTTAAGGACATGACCCTGGCGATGACCACTCCGTCCAATTTATCGCACAGGGGATTTCAAAAAACACACCTGAACACAAATTTAAGCATACCTAAGGACACCAAAACACGTAATAACGGGCAAACACTGCCTAAAATCGCTTCCGCATATCTCACCTCCCTAGAGCCCAAAAATGCACTCAATACATGTACCCAAATATCAATCCTAAGAAAAAGTACGCAAGCTTCATCGCACACATACAGGTGAATGGACCAGTAAGGCAGAAAATGATAGGAAGAAATGACAAAGCAAAGAAGGAAGAGAGAAGAAGAAAGAGAGTGACAGAAAAAAAAAAATTTCTAGCACAGAATATCCAGAAGGTGGGGATACTATTTATACTGAAAAAGCTCCCAGCATCCCCACGGGGTTGCCATGGTTGGCGACTTTCTGTTGTTGATTTTTCTCATACACAGACTGTACATCCGAAAAAAAGTTGATATGCTGAAAACAAAGCATTTCAATTTTCTTTTAGCTTGACTGTACTGGAAGAAGATCTTGATGATATTCATGATGCTGATTCAGTGCCATGGGATTTTCTTGTCTGACCATTCTTTCTACCGTTATGACTACGCAGACGCGGTCTGGAATAGCTGGGGTCTTTCTCAATCATATTATTAACCAAAAATAATGGGACTGGTTAAAAGGGATCGAGGAGGAAGACAAAGCTAAATGGTCTATGCATAGTAATTATATACTATGGAAACAGTTCCTGTTTACATGGAGGAAGACAAAGTTATATGGTCTATGCATAGTTTTTACATATTTAGGAGACAGTTTCTGTTTACGTAATCTTTGAGAAGTGGAATAACCAAAACAAAACAGACTAGAAAGAAGAAGAAAAAAGATTGAAAGAAGAAAGGCAGAAAGACCAAGAAGTAAACCAAAAAAGAAGTGAATAAAACAAAGAGTGTTTCTCCTGTGAAAAGAAAAACCAAAGTAGTAATAAAACGAATAAAACAAAGACTGAGTTTCCAATGTGCCTCATGCCACATTCAGTATCTTTCATTCACGTTTGCTCAGCCTTGAAATTTACTCGAAAATTGAATCAGCACCCTCTCAAAAAAGATTCTGAAACCGAATCCTCTTTGGTATTGCACCACAAGACGTCTGATATTCTACCGCCTCCTCCCCCCCACCACCACCACCCAATGCAAGCTCTTTCAATGTGGGATAGGGAAGCCAATGCATGGAGAAAAGGGGCGAGCTAAAAAGCTTTTAACTCGTCGATCATTGTTTAAGTTCCTGGCGAGCGATTGAAAGCGGAGAGCTGAAAACTGTGTAGCAGATGTGGGAGGGTAACGTGACTAAGGATGCTGATGAGGAAAGAGACAGCACGTTTTTTAATGGAATTAGTCGATTGCGACCACAAACTGGGCTTACCTTCAATGTTTTTTTTCAGAACATGATTAATAACTTAATAAGGGTTTTTCGTTTGCAGGCTCGAATTAAAACAAAATACGAGGATTGTTTGTTAGATTGTTGGTTAGTTTGTTGGTTGGTTGGTAGTTGATTATATTTTACTTAAACCTTACTTTACCCTTACCTCAACCTTACCGTAACCTTACCTTTACCATACTTCACCTTTCTTTAACCTTACCTTAACCTTATCTTAACCTTACCTTAACCTTACCTTGACATTACCTTACCTTTATCTTTACCTTACTTTAACCTTATCTTTACCTTGTCGCAATCTTACCTTAAACACTTTACCTTACCATAACCTTATCTTAACCTTACCTTTTACCTTACTTAACCTTACTTTACATTGCCTTAACTTTACCTTAACCTTATCTTTATCTTACCTTAAACTTACCTTAACCTTACACTACCTTATCTTAACCTTACCTTAACCCTACCTTACCTGTCCTTACTTTATTTTGTGTTATTTCGTTAATTTCATTTTATCTTATTTTTTTGTTGCAGTGGCGGTGATTGGGAAGGGTATCTTCTTCTCCACTTGACCGAGACAGCTGGTACTTGTTTGGACATGGATCTTGCCAGTCCTGTTCTATACTACGTTTTCTCTCCCTTGCCCCATGGTAGCTGAAAGGACATTGGCTCCATCTGATTGCTGATTCAATCACTGCAGGAAATAACTGCTCTCTGCCCATATGAAAGGCTGAGAAGAGACCAACCAACCATCCAAAAATGCAAACACTGATATGTAGCCTACATATATACATATATGTATATGTATACATATTTGTATACATATGTATATATATACATATATTTAATATTATATATATATATATATATATATATATTTGTTACATATTATTATTATCATCATCATTATTATTATTATTATTATTATCATCTCATCTCATTATTATATCATATATCATATCATATATCATATTATTAAATCAAGTGTTCAGGCAGAAAAACGAATAAAACGTTTCACGTCCACAAAATACTAAAACTGACCTTTCTTTACATTTCCCATTTTGAAATAATATTGAGTAGCTTTTTCTTCTATGAATACGTTATGTTATTGATATGATAACAAAACGAGAACTAAAGAACATTTGAACAAATCCACTTCTCACTAAATTGTTCTGCTCACATTCTTATCAATAACTACGAAGACTGCAGGCATACGAGCACATGCATGCAAGTCCATACACACACGGGCGTGCGCGCTCTCTCTCTCTCTCTCTCTGACACACACACACACACACGCACGCACGCACGCACGCACACGCGCGCACGCAGACACACACAAGGGCCGTACACAGCTCCTAAAACATCAGTTCTGAACATAACATATGCTTTGGTTTAACAAAGTGTTTTGACGAGGAAAAACACCGAAACGTTTTCACTCTTGATGGACATTTTATAAGCCCAAAAAAACACCTTTTTCTTTAACCCTTTGACACCATCTCCCTATCCATCATCAGCTGGCATTGTCAGCCATGACAGCAAAAAGCCAAACCTTAACCCTTTCACTCCCTAACCACATCCACCAGCTTTTTGCAGGAAGCTGATCTATGAAGTGAGGGAGTGAAAGGGTTAAATTTTCGCAACTGGGGGACATGGTGCCGGGAGTCAAAGGGTTAAGTTCTCAAGAAGAAATTATCGACAAGCAGCAGTTCTGTTTGTTCACTCTAATTCAAACATAAACACAGCGGTTCTGACATGAGGAATTAAATTGAAACAGGGTATCGGCTTTGAATGGGGACAGAAACAGGGACAAAAAAGGAAGAAAGTTGAGAGTGGAAATGGGAGGGAAAATAGTGAAGGGGCGGAGTGTTCGGAGAGGGAGGACTGTTAGTGTGAAACGAGACACCCAAACGCTTTTAATTAATCAGCTAGCGTCCTGTTTTCTTTAAAAACAGTTACATGTTCGCCATCTGGCTGTATCGAGGAAATGAGCTTGTGTGCACATTCATGGGCAGATCACGTGTACATGCACGTAGGCGCGCATATACACACGCACTAACACAGAGAGAGAGAGAGAGAGACAGACAGACAGACAGACAGACAGACAGACAGACACACAGAGAGAGAGAGAGAGAGAGAGAGAGAGAGAGAGAGAGAGAGCTGCGTACATCTGTGTTTATTTGCGAATGTTTGTGATGGATTATACAATCACGTACTTGCACAAAAGCAAGCCAAGTATGCAGCCAATACTCAAAACGATTTCTTCTTACTATTCTTCCACTTTTTTTCTTTTCCTTCGGCCAGGACAGTGACAAACATTCGTAGGAAATGGTAGGGGGAAAATGCACGCCTATTCATCAGAGTGTGTGTGTGTGTGTGTGTGTGTGTGTGTGTGTGTGTGTGTGTGTGTGTGTGTGTGTGTGTGTGTGTGTGTGTGTGTGTGTGTGTGTGTGCGCGCGCGCGCTTGTTTATGAGTACGTCTGTGTGCATGCGTGCATGCGTGCGTGTGTGCGGGCATGCGTGCGTGCGTGAAAGTGTGTGTGTGTTTTGCATGTGTGCGTGCGTGTGTGTGTGTGTGTGCGTGCGTGCGTGCGTGCGTGCGTGCGTGCGTGCGTGCGTGCGTGCGTGCGTGCGTGTGTGTGTGTGCGCGCGCGCGTATATGTGTGCGCATGCGTATACGCGTATGTGTGTTTTTGTGAATGTTTTTTTAGATGTGTGTGTATGTGTGTGCATATATGTATATACGAATACTTGCACATTCATAAAAAAAAAGCCAGGGAGAAACACAAGTAAAAATAGATACCAAAGCACGTTATACGAAACAGGAACTCTGCAGTCTGGAACTCTTCAGTCTATCGGAGATTCATGACTCCCAGAGATGTTGCTGTGGATATGCCACAGTGAGATGTAGATCTCGATGATATTCATGACAGTTGTTAAGCTGACAATGATAGCTCCATAAACCCACCATCCATATTAGCAGTATAATTGTACACACATGGACTGAGAAAGCCGGGGTCCTAATTCATAGCATTCCCGAAAAATAATGACATGGACTAACATGGATTCAGGAAGACGACCAGAATACTTGGTGTGGACTATGCATAGTAATTATATAATTATGAAACAGTCTTCTTAAGAAGCTCGCACGAGTTCTGGCCCGTGATGAAGTTGCATCTCTCACCAGTCGCCGTGGTGTAGTGGTTAGCGCAACAGTCTACCGACTGGGAGGTTGTGAGTTCGAATCCCCATTGGTACCTTCAAAAATCATTGTGGGCTTTTTCGGCTCTAAACGGCTCCTACCCAGAGTTGGGCGTGCTATGGGCTCAATGGGAAGACTGGGACCAACATAGTCGAGTCTCATTCACTCGTCGGATGCGTCATTGAGGGTGTTGCTCAAGTCTTCTGACCAGCACCAGCAGGTGTCTGTATCTCTCGGGCCTGGTTGACGCCAGGATATCTTATGACAGTAAGCGCAGAGTACAACCCTGTCACGCAGTATCAATCCTGGATGGAACTCCACAGCATCATGATTATCATCCTCATCGACATCATCATCATCATAGCATTGTAAAACTGTTCCCGCTTCTGTGACCGCTAAAGTGGCGCAGAAAATGAAACAACAACAACAACAAAAAAGGTGAGCACAAAGGTAACCTCCTTGAGTGCAATGATCCTTAAAAAAAATTTAAATGAAAAAAAAATTTTTAATTGCATCTTTCATCGCGTGGAAATCGATTTTTTTTCATCACTTTATCGGTAAGCAGGTCAGCTCTATAGACTTCTACGCCGGTTCAGTTTTGTTTTCATCATCTTCATCATCATCATCATCATCAAGTGCATTGCCGCATGGCGTTGGTGATCATGGCCCTCCATATGCATCTATCCCTTGTCGCTGCAAGTACATCTTCCACCCTCTCTGTCCTCAGCCACCTTGCAAGTCCGTCCAATATTTTCTCCCTGTGTCTAACCGGTGCTCTTTTTCCCTTCAGCTTTCCTGTCGTGACCAGGTGCTCTATTCCCCTTTCCTCATAAAGTGGCCTATAACTGTTGTCTTTTCCTAATCTTCCTTATCAATGATCTTTTGTCTGCCTCCATCAAGACTGTCTCGTGTTTTTTTCCAAAATGTTTTATTATTTGGAAGAAAACAATAGTGCCATTGACTTTAGCTTATGTTATTATAAATTGGGCACTAGTTCGTTTGTGAGAAAATGAATTAATCAGCTAGCCAGTTGTTAGCTTAATCAATAAGTTAGCATGTTTGTTTGTTTGCTAATTGGTTTATTTGTCAGTTAATTACTTCGTCTATCTGGCAGGGGTGAGTCCAGTCTATTTCGTTATTCCAGTCAGTCAGCCAGGCATACTTGGCTGATAAGTTATTTAGTTAGAAAGGAAAGCTAGCAATTCAAAGCAGTCATATACTTACCCCCCTTTTTCCCACGCTAGAACTACACTCTTCCTTCTCAGTCATCACGTTTTCAATAATGTGGCTTGATACAAATTCTGTACCAAGTCTTTCCTTCTCTCTTTGTATTTGTTCAGAATCTGAACGAGAGAAAAGGACAAAGACCAACACACACACACACACACACACACACACACACACACACACACACACACACACACACACACACACACACACACACAACCAACCAATCAACCAAACAAACAAAAAACAAACCCAAGTGATATACCACAACGGAATTAGTCCCATGTCACAGATGATCATTTTCATTCTAGTGAATAAATTAAATGTAAAGATTTCTGCTCTCTCTCTCTCTCTCTCTCTCTCTCTCTCTCTCTCTCTCTCTCCTCCCTCCCTCCCTCCCTCCCTCCCTCCCTCCCTCCCTCCCTCCCTCCCTCCCTCTCTCTCTCTCTCTCTCTCTCTCTCTCTCTCTCTCTCTCTTTCTCCCCCTGTTCATTTTCTCGTTCGCTCTCGATCTTTCTACCAATTGTTTAGAAGCACTCTACTTAGTCTATTCGTTTTTCACAATGACTGTAACGTCCACACAGACTACAAAACAGAGCTAAAGACAATCCTAAGCCATCAAACGCACGCTATTGGTCAAGGAATCGTAAAAGTAAACGATTTCAGTCTGAGGAGGCGGATATGACCTTTGAAGTGGTTTCCAATGTACACTTGTCCACAAAAGCAAGGCAACTGTTCCCTCAAGCGACAGAGCAAGAAACATACACCATATCGATCGAAGACCCCCCCCCCCTGTCTCTCTCTCTCTCTCTCTCTCTCTCTCTCTCTCTCTCTCTCTCTCTCTCTCTCTCTCTCTCTCACTCTCTCTTTCTTTCGAACACGCACATCAAAGCCTGTATAAAGACACAGCCGACAGTTTCCATTTGAACGCGGAGAGAAAACGTGTATAGCTTCCTGGGCTGAATACCCACCTTGCCCATTATGTACTGCATAAAGTTAACGGTAGAGTGTAGTAGAAGCGAAAGAATAAAAAACAATAATGGGGGTGTACGAGTCGATACCCGGATGAAAAAAAAAAAGAAAGGAAGAAAAAATCAGAGTAAGAAAATGACAGAAAAACAAAAAACGAAAAAAATGTAACACTTTTACGAATACTGTTATTGTTATTGTTGTTTAAAGCCCAGCCGACTGCGTAGAGCCATATCAGGATTATGACCGCTTCAAATCATACAAAACTTCAACAGGAAAAAAAAAAAGAAAAGAAAATTAAGCACACATATCAGTGCACTCGCACACACAATCCAAAGACATGTTCCTCGCGCTGACCACTGTCAAATTCATCGCACAGGGGGTTTAGAAAACACACCTGAATACAAATATAAGCATACCCAAGGACACCAAATCATAAATAAGAAGGCCTGAATTACCCAAAATTGCTTCCGCATATCTCACTCCCTAGAACCAAAAATGTACTGAATAAATGTACCCAATTATCAATCCTAAGAAAAAGTACTTAAGACTTTATCGAGCACATACAGGTGTTTACAGGAAGAAATGACAAAGCAAAGAAGGAAGAAAGAAACAAAAGACAGTGACAGAAAAGGACATTTCTAGCACAGAATTTCCAAAAGGTGAAGATGCTATTTATACTGAAAAAAAAACAACCGACATCCCCACCGGGGGTGGGGGGTTACGAATACTATTTACAACATTCGATACTGTTCATATATCACTGTTATATACTCAATCAACAAATGGCTCTGACCTCTTGTGAAAAGAGGCGTTTTCAAACAGAATCGTCATAGTTTTTGCAAGATGTTCAAAAACTCCTTTCCCCCCCCCCCCCACCACAGCAACTTCTGTCAACGGGTGGAGAGAGAGAGAGTTCTGTCAACGGGTAGAGAGAGAGAGAGAGAGAGAGAGAGAGAGAGAGAGAGAGAGAGAGAGAGAAGAGAGAGAGAGAGAGAGGAGCAAGAATGCTTTTACCCGGTCAATCATTGTTTACGCTTTTGACAAGGAGCGACAGGCATGCAGAGAGCCGAAGTGCCGTGATGGAATAGGTGATGGCGGTATAATAGCAGAGGAAGAGGAGAGCAGGGATGCTGTCTGCTTAATGGAATTAGGCCGGCTAAACTGTGTTTACCTTCCATATTTTGTTGCAGAACATGATTCATATTTTAACGAGGTTTATTTTTGTTTTGTTTTTCTTTTCACTTCAGAAATGTTTCTATTGTGATTTTTTTAAAACCCTAAAACATGTTGGTAAAGCCATACAAGGTCTTCTTGGAAACTGTTCTAAGAAGTGTTGATTTTTGTCAAAACTCATACATCCCCAGAATTTTTTTTTTAATTGCATATATTTGGTTGCTTCTTTGTAGATAGTACATCCAAATATCTATTCTCAGCTTCTAATAAAGGAAAAGCATAGTTGTCTCCCTTTCAATGGTAAGAATATACAGAAAGAAAAGCACAAAAACAAGCAAACATGAGGATATTTAGTTTCAGTTTCACTTTCTCAAGATGACGTCTCTGCGCTCGGAACTACTTCCATATGCACTAACGTCACAGGTGCCACGTGTACAGTGATCATGGCACAGATCTTTAACTCGACAGAATTCACACTCCTGTCCGAAACAAGCCAAGCAGGACAGACACCTTGAAGGAGACAACGCTGTGAAAAGGACGGGTTGTGAGCAATAGATGTCCTAGGTGACACTCCCAGAGTTCTTATAGTTATTTTTGTTTAAAGCCCAGCCGACTCCGTAGAGCAATATCAGGGCTATAACCGCTTCAAAACATGCACAATACTTCAACAGGAAAAAGAAAATTAAGTACATTTAAAGCAATCGCGCACATAATCTAAGGAAATGCCTCTGGCGTTGATCACAGTCCAATTTATCGCATAGAGGATTTAAAACACAAACTTGAATACGAATTTAAACATAAGTAAGGACACTAAAACATACGGGTCTACATTATCTAAAACTACTTCTGCATTTCTCTATAACCAATAATGCACTTTATACATACACCCAATTATCACTCCTGAAGAGAAAGTCCGTAAGCCGTTACACTATGCATAATCGTAAAATAAGACAAAATACTAAAATTGTTTATACATTCAATACAAAAAAGTATATCATCAACTAGTTTAAAATGTATCATTCACATGATTTGTAATCATGAAAATACATGTACTGTGAATAATACAAGCCTATATAAGTTATGGATCTGAATATTTCATTATATTATCCTATACCAGTAACAGTTTAATTAATTGGCATGTATGTGATGTTTCCAACAGTTAGATTAAAGACAACATTTAAAAGTCTGGATCTTTTTTTCTTTTCAGTTACAATACTTTCGTTATCGTAATTAAATTCAAATCTGCAGTAAATCCACACATACTCGTAAATCACGGAAATCCTGGTCAATTCTTTTTCAAACTTTAAAACCATGATGATCCATACGCGCTAGCAACATCTTGTAGATATTAATGATTAATTAAAGAAACGTCTCGGATCAAAACACAAGGATACAATTCAAATAACACACACATATACACATACACACACGTGCACCCAAACACACACACACACGAACAGACACGCACACACTCATGCACACAGACACATCGCACACACACCACACACACAACACACACACACACACACACACACACACACACACAATCGCACACACACACATGAACACACATACACGTAAGACAGAGCGAGACAGACAGAGAGACACGCACACACACAACACACACAGACACACACACGCACACACGCACGCACACACACACACACACACACACACACACACACATACACACACACATACACACACACACACACACACATACACACACACACCACACACATACACACACACAACATACCACACACACCACACACACACACCCACACACACACACACACACACACACACACCACACACACACACACACACACACACACACACACCACACAAACAACTGGAAAGACAATTGTCAAAACATGCCAGAATCCATCTGATGATGTATACCGTGTGATCAGATTGTGGCTCTCTGGAGTGTACTCAATTGAAAGATATTTCTCTTTATCAATTCAACGTGATAATAAACGACAACGTTTCTATTTGCTAGCAAACATCTTGGCAAACGACTGTTTGCATTTCTTCACATTATTCCGACAAACCTGATGAAACTGGAGCTTATAGAGAGAGAGAGAGAGAGAGAGAGGAGAGGAGGAAGGAAGGGAAAGAGAGACAGAGGGGAGGATAGAGAGAGACAGAGACAGACAGAGCAGAAGACACAGGTGGAGATAGAGAGAGACAGAGACAGACAGACAGAGGGGGTGAGAAAGAGAGCGCGAGCGAACGAGCGAGAAAAGAGATAGAGACAGAAAGAGAGATTGACAGACAAGAGAGAGAGAGAAAGAAAGAGAGAGAGAGACAAATTAACCGACAGAGACAAAGACAGAAAATGAGACAGAGAGACAGAAAGAGGAAGAAAGAGGAGGAGGGAGAGAGGGAGAGGGAGAGAGACAGACAGACAGACACGGACAGAGGCAGAAAGACAACAACAACAACAACAAAAAAGACGAATGATTTAATGATATGGCAACAAGCCTTAATAATTTGAATATCATACACGTAGTTTACATAACATGCATGAATAAAAGGAAGAAGAAGACAGTAATATCTGGAATAAATTATACACTTATGACTGATTAACTGGTATGAAATTCTCTCTCGCTTTTTTTTTAAATGATAGCTACGCTCATAAGTAAACAATAGGTAAAAATTATTCATGGTATTTTTATGGTTTGAAGATAAGGGCAGAATTAGCTTTAAATAAATTACGCATTTCAAAATTAGTCTGTCTGAAGTATTTGAAAGCTATTGGAGTTATCTGAGTTATTTCAAGTGGGATTCACTGCGCTTGGACAACCCCAAATGCGCTCCACCCAAATCTACCTCCAGTGATCTGACAGATTTCCTGAGCCTGCACAAAATCCAACACAGAGACATTGGTGTGTGTGTGTGTGTGTGTGTGTGTGTGTGTGTGCGTGCGTGGTGCGTGCGTGGTGGTGCGTGTGCTGTGCTGCTGCCGTGTGTGTGTGTGTGTGTGTGTGGGGTGTGTGTGTGTGTGTGTGTGTGTGTGTGTGTGTTGTGTGTGTGTGTGTGTGTGTGTGTGTGTGTGTGTTTTTATGGAAAGTTCGTTCGACATTTGAAGATACCAGTGAAGCCTTTAAGCAAAAGAAACCCCAAAGAGCATGGCATCAATTACAGACGTTCCCTCATTTCTCTTCTTGTCAACGGGGGTAAATGATCATTCCACAGCGAGTGAGTCTCTTTCAGTGTCGGTCAGCCATGAACATTGTTGATGCAATTGCGTAATTCAAGTCAAAACTCACATGATGGAACAGGCATTTATTGGGGTGGGTTATATTCTATCATTCGTCCTCCGTAGAAAAATAATCTGTAAGCAACCGGACAGTTTCATTAAAAGAAAAAAAACCGTGGCATTTAATCTTGGCAATTGTGGAGAAGAGTGGCATAAAGGTTGAGAAGTATGCCTGCCAAAAACTAAACCCGAGGCGCCAAGGTTCCTTTCCCGTTCAGGCCTCGACTTTTCTCCCTAGTTTGACCGGAAAATCGAACTGAACGTCTAGTCCTTCAGAAGGGGACGAACAACGAGTTCGACCTGTGTGTCTTCTGGCCTGCGCACGCCTGAGATCCCACGGCAGTTTTAAAACGTATAGTGCAGTGCATTCAGCCAGCTGCCCTGGTATAAACTATCAGAAAGAAATTCATTCTCTCTCTCCCCTTGAAGGCCAGTTACCTTTCTGTCTGTCTCTCTCTCTCTCTCTCTCTCTCTCTCTCTGTCTCTCCTCTCTCTGTCACTCCTCTCTTCTCCCCTCCTCTTTTCTCTCTTCCTCTCTCTTTCTCCTCTCTCTTCTTCTCCTCTCCCTCCCTCTCTCTCTCTCTGAGCTCGGCAGCACCCAGCGAATTAAGGGTTTCATCATAATAACACGGTTTGATTTACAAACTGCATCAACACTGAATAACACACTGCATCAACATCTTTCACGAGGGGCTGCCTCTGAACAAAGACAGGCTTTCTGTAGATTGGTTTCCCATTGATGCTGACAAGAGCGCGAGAACGGTCTAAAACTGTTACGAGTGCTGCCATGCACTTTGAGATTGCTTGTGCTGAAGCAGCCTCCTGTTTAATGCTTGAAGTGCTGAAAGAGAAACAGAGATACAGAGAGGGAAAGAGGGGGGGGGAGAGACAGAGAATAGAGAGATAGATGGAGACAGAAAGAGGCAGAGAGACAGCGAGATAGAGAGAGAGAGAGACAGAGACCGAGAGAGACAGATAGTCACAAAGAGAGAGACAGAGAGAGAGAGACAGCAGACAGAGCAAGAGAGAAGAGACAATATAACAAAACAGAGGGAACGAAAGAGAGAGAAAGAGAATACACACATACAGACAAAACACACAGACAGAGAGAACAACAACAAAAGTGGAGATGAAAAGGAACAGATATACTTTCTTTCCATTTAGATCTTTTCAATCATCTTTTACCTTGCTCTAAAACTAAAGAGAAAAAAAAACAAAGAAAGAAAGAAAAAGAATATTAACAAACAAACAGGACACATGTATTCAAACACTCAACAACAATCCTTGAGTTGTGAACACCCTGGACGGGACGTATGAATGAACAATCGTTTTTTTTTGCCCATCTTAATATACATTGAAAGCGAATCTCAGTACGAGCCGAATACAAATACAGAGAGAGAGAGAGAGAGAGAGAGAGAGAGAGAGAGAGAGAGAGAGAGAGAGAGAGAGAGAGAGAGAGAAGAGAGAGAGAGAGAGGAGAGATAAAATAAACGAAAAAAAAAAACACGAGCAAAAAGAAATAAATCCGTAATGACTCATCAGTATCATTTTCCCAACATCCACTTAGCATTAAGAAAAATGAAAACGAGAATAATAAAGACAAAAAAAGCAAAGGAGAGAGAAGCGAAAATCAAAAAACTGAATAGACAACCTACAAGAAAAAAGAGATAACACTCAAAAATAACTTTCACTGGCGCCTCTCGCGCTTTCAAAACTATTCACTCGTGTTTACCCAGCCTCGTAATTGATCCGGAAAAAATACATTTGATATGGAAAAGGCGATTTTTTTAATCAAAGTTTCTCTGCCCTCGTTTCTTTGCAGCGCCATCCGATAATATCCCCCCATTGCCAGTTGGACAAACGGGGCAAGCGAAACTGCAGTGATGGAGAACAGAACTGTAAAAGCCTTTACGTTGTCAAACAGTGTTTATGTTTGTGACAGGCCCAAAGGTTTTTGAATGGTGTGAGAGGATGAAGGAGGGGTGCTGTGTTTCAAGAGGCGAATGGAGAGAAAAGAGATTGTGTGTGAGAGAGAGTGAATGAGAGTGAGAGTGAGAGAAAGAGATAAACACGTGAGGCTGTCATCATAGACAATTTCTATCTACAATAAATCAAAACTGCACTGACTTTTGTACGCGCCTGCAGTCAATCAGTTTCTGTAAATGTTTACAAAATAGCACTGCAGAAGCAATAGTCACACACACACACACACACACACACACACACACACACACACACACACACACACACACACCTACCCCCCCCCCCCCCCGACAACACACTGTGTAACTATTTGGAAAACAATTTCATTGAACACAACTCTAACCCATTACAAATACTTCACCATGCACGACAACGATTCATTCTGGTAATTTAAGTCCTGCAAACTGGATAAAATGTCCAGAAAAAGCAACAAACCAAAATGTGTTTCCATTCATCATTTTTTCATAAAGGAGAACAAAGGCGTGTTTATTTGTCATTAGTTTCACTTGTCTGCTTCTCTCTGTGCTGGTCGCTAGTAAACAATCTTTTTTTTATCAATAAACTGGAAACTAGGATCTGGACAAGCATGGGACAGAGGCAAAAGAGGCAAGACAAGAGAGAGAGGAGAGAGAGAGAGAGAGAGAGAGAGAGAGGGAAAGAGAGGAAGAGGCAGGGGAATGAAAAGAGAGGGAGAGAGGGCGGATGAAAGATAATGAGAAAGAGACAGAGATAGAGACAGAGAGAGAAGATAAAGAATGAGAGAAAGAGAGTGAGTGAGAGTGAGAGAGGGAGAGAGGAGAGAGAGAGACAAGTGGAAGATAAAGAGAGGGAGAAAGAAGGAGGCTGATGAAAAGAGGGAGAAAAAGATCTTGAGAAAGAGAGAGAAAATAGAAAGAACGAGAGAGAAAAGAACGAGAGAAGAAAGAAAGAAGAGAGAGAAGAGTGAAAAAGCAGGAGAGAGAGAGAACGAGGGACAGAGAGAGAGAGAGAGGAGGGAGCAGAGAGGAGGAGGAAAAAGGAGGAGAGAAAGAGATGAAAAGAAGGGACAGAGAGAGGGGGGATGAAAAGAGCGGGCGAAAAAGATACTGAGAAAGATATGAGAGGGAGAGAGAGGACAAAGAGACAGAAGAAGGGGGAAAAAAAAAGGGGGGGGGTATGAAAAGAGAGGGTGAAAAAGATATTGAGAAAGAGTGTGTGTGTGTGTGTGTGTGTGTGTGTGTGTGTGTGTGTGTGTGTGTGTGTGTGTGTGTGTGTGTGTGTGTGTGTGTTGGAGAGAGCAGAGACAGAGAGAGAGACAGAACAGAGAGACAGACAGAGACAGTGAGAGACAGGAGAGACAGAGACAGAGAAGGATGGAGACAGAGAGGGGGTGAATGGCGAGAAATGAATGAGGAAGAAAAAGATATTGAGAGAGAGAGAGGGGGGGGGAGAGAGATAAACATATGGCTGTCACCAAGGTCTATGTATATCTTTAGAATACATTAAAACAGCAGTAACATTTTTACGTGCCTGCAGTCTCTCAGTTTCTGTAAATGTGTACGAAATGCCACCTACAGAAGCAACAGTTCACACACACACACACACACACACACACACACACACACACACACACACACACACACACACACACACACACACACACACACGAAAAGAAGTATAACCATTTGGAAAACACAATTTTCACACAACACAACTCTAACCACTACAAAAGCTTCACCAAGCATGACAAAGATCATTTGGATTCATTCAAGTCTGCAATGGATTAAAATGTCCAGAGAAACTCAACACAACCAAAACGTCTTTCTATCACTTTTTTTAAAAGGAGACAAAAGAGTTTTTGTATCATTAGTTTCACTTGTCTTCACTTGTCTGCTTCTCTCTCGCATGATCGTTTTCATCATCATTTTTTTACATAACGGAGAACAAAATGGGAAGCCAGTAATCTCCGTAGTTTGGGATGTGTAAAGAATATAAATAGGACAATGAGAGAGAGTGGCGACAGAGATAAGAGAAAGAGAGAGAGGGGACAAGAGAGAGAGAGAGAGAGGAGGAGAGAGAGAAGAGAGAGAAAGGAGAGAGAGGAGAGAGAGATGTGGGGATGGAAAAAGTCCTGCAAATGGATAAAATGTCCACAGAAAGCAACAAACCCAAACATCTTTCTATTCATCTTTTTTTTTTTTGCATAAAGGAGAATAAAAGCGTGTTTATTTGTCATTAGTTTCACTTGTCCGCTTCTCTTTGCGCTGATCACTAGTAAACAATCATTTTTTATCAATAAACTGGACGAACGTGAAGGCAGGATCTAGGTAGGAGTGAGACGGAGGAGAAAGGGGGAGAAAGAGGAAAGATAGAGTCAGAAGGAGGGAGAGAGAGAGATGGGAGATGAAAAGGAGAGAAGAAGAGAGAAAGAGAGAGAGAGAAAAGAAAGAGAAAGAGACAGAGAGAGAAGAGAGAGAGATCAAAATGAAAGAGTGAAGAGAGAAAGAAAGAGAGAGAGGGAGGGGGGGATGTGGTATAAAAAGAGAGGGAGAGAGACATTGAGAAAGAGAGAGATAGGAAAAAGATGAAAAAATGAAAGAGAGAGAGAAAGAAAAAAAAGACAGACAGACACAGAGGATGCTGATGTATTAGTATGTACAGAAGAGGGTTTTCAAAAAATTAAAATCATAATGATAACATCTCTGTCTCTCCTTCCGTCTGTCAGCCTTCCCCTGTCTATCTGTTTCTCCAATTACTGAGCAACATAAAGATGTCCGGTCATATTTTCTTTCTTTTCTCATGCGTTAACAGAGCTGAAAACCATGCGCTTATAAAGACCAACAACAAACATGGCCTAAGCTCTTTGAAGTACGAAATGGTTAAAAGTCAAGAAAAAGCCAGAGTCTTGGCCATCCAAACAATTTATTTTCAGATCATGAATAACACAAGGACAAGTCTCCACATCGTTCAGTTGTACAATAAAGATTTCGTTGATCTATGCAACCCTCCAAGCTTCTTTAAGAATATCAAGAATTCTGGAATTTGAAGAATCCGGTCAATAAAAATCGCAATTTTTGTTGTTTTGATGTCAAACATTGGATCAAATGATAACTAAGTGTTGGGTAATACGCATTTATTCTTATGTCTGGCGAACTACTCTACAAACTCGAACAACAACTTTGTGTAGATAAAGAACCATTTACACAATATATCTTTATGCAGATATTATGTCCAGTACATAATACAGATATACAGCTTTAAATCCAAGATCTCACAAACACGTGACATTCTCTCTTTTTCAAAGTATAGTAGAGTCAAAATTCAAGAAACGTATTCTGAACTATTAGTTAAAATAGAAATAAAAGAAATGGAAGGAACATGGAATGACAAAACGATTTTGTTCTTTCAATCCACTAAAGCAAAAAACACACAAAGACAAAACCGCGTATTTCTATCTCAAAATGATGGGAAGCTTATCTCGATATTGACAACATCTAACACCAAGTTTCAGCACTAACATGCCCCAAAGAAATTGACATCACTCAGAAATATTCCATTACCATCTCCCATTTCATCTGATAACACAAACAACTCAATCAACAGAGAGAGTTATCGTCTCCAAAGTCAGTCAACCATGAGCAGTGTCGCTGCTGTTGTATAATTCGTGTGTATGTAAGGTAATTATTTATTGATAGGATAAAACTGTTTTACTGAGTGGGGCCCCTCGCCCTGCTTTTCTCAGAAAATGTCAATAATCATACCTTCAGGCGCAGAATACAGTTTCAGAAGAAATGGTGACCTTCGATCTGGTCATTATTTCATCGTTATCGTCTTGTTTAAATATAATCGTTTAAAGAAAACAGCTTGTTTTTAGAGTATGTCAAATTAAGGGTCTTCTTCTATGTAATAATAGGGGGGGGGGGGAGAGAGAGAGAGAGAGAGAGAGAGAGAGAGAGAGAGAGAGAGAGAGACTTTCTTTTTCAAAGAATATTACAACCAAAATTCAAAAACATATCCTGAACTCTTTGTTAGAATTGCGAAGGCCGGCATGAATGGAAGGAAAATACAATAAGCAAATGATTTTGTTCTTTCAATCTACTGAAGCCAAAAACACACAAAGACAAAACCACGCATTTCTCTCTCAAGATGATGGGAAGCTTATCTTCTCAAGATGATGGGAAAGCAAGCTTATCTCGATATCGACAACATCAAACACCACGTTTCAGCACTAACATGCCCCAAAGAGATTGACATCACTCAGAAATATTCCATTACCATCTCCCGTTTTATCTGATAATAGGAAAAACAAATCAATCAACAGACAGAGTTTTCTTCTCCGAAGTCAGTCAACCATGAGCAGTGTCGTTGCCGTTGTGTATAATTCGTGTCTATGTAACGTAATTATTTATTGATAGGATAAAACTGTTTTATTGAGTGGGGCTCTTCTCCTTGCTTTTCTCGGGAAATGTCAATAGTTATGCGTTCAAGCGCAGAATTCGGTTTCAGAAGAAACGGTGATCTTCGATCTGGTCATCACTTCATTATTTGTAACCGTTTTTACTTTGTTTTTGGAATATATTCGTTTAGAGAAAATGGCTTGTTTCCAGAGTATGTCAGGTCTTATTTGATAAAATAGAGAGAGAGAGACAGAGAGATAGGAGAAGAGAGAGACAGGAAAGAGACAGACAGGCAACCAGAGAGACAGAGACAGAAACAGACAAAGAGTAAGAGAGACAGAGAAAGAGAGACAAAGAGATAGAATATGTCAACTGATGGGTGTTATTTCATGTTATAAAAGGAGAGAAAGAGACAGACAGGTAGACAGAGAGACGACAGAAGCAGAGAGAGAGAGTGAGAGGGAGAGAGACAGAGAAAAACAGTGTGAGAGAGAGAGAGAGCTAGAGACAGAGAGAGACAGAGAAAGAGAGAGAGAGAGCGCGCATTTTAAACAAATCCATATTTCAGTTTGATACCTACAAATATTTTCTCATTTTCCCCTAAACTTGCAATTTAAACTGTGTGAAGATGTCATTTCAAACAAAACAAGCACTGTTAGAACACAAAACGGCTCCAATCACAGTTTATAAACTGTATATGCCTGCAAGTCATTCAACTTCTTTAAACATGTACGAAATACCACCAAACCCAAAGAAGCAATAATCATATCCCCCAAACACACACGCGCGCGCGCACACACACACACGCGCGCGACACACACACACACACACACACACACACACACACACAGATAGAGCGACACACAGATAGAGCGACAGACACAGAGAGACAGACACAGAGAGAGGGAGAGCCAGAGAGAGACAGAGACAGAGAGACAGATGGAGAGAAATGGGGAGAAAAAATGCTTTTCAAAGCAGAAAATTTCTCTCTCTCTCTCTCTCTCTCTCTCTCTCTCTCTCTCTCTCTCTCACACACACACACACACACACACACACACACCACCACACACACACACACACGCATGCACACACACACGCGTGCACACACACGCGTGCACACGCACACACACACACACACACACACTAATATCACTTACAGTGAAAAGACGTTAAATCAAAGAACGAACACACACACACACGCAGGCAGAGAGAGAGAGTAGAAAGAGAGAGAGAGAAAGACAAGAAAGAGAGAGAGAGAAAGAGGGAGACAGACAGACAGAGACAGAGAGAGAAACACAAGCCAATAATAAATCACAAAACAAGACATGCAACAACACCGATCTAGCCCACGATTTGTGCTTTCACAAACCTAACACAAGCCATCGTATTGTGCCCTGTAATTGGACAGAAAGTTTCAGCTAAGCAGGAAATCAAAACGTCTTTCTCCTCATCAATTTTTCATGATTTGGGATAAAACCATCTGTATGTGTCACGAAAACATTGACAAACCATGGTTTACTGTTCTTTGCCGAGCTAATGCAAAGTAAACATTTTCTTTATCCAACAAAATGAATGACAATGGAGACTTGGGACCGGGTACGTGGGTAGATTGGAAGAGGACAAAGTGATCTTGGAGGATGGTGCATATGAAAACAGACTCTCTTGTTTGGCCATATAAATAATTACGATCAGACTCAATACATGAGAGTGGATACAAGGGTATTGTTATTGTTTTTGTTTTTTTTAAAGCCCAGTCAGGGGCTATGACTATCTCAAAACATGCACAATACGTCAACTGAAAAAAAACTGGAAAAGAAAATTAAGTACACATGTATTCAATGCATTTGAGCACATAATGTAAAGATAGGCCCCTGGTGTTGACAACTCCACCCAACTTAACATACAACGGATTAAAAAAAAATGAATACAAATTTCAACATAACTAAAGACACCACATTTAAAACACACGTAAAAACGACCTAAATAACTTGAAATTGCTTCTGCACGTATTTCCTTTGAGCCAAAAGTGCACACAACAAATGTATCCAACTATCAATCCTAAGAAATAGTATATAAAGCTTGATAGAACACATACAGGTGAATTGCAATCAAAGGCAGAAAATGATAAGAGATGACAGAAAGCAAAGGAACACTTAATAAATGTACTCAACTATCAATCCTAAGAAAACGTCTGCAAGGCTTTAGAGAACACGCACAGATGAATCAGTTAGCAAAGCAGAAAATCACTGAGATGACAGAAAGCAAAGAAGTAAGGCAGAAACACAGTGACAGAAAAGAGGAAATTTCCAGCACACAATCTCCAGAAAGCGGGGATACTACTTATACTGAAGTGGATGTAATGTTGACAAGCAGAAAATCAAACATTTCTATCTTAACAACAACCCATTTTGCAGTTTGAGTGAATGCTAACGTTCTTTCCACTAGGTTTTCCGAATGGACCCTTTCTTGTCTTTGGTATACGCTTAACAAAGGCTGGTTGGCTGAAAATTTGTCCTTTTTTTTGTTGGTTATATTACACACACATTCTGAATCTATTTTTGTGTGTTTCGGGAACCTATTTTGCATCGAGTGTGATTCCAATACTGGGTCCAAATGGCTGAAAATTTACGTCTTTTTTGTTATATTACACACGTTCTAAGTCTATTTTTGTATGTTTCTGGAGCCCATTTTGCATCATGTTTGACTACAATACTGAGTCATATTCGCTCCATGCTAGATGCTGAAAACTGCTGATTAAATTGGAACTGTGACTCAAAGTTGTTATAGATCCAGCACATTGATCATTTATTTTTTTGCACAGTCTGCGAAACATATGTAGAAAAATGCATATGGACAGTCTTCGTTTTGAGCACTATTTCATCCTGTGTTAATCTTTTATATCTAAAGCAGAAAAAGAGCGAAGAGTCCATTTTCAAATTTTTCAAAATTCAATCAAAGACAAAAAATAAGCTAATACGCCCAAACCCACATACAGAATCCCTTAACTGTGTGTCTTCTTCGGCTAACCCTTTGACTCCCGCACCCTATCCACCCACTGCAAAAAAAACACCTTTGATTCTCTCACCCTATTCACCAGCTTCCTGCGGGAAGCTGAGGATAGGGCGAGGGAATCAAAGGGTTAAGATTTTGCTTTGCTAGCATGGTTGGCAACGCAGGATGCTGGTGGACAGGATGCTGGCGTCAAAAGGTAAAAGACGAATTTGTTTTAACGTAGCTAACATAAAACGCAAAGTTTCAGCAGCAAGACATCACTCGGAACAATCCATTCCCTTCTCGTGTTCTTGTCAAAAAGAAAAAAAAAATCAAATCAATCAATGGAAAGTGTTTTCTATGCTACAGTCGGCCAACCGTGAGCGGCATTGATGTGATGTGGTAATTCATGCCGGGATAACGTAATCATTTATTGATAAAACGAAAACATCCATTTACTGCGATGGCATTCTGTCGTTAGTCTTAAAAAACGTCGATGGTAATACATTCGATTCCAGAATGTACGTTTTAAGAAGACGATCTCTCTCTCTCCCTCTCCCTCTCTCTCTCTCTCTCACACACACACACACACACACACACACACACACACACACACACACACACACACACACACACACACACACACACACACACACACACACACTGTTAACTATTTGGAAAACAATTTCATTGAACACAAATCTAACCCGCTACAAGTACTTCAGCAAGCATGACGAAGATTCATTCTGGTAATTTAAGTCCTGCCAATGGATAAAATGTAATTCATGCCAGTGTAACGTAATAATTTACTGATAAGATAAAACATCCATTTACGTTTTAAGAAAACGATCTCTTTGTTAGTTTGTGAATAGGGGCAACTTTCACCTTGTCTTTCGGCTTTATTCGCTTATGGATCACACAATTTATTCTTGTATTATCGTCGCTTACAGCTGTTATTTTAAAGTAACTGGACAAGTAAACTGCAATACGTGTCACACGCACATACAAATTCCAACACATTCCCGTGGACTCGGGATTTGATATCGTGAGTTGAGTCCCAACCCGATCATTAACCACTGACCTGTTTGCTGTCCGTTTTAATGTTTCCATCATTCTGGTGGTGTCAGCTTACTGTTTCAAAGGTCGTCCCTCAACCCCCCATCCCACCCCACCTTTCCGCTGCTCAGTTCAAGATCTTGCCCAGCACACAGGGTTTTGCGCAGGCTCAGGGAGTCTGTCCAGATAACTGCTGGCAGATTTCGATGGAGCGCATATGGAACTGAGTGTAATGAATCCCTCTTGAACAAACTCCAAACCCCAACACATTGTAACAGGCTGGGTAAGAGAAGAAGATAGTTTCCTCTGAAAATTGGCCGGGGTCCGGGGCAACGTCCCTGCTAGAGGGTCTGGGGGGGGGGGGGGGGGGCGAAGCTGAAGAATTTCTGTAATTTTGAGGCATTATAGATGCATTTTCTGATGGCAAATATAATAATTCAGTAATATTTCCTCTGAAAAAAAAATTTTTTCCCTCTGAAACTAGGAGTTCATCCGCTGAAATCAGTGGATCTGCTGAGAGTTACCCAGCCTGTGTAAACACAGAAACTGACAGACACGTGTGGTTGTCATCATGGACTATTCACATTTACAGTGAATCAAAACTGTACTGACAAGTTGTACGTGACGTTCTCACATGCGCAGCTACACCAGAGAAAGAAGTGCAGATATACAGAGAGAAAATGGACAAAAAGAATGATCGTGAGATGGGCACACTGTGTACTGTTATAAATCGATGACAAAAACATGCTGCATAAAATCAACCACCTTCCACAGCCCGCCCATGGTGTGAGTGTGTGTGTGTGTGTGTGTGTGTGTGTGTGTGTGTGTGTGTGTGTGTGTGTGTGTGTGTGCGTGCGTGTGCGTTGTGTTGTTGTGTGTTTTTTGTACGCATGTGTGTGTGTGTAAGTGTGAGAGAGTGCGTGTGTGTTTGAGTGTGAGTGTGGGGTGTGTGTGTGTGTGTTTGAGTGTTTTCCCGCTTTCTCAAAATCTGGGGGAGAGAAAGACAAAATGCCAGAGGGAAATAGAGAAAAAGCACAGAGACAGACAGACAGAAGAGAGACAAAGAGAAAGGGAGAGGGAGAGAAAGGGAGAGGGAGAGAAAGAGAGCGAGAGAGAGACAGACAGAACTGAGATACAGAGAGAGAGAGGGAGAGAGAGAGAGGAGGGAGAGAGAGAGAGGGAGAGAGAGACACAGAGACAGGACACAGAGAGACAGGGACAGACAGACAGACACAGAGAGAGAGAGAGAGAGAAAGGGAGAGAGAAAGGGAGACAGAGACAGATAGACAGACGGACGGACATACAGAGACAGAGACAGAATGAATGACAGACAGACAGACATACAGACAGACAGAAGATGAAGAAACAGGAGGTGGGAGACAGCCAGGAAGAGCAAAGCAAGCAATCATGCAAACTCATTTCTTACCATAATCCTCAGATTGTTCTTGTTTTCCTTGTAAAGTATGCAAATCGATTTGTAGAAAAAATGTCTCATTAAACAGCTAAAAGTAGCATTGGCACATCTGCCCATGTGTCGAACAAATCAGTTCTATGAGCGCGCATGCGCGCGAGCACACAGACCCACATATAAACAAACATACGCACAGACACACACACATACACACACAAACACACACATACAAAGACAAACAACACACGCACGCACGCACGCACGCACCCACAACACACACAACCATGTTCTCTCTCTCTCCTCTCTCTCTCTCTCTCTTTCTCACACACACACACGCACAAACACACACAAACACACACACACACAAACACAAACACAAACACACACACACACGCACACACACACACACAAACTACACATACCACACACCACACCACATACGCACCAACACAAAACACATACCCCACCACTACAACACCATATCAACCAACTACAATCACCCCCCACACCATCATTTTCATTGGCAGGAAATGCCACCATATTTTCCTACATCATTTATACTTTTTAACACAGAAAGATGATGGTCTGACGGCATTTGCATACAGCCAGGCATTTACGGCACAGCATTTTTTGACCAAAACTGATGGTTGTACACCGTTGTTTCCTGTCTTCTTGATCGTTTCTTTGATCAACTTTTTATTGATGCTTGAAGATGTTACATGGCCTTTCATGACATTTCAAACGACAATCAGTCCTCTGCTTTTCCACATTTTTATCTCTCTCTCTATCTCTCTATCTATTTATCTATTTAACTATCTATCTGTATCTGTCTGTCTGTCTGTCTGCCTGCCTGCCTGCCTGCCTTCCTTTATTATTTATTCTTTTTTTTAAATTTATTTACTTGTTTATTTATTTCTCTATTTGTTTATCTATATTTATTCTATTTATGTGTTTTATATATATATATATACTCGTTTATTTGTATTTGTTTGCTTGTTTGTTTATCTATTTATTTATTCCCTTTTATCTGATGATAATAGTCAACATTCATATGCGCACACAGCAACACACACACACAACACCACACACACACATACACAAACACTACACTCTAACACACAACACACACACACACAACACACACACACCCACACACACACACACACACACACACACACTAATACATACACACACGCCCCTACACACATACACACGCGCACGCACGCACACACACACACAAATACACCCCTACACACCACACACTAACACACACACACACACACACACTAACACACGCACACACCACCACACACACACACACACACACACGCACGCACACACACACACACATTCACCATTACCATCATCAATAACAACATAAGCAGCAGAAGCAAAACCATCACCAATAACATCACAGTACATCATTCTCTGCGGAAATTGCACTTCCGCCCATGATATAGACACCAAGTCTTGCTCCGCGAAGCAAGGACATTCCGGTGACAACGTATGGTCCAGTCTAGCCCACGAGAAAAGATGGACGCCATCAAGGTGGCGCCACAATCGTAGTTTGTCAGTCTCCCTTCAAAATAGGACTCGCTCTCTTTTCCTCTATCTGTGTCTACGTCACAGCGACCTGACCAAAAGTCTTGAGCTTAGATGTCTGAGTAACAGATCTGCTGTCTGCACATAACAGAAGCTCGCGCTCTCTCTATCACCATAACTACCACCACCAGTTTGATTAGCAGAAAATGCCACCATGTTGTCCTACATGTATACTTTTTAATGCAGTAAGATGATGGACTGACTGCATTTGCATACAGCTAAGTATTTACTGCTCAACATTTTTTTTTGACTAAAACTGATGGTAGTACACCGTTGTTTCCTGTCTTCTTGATTGTTTCTTTGACTGACTTTTTATTGATGCTTGAAGATGTTACATGGCCTTTCATGACATTTCAAACGACAATCAGTCCTCTGCCTTTCCACTTTTTTTCCTCTCTCTATTTATCTATCTATTTAACTATCTATCTGTATCTGTCTGTCTGTCTGCTGCTGCCTGCCTGCCTGCCTGCCTTTATTTTTTTTTTTTTTATTGTTTATTTCTCTGTTTATCTATCTTTATTTATTCTATTTATATGTGTTATGTATATATATATATATATATATATATATATATATATATATATATATATATATATATATATATATATATATATATATATATAAGCTACGCACAATAAGTTAAGGATCACTTGCACAAAAATTCATAACTTTCAAAATAAGAAAGCCAATGCGTTGAAGTTTGGCAAACATTTAATTCCATGCTTTAGTGATAACGATACACAATTGCCTTCAATTTCGAGCAATCGTTTGGTGTGTACATTTGATCAAATTGGGTACGTATCGAAATTTGATTTCCCAAAGTCATTGAAATCACAAGACAGGGCATTCTGATGCTCCCAAAAGTTCAGTAATGCGTGTAACCGCCATGGCTGTTCTGGCACTCGACGCAGTGAGTCCTCATCGAGTTGACCAGGTTGGTGAAGATCCTCTGTGGAAGCGCCTGCCACTCAGCCTGCAGCATCTGGTAGAGGTGTTGGTCATCCCTGGGAGGGGGGTGGTTGCTCCTCACTTTGCGATCCAGCTCATCCCAGAGATTCTCAATCGGGTTGAGATCGGCACTGCATGCTGGCCACTCCATTCTGTTGACTCCAGACTGCTGCAGGAAGTCGTTGACCACCCTTGCCCTGTGGGGGCGAGCGTTGTCATCCTGGTAGACAGCCGTCGGTCCCATCTGCTGCAGTGTAGGCACAGCCAGCGGTCGAAGGATCTCATCCCGGTATCGGAGGCCAGTCAGGTTACCCTGTACATGATACAAGGGTGTTCTGTGGTGAAGGCTGAAGGCCCCCCAGACCATTACAGAACCTCCACCAAAGGCCACCTTTTCTTGGACAGTGGTGTCAATAAAGCGTTGCCCTGGGCGCCTCCAGACCCTCAGTCGGCCGTCGTTGTGGTTCATGGTGAAGCGTGATTCATCACTGAACAGGACCTGGGACCATTGCTGACGTGTCCACCTCACGTGACGTCTGCAGAAGGCGCGGCGTACTGCCCTATGGGCTGGAGTTAAGCGTGGCCGTACAGCTGGGCGACGAGAACGGAGGTTAAATCCATGAAGGCGGTTCCGTATGGTCTGCTGGCTGATGTTGATGTTAGTAGCCATCCTCAGCTGCCTTCGAATGATGCTGGAAGAGGCTGTTCTTGTCTGCAGGGCTTGTCGTTCAATGAGACGATCTTCAAGTGGGTTTGTCTTCTTCGGTCGACCAGATCTGGTCTTTCATGGACCCTCCCAGTGGCTGTGAAGCGTTGAATCAGTCTGACAATGACTGAGATGGACACCTGAAGTCGCCTGGCCACTTCTCGCTTGGGAACACCATCTTGGAACCATGCAACAGCTCGTCCCCTCTCAAACTCGCTCAATTTTCGTCGTGGAGGCATTGTCAGATCAGGCCTACTACTGGTGGAATGTCTTCTTATAAAGCCAAGCAAGAGACAGCATCTCACACTAAACAGTAGTGCTTGCACGTGCATAATGGTTTTTCCATCTGGCTTGTGCAATGTGTTCAGGCAGAACGGTCCAAAACAAGGTTCTTTTTCGCAAGTTTCCGCTTTTCCGTTTGCGGCCAAGCTCAGTAGTAGAGAATCCCGTGCAATTTTCGCACTAACACAACATCGCCCACTTACAGCTGAACAAGAATTCATGACAATTTGGCTGGACTGAGAAATAAATAACAGTAGCGAACTGAGTTTATTACGCACCTGTTTTCTCATAGTGATCCTTAACTTTTTGTGCGTAGTATATATATATATTATGTACATACTCGTTTATTTGTATTTGTTTGCTTGTTTGTTTATTTATTTTTCCCTATTATCTGATGATAATAGTCAACAAACATTCATATGCGCACGCACACACACACACACACACACACACACACACACACACACACACACAAACACCCCTACACACACACACACACACACACACACACACACACACACACACCACAACACACACGCACAACACACACA
>JAPXFY010000014.1:71009423-71011923 GCA_030674185.1 Monoplex corrugatus
AAAGGAAGCTTAAAAAGCGAATGAAAACTGCCTCAGAATTCGAGAAGCAAGGGCTCCTGGAACTCCGGAAAGATCTGAAGGCCAAACACAATGCTCTCAGCAAAGTGGAATCAGCAAGGCGAAGAAAGAGCAAAAAGAAGAAGACTCAAGATCGTTTCTTCAAAGATCCCTTTGACTTTGCAAGAAAGCTGTTTGAACAACCCAAATCAGGGACTCTCACAGTGGGCAAGGAAACCCTAGAGCAGCATCTCAGGGAAACATATTCCGATTCTCAGCGCGAGGCACCACTTGAAATCCAGAATCTGGTTTGGCCTGCAGCGCCAGAAGGAAAATTCAATAACAAACCACCAACACTGGATGAAGTGAAGAACGTAGTAAAGAAAGCCAGAGCCAAGTCAGCACCTGGACCAAACGGAATACCATACCTGCTCTACAAGAAATGCCCAAAAGTGCTCGAGTGGCTCCACAAGATGATTCGATCAGCATGGAGGAACCAGAAGATCAGCGACCAATGGATGAGAGCTGAAGGAGTGTACATTCCGAAGGAGCAGAACTCCAGCAGCATCAATCAGTTCAGGCCAATATCACTTCTGAACGTCGAGGGGAAAATCTTCTTCTCTGTTATGGCAGCAAGATTGACAAAATACCTGACTGAAAACAAGTATCTGGATATGTCAGTCCAAAAGGGAGGCATACCAGGAATGCCTGGATGCTTGGAACATGCCACGTTGATTTGGGATGCCATCCAAAAAGCAAGAACAGAGAAGAGAGACATTGACGTAGTTTGGCTTGATCTGGCGAATGCATATGGATCAGTTCCACACGATATGATCCAGCTGGCTCTTAAAATGTATCACATCCCAGAAAACATCCGAACAATGCTGAGGAAGTATTTCCAAGGGTTCTCAATGCGGTTCTCTACCAAAGAATACACCACGGACTGGATAGACCTAGAGGTGGGCATTGCAATGGGCTGTGCAATCTCTCCCATACTGTTCGTGTTGGCAATGGAAGTCATCTTGAAAGCTTCAATGAAGAATTCAGGTCCAGTGAATCTGGGAGATGGATACCAAATGCCTCCTCTGAAAGCTTTCATGGATGACACAACAGTCTTGTCCACGGATGAGGAAGAGACACACCAAATCTTAAAGCAGCTGGATGAGCTGGTGGCCTCTTCAAGAATGAGGTTCAAACCTAAGAAATCCCGAAGTCTCTCACTGCGAAAAGGAAAAGTGGTAGATTCAGTCAAATTCATGGTAGCCAACCAAGCCATCCCCACTGTCACAGAAGAGCCAGTAAAAAGTCTCGGAAGATGGTATGATGACTCCCTGAAAGACACACAAAGGGGATGTGAAACCAAGCAAACAGCAGAAGAAGGCCTGAAGAAAACATAACTGCGGACTGCCAGGCAAATACAAAGTCTGGTGTCTACAGTTCATGCTGATACCAAAGCTGCTGTGGCCACTGCTAATCTATGACATTTGCACTAGCACAGTCGAAGCAATGGAAGCCAAAATCAACAAATACACAAGAAAATGGCTCGGTGTCCCACCTGGTCTCGCTGATGTTGCATTCTACTGTCGTCAAGCAATGCTGAAGCTACCTCTCAAATCCATAGTGGAGGAATACAAAGTTGGAAAAGCAAGACTGTTGAGCATGCTGGAGGAATCGGAAGACAACATCGTGAGATCAGTTCATCCAAAGCTGAGAACTGGCAGAAAGTGGAAAGTCCAAGAGGCTGTAAACAATGCCAAGAGAAACCTCAGCATCAAAGAAATAATTGGACACACGCAAACCAACAGACAGGGACTGGGAGCAACAAAAATGCAGTGGTGGTCCAAAGCCAAAGGGAAGGAAAAAAGAGACATGATCATACAGGAGTTGAAGGAAGAAGAAGATGTCAAAAGAGTGCAGAAGGCAGTCCAGCAAGGTCAACAGGGGCAATGGACAACATGGGACAGTGCACTCCAAAGAAGTCTCAGCTGGAACGATATGTGGCACATGGCTCCTCTAAGGATAAGCTTCCTCCTCAGATCTGTATATGACCTGCTCCCCTCGAATGCAAACTTAGTGAAATGGGGGAAATCAGACGACCCAGCATGTCCGCTCTGTCAGAAGAAACAAACAGTGGAACATGTCCTAAGCTCTTGCAAAGTAGCGCTAGCCCAAGGAAGGTATACATGGAGGCACAACCAAGTTCTGAAAGTGATCACAGACGTGGTTAGCGAAAAAACCATGACCCCAAACGCACCAATTGCTATGACAACGTTCTACAAAGCAGGAGGGAAACAGGTCTGGCCCGAAAGTGCTATGACAACCAGCACATTGCCAAAGGGTCTTCTGGATGGAGCAGTCGACTGGGAGTGTACAGCAGACCTCCCAGAGTGGAGAAATTACCCAGATGTCATCAGCAAGACAGGCATGAGACCAGACATCGCTCTCCACTCTTGACTCCTCGAAACAAGTGATTCTGATAGAACTCACTGTGCCATACGAAAGC
>JAPXFY010000014.1:71016923-71029423 GCA_030674185.1 Monoplex corrugatus
TCAACGCACAGATTAACATTATAAAAGCCATGGTGAAGAAGCGACAAAGTGTCTCACTTTGAAAAAGCATCACTGAAATGATTTAAATTTGATTCTGTGGCATCTATCACCCGAAGATTCTTAGAAATGTTTCAAGCCAGTATAGGTAATATCATGATCCAAATAATTTCAAACTAACTCTTCTTGTCATGACTTCAAACAATGGACGTAGAGTGAAATATCTGGTAACGTATATCTACAAGTGCGTACGCTTTTAACAGAAGAGAAGTTGCCTTGACTTAAGAGTGGTTTCCGCAAAACGTTTTGGGTGACTATTACCACTGTTGATTTTGTTACATCAATGAAGACCCATACTGAGTTTTCATACGGTTTGAAATATTTATCATCAAAAACAGATTTATTGTTGATATTTTGTGCACATAATGTTGTAACATGTTCAGTACCTTCAAAATCGGGGCTAGGATTCTTTTAAAATATATTTCTGGTTATGATTCTCTCCTCTCTCTCTCTCTCTCTCTCTCTCTCTCTCTCTCCTCTCTCTTCTCTCTCTCCTCTCTCTCTCTCTGCGCCTGTCTAGTTGTTGTCTGTCTCTCTCTCTCTCTCTCTCTCTCTCTCTGCCTGTCTAGCTCTCTCCTCTCTCTCTGCCTGTCTAGCTGTCTCTCTCTCTGTCTGTTTACTCTCTCTCTCTCTCTCTGCCTGTCTAGCTCTCTCTCTCTCTCTCTCTCTCTCTCTCTCTCTCTCTCTCTCTGCCTGTCTAGCTGTCTGTATCTCTGCCTGTCTAGCTCCTCTCTCTCTCTTTTCCTCTCTCTCTCTCTCTGCCTGTCTAGCTGTCTGTCTGCCTGTTTAGCTCTCTCTCCTCTCTCTCTCTCTCTCTCTCTCTCTCTCTCTCTTCCTGTCCAGCTGTCTCTCTGTCTGTCTCTCTGCCTGTCTAGCTGTCTGGCTCTCTCTCTCTCTCTCTCTCTCTCTCCTCTCTCTCTCTCTCTCCTCTCTCTTCGTCTTTCTTGTCTTCTTTCTAATCTTTCCCCCTTCCTTTCTCAGTGTATGGTGTCAAACCACCCAAGTCCTTGTTAACCCTCTTTGGCTTGGTGGCGAAATACCAGTGCCAGCACATGAACGTTGTTTACAGTGATAGCAAATGGTATAACACACACACACACACACACACACACACACACACACACACACTAATACACACACGCCCACACACTAATACACACACATGCACGCACGCGCACAAACACACACACACACACGCACGCACACATACACTAATACACATATACGCTCGCACACTAATACACACACACACACACACAAAGTCACACACACAGTCAAACAAACACACAAACACACACACACACACACACACACACACACACACACACACATACACACACACACACACACACACACACACACCACACACACACACAACACACACACACACACAAACGCACATACATGCACACGAAGAAGTACAGATACAGACACAGACACAGACACAGACAGAGAGAGAAAGAAAGGCAGGGAGAGAAAGAGAGGGAGAGAGAGGGGGAGAGAGTGTGAGGGGAAGAAAGGGAGGGAGAAGGACAGAGAGAGAAGGACAGAGACAGAGAGAAACAAAGACAGAGACAGAGAGAAACAAAGACAGAGTGAAACAGAGAGAGAAGAACAGAGACCGAGAGAGACAGAGAAACAGAGAGACAGAGACAGAGACAGAAGAGAGGACAGAGACAAAGAAAGACAGAAAGACAGAAAGAGAAGGACAGACACATGGAGGACAGAGATAGACAGAGACAGAGACAAGGACAGACACAGACAGGGGGAAAGAGCTCCTATGCCAGTATCACAAGCCAGGGAGGTAACACAGAGAAAGAGGAGACCGAGAGATAAGACAAGTCATTAGTTTGTTCAGTCAACCAAAACGTGCACAGACTCGTCTGTCAACTCGCAGATAGCACCGTAGGGGTGGGGAGGGGGAGGGGGAGGGGAGGGAGAAAATCAATTTCTACGTCACTTTTGGGGTGTCAAAATATTGATCCGCTAACCTTTCTCACAGGGGATGATGTGGGGGTTAATGGTTCGGTGGACTCGTGTGATGGGGGAAAAATCGATTAACTTCACAGAAGTGCTACAGACGACGTGCAAGTCCTCGAGCTAACGAGAGAAATGATTGAGGGTTTACAGATGTGTTTAGAGACTGATATTCAATAGCTTTCAGTGAATATGCGCATAAAAAAAACCAGATAGTAAGCAAGCATGTATGTACATGTATATATGGTCAAATATCTTGGTCAATAAAGTCCAACCTAGCACTTCATTCATTTGTGTACCCTCATGTGGGATCTCAGGTCAAAGTCTGATGCACACAGGTGGCTGCACACTGGACACTCAATAAAATGTTCTGCAGAGTTGGTTCTGGCCTTTATTGCTGCACGCTTTTCCACTTGGCTGCTTCGTCTTTCATTTTCATAAGCTTCTGTTCCCTTGCGAATAGTTTGCCTCCATTCAGACCTGTTTGTGGCCATGATTTCCCATTGTTCTTCATGAATGTCACATTTCTGGAGGGATTTTTTTTAGGGTGTCTTTATAGCAAAGCTTTGGCCAGCCTCTTCGTCGATGGCCCTCTGTCAGTTCACATTAGAAGGGCTGTTCTGGTAGCCTCTTATCCTGCATACGCACAAGATGTCCAAACCATCTTAGCTGAGCCTGCGTCAGCAGTGCATCTATCCTTGGCATCTGGGCTTGCAAAAATACTTTTAACGTTTGAGACTCTATTATACCACTTGATGTTTAAGATACGCATACAGAGAGAGAGAGAGAGAGAGAGAGAGAGAGAGAGAGAGAGAGAGAGAGAGAGAAAGTTTGGGATTAAACAGTCACTGTCAGAGCTGCTCATTAAATTGTGATGACCAAATTGGTAAATCACTTGACTACCACGTATGCTGTATCTTGCGGTTCAGAAGATTTTGAATTAAATCCATACGTAGGCCTGATCTACTTTTGCTGGTGATATGGGGAACTTGTGTTTAAATGGCATTTCATTGCAGTCTTATCATGCATGCACTTGTAGCCAACATCTTTTACCACAGTAAATCCTCGGATCACTTCTTACAGTTTGCTGTCTTGGTGTTTAATTACGCATCATTTAGTGGGATGCAATTCATGAGGCATCAGGTTTTCATAACTTTTAGAAGGATGGGAAACATGGTTTATATGTCCCTGATTAAAAAAAGACTAAATAATTTCTGAGCAGTTATGCCTCATTGTTGTCATAATTTCTATAAGATATGATAACCACAGTTTGTATGCTCCTGATTGAAAAAAAAGTACTGAATGATTTCTGTGCAGTTACGCCTCAGTATTGTCATAACGTCTAGAAGATAAGATATACACAGTTCATATGTCCATGATTAAAAACAATACGGACTAGAAACTCTGTAGTTACCCCCACTACCTCCCGTGGGGACGTTGGGGGGTTTTCAGTTTACATAGAATCCCCCACCTTCTAGAAATTTGGTGGTAGACATTTCCTCTTTTCTGTCCTCTCTCTCTCTGTTTCTACCTTGTTACTTTGCTTTCTGTCATTTCTTCCTATCATGTTCTGCTTTGCTGGTCCATTCATCTGTATGTGTTCAATAAACGCTCACGTATTTTCTCTTAGAACTGATAATTGGGTATAAATGTATCAAGCGCATTTTTAGCTCTAGGGAAATGTGATATGTGGAAGCAATTTTAGGTAATTTACACCCGTTTTTTGTATATGTTTTAGTGTCCTTAGTAATGTTAAAATTTGTATTCAGAAATGATTTTTTAATCCCCTGTGTGATAAATTGGACAGAATGCTCAACGCCAGGGGCATCTCCTCAGATTATGAGCGCGACTGGATTGATATGTGTACTTAATTTTCTTTTCCATTTTTTTCCTGTCCAAGTTTTGTATGTTTTGAAATGGTTACAGGTCCTGATGTGGCTCCACGCAGTCAGCTGGGCTTTTAAACAAAAATAACACTAAGATACCCCACTAAGTCATCAGTAAACGATATGAAGCCAATTACTTTCACAAATGGTGTCCTCTAGAGACAATCATTAGTTGTTTTTTAAATCAACGACAGATGCAAATAATTACTACAGACTTGCGACTGACCTGGACATTTATCTGCGGAGTACCATTGTTAAGCGTGTTCTTCCAGACTAATCCTGACTGGTTTGATGATCTGTGCAGAAAGGTAGCAATATCTGGTGACAGGAGACTTAGCACAGGAGGGGATTACTTCGTCCGTATACGTGAAGGAGTTCAAAGAGACATGCCACTCAGCTGGTCCCCGTTCATGTCGTGTCCACTTGATGCCTGCCATCCATTCATAAACATCACTCATGAGGATACAGCAGCACTGAGGACAGGCCAAATAGAAATGGCAGAAGAAAAACTCTCTCTCTCTCTCTCTCTCTCTCTCTCTCTCTCTCTCTCTCTCTCTCTCCTCTCTCTCTCTCTCTCTCTCCCCCCCCTAACTTGCCAAACAACCAAGACCACACATGCATAAAATTCCACCTACGTTCCAAAACACATACACAAAGGTATGGATGGATGTGTGCATACACATACACACTCAAATAGACACACACACGCACATCAATATCCATTCTCACCACTCTAACCATCCCAAGTTATCAACCTCCACCTCCATCATTCTGAGAAGAGCTACAAGTTCAATAGTTTGACACCCCTAAAGTGATGTAGACATTGATGTTCTCTCTGTTGTGCCATCATCACCCACCTGACACAAGACACCGTGCCTGTTTTGCTTGACTGAACAAACTAATGACTTGTCTTATCTCCCTGTCTTCACTTTTCCACTATTAGCTCTCCTTGTCTGCCACACTGGCATTAAACCTGTCTGTGTCTGTGTCTGTCTGCCTCTGTCTGTCTATCCCTCTATGTCTGTCTTTAAGTCTTTCTGTCATTCTGTCTGTCTGTCACTGCCTGCCTCTCTCTCTCTCTCTCTCCCTCCCTTCCTCTTTTTCTCTCTCCCTCTCACTTTGTCTTTCTGTCTTTGTTTTTCTTTCTGTCTGTCTGTCTCTTTCTCTCTCCTCCCTTCCTCCCACCCACCCCTGACCATCCTTACAACCAAACACACACATACTTAAAATTCCACCTATATTTCAAAACACATACTTGTATGCATGGATATATGCACAAATGTACATATTAAGATATTCGAACACATGCACACACGTCAGCACACACACATCAGCACACACACACACACACACACAAACACACACCACACACACACACACACACACACACACGCACACACGCACAGCCACTATCCATTCTTACCACTCAAATCCACCCAGTCATTCTGAGAAGAGCTACAAGACCAATAGTTTGACACCCCTAAAGCGATGTAGACATTGATTTTCTCTCTGTTGTACCATCACCCACCTGACACAAGACATCGTGCCTGTTTTGGTTGACTGAACAAACTGATGACTTGTCTTATCTCCCTGTCTCCTCTTTTCCACTATTAGCTCTCCCTTGTCTGCCACACTGCCATCAAATCTAAGTCTCCCTGTCTCCCTGTCTGTCTGTCTCTCTTTCTCTATGTCTGTAAATCTGTCAATATGTCTGTCTGTCTGACCTTCTCTCTCTCTATGTCTGTCTGTCTCTCTGTATGTGTCTGTCTCTCTGTTAAGTGTGCGTGCACGTGTTCGCATGTGTGTGTGTGTGTGTGTGTGTGTGTGTGTGTGTGTGTGTGTGTGTGTGGTGTGTGTGTGTGTGTGTGTGTGTGTGTGCGTGTCTGAGTGAACAAGAAAGAGGAAGCAATATGCTGAACTCTCTCTCTCTCTCTCTCTCTCTCTCTCTCTCTCTCTCTTTCTTTCTGGCTCTGTCTCTGTCTCTTGCTCCTTCTCTCTCTATGTCTGTGTTTCTCTGTGTCTGTTTCTCTTAATATGTCAGTGTCTGCCTGTCTGTCTCTGTCTTTATCGTTTTGTCTGTCTTTCTTTTTGTCTATATGTCTCTATTTCTCTGTCTGTCTCTCTCTGTCTCTCTTTCTCTCCCCAGTCTCTCTCCCTCTCCCTCTCACTCTCCTCTAACCACCCCCACAACTACTCACACACATGTTTAATAGTCCACCTCTATTTCAAAACATATACATGTATGCATGGATATGTGGATATATGCATACAGAAACGCTCAAATATTCGCGCGCGCAACACACACACACTATTCTATTATATTATATTTATATATTAATATATATATTATATATATATATATATATATATATATATATATATATATATATATATATATCACACACACATAACACACGCCATGAAACACACACACAAAATAAAAACACACACACACAAACACACCACACGATCAGACACACACACACACACAATAACACTATTCACTTACCACTTAAATCCACCCAATCTATTCTAAAAGAGCTACAAGATCAATAGTTTGAACCCTAAAGTTTGTAGACATTGAATTTCTCTCTGTTGTGTCATCACCACTGACACAAGACACTGTGCCTGCTTTGGTTGACTGAACAATGAATGATTGTCTTTCTCTGTCTCCACTTTTCCACTATTAGCTCTCCCTTGTCTGCCACATGCCATCAAATCTGTTTATTCTGTCTGCTTCCTCTGTCTGTCTCATCCCTTATGCTGTCATCTTTATGTCTCTGTCTGTCACTGCCTGCCTCTTCTTCTTATGTCTCGTCTTCCTCTCTCTCTCTCTCTCTCTCTCTCTCTCTTTTTCTCTCTCTCCTTTCTTACTTTGTCTTTCTGTCTTTGTCTTTCTTTTCTGTCTGTCTGTCTCTTTCTCTCTCCTCCCTTCCTCCCACCCACCCCATGACCATCCTTACAACCAAAAACACACATACTTAAAATTCCACCTATATTTCAAAACACATACTTGTATGCATGGGTATATGCACAAATGTACATATTAACATATTCGAACACACACACACACGTCAGCACACACACATCAGCACACGCACACACACACACACACACACACACACACACACACACACACACACACACACACACACACACACACACACGCACAGCCACTATCCATTCTTACCACTCAAATCCACCCAGTCATTCTGAGAAGAGCTACAAGATCAACAGTTTGACACCCCTAAAGTGATGTAGACATTGATGTTCTCTCTGTTGTACCATCACCCACCTGACACAAGACACTGTGCCTGTTTTGCTTGACTGAACAAACTAATGACTTGTCTTATCTCCCTGTCTCCTCTTTTCCACTATTTGCTCTCCCTTGTCTGCCACACTGCCATCAAATCTAAGTCTCCCTGTCTCCCTGTCTGTCTGTCTCTCTTTCTCTATGTCTGTAAGTCTCTGTCAATATGTCTGTCTCTGTCTGATCTTCTCTCTCTCTCTCTGTCTATGTTTGTCTGTCTCTCTGTATGTGTCTGTCTGTCTCTCTGTATGTGTCTGTCTCTCTGTTAAGTGTGCGTGCGTGCTTGGTGTGTGTGTGTGTGTGTGTGTGTGTGTGTGGTGTGTGTGTGGTGTGTCTGTGTCTGTGTGTGTGTGTGCGTGAACAAGAGAAAGCAATATGCTGAACTGAGAGTGAGTGTGTGTGTGTTTCTGCGTGTGTACATGTTGTATGTGGGTGTGTGTGAAAGAAAATCCGTGAGAGAGAGACAGATAGAGAGTGTGTGTGTGTGTGTGTGCTGATGTCTGTGTACATGTGTTCGAATATGTTAATATGCATATTTGTGCATATATCCATGCATACAAGTATGTGTTTTGAAATAAAGGTGGAATTTTAAGTATATGTGTGTGCTTGGTTGTAAGAATGGTCAGGGGGTGGGCGTGTGTGTGTGTGTGTGTGTGTGTGTGTGTGTGTGTGTGTGTGTGTGTGTGTGTGTGTGTGTGTGTGTGTGTGTGTGTGTGTGTGTGTGTGTGTGTGTGAGCGAGCGCGTGCGCGTTATTTAAAGAAAGAAAGTTTTATTGTGGCCTAAAATCTTAACTCACTGAGAAACCACGTCTGCGTTTTAAGAATACAGTTTTAACAAAATATTTGAATCAATAGCGTAAAGATACGCACTTTTTGTCAGTTGTCAAGAGATGCTATGGCTACACAGATATTGCACATTGTGACTCAGCTATTAACAATTCTATTCAGACTGTGTATTGATGAGCTGGTTATTTTCTGATAGCTACTAGTATTTTCCTTGTCTAACCTCTCTCCTCTTCCAGTTGAAATTTCTCTCCTTTTTTCCCTCCATGTTCTATTCGTAACTTCCCCTTTATCCCCCTTTATTTTTGTTATTATCATTTTTATTTACATATTTATTTGCTTATTTATTTACTCATTTATTAATTCATTCGTTTAAATTCATTCATTTATTCATTCATTCATCCATCCATTCATTTATCTATCTATTCATTGGTCACCATAGGATTAAATCACGTATATAAGCTGACATTAGATCAAGTACTATCAGCATGTCTGCATTAGTATATTTCGCCTTTCTGCAATGTTTAAAGCTATAATGACTCAGTAATAAGCATTCCAAGGATATCTCAGTTGCTTGGATAGGCTAATCAATCAGTTTGATACATAGTAACTTATGCCAACAAAATATTACTTACTGCGCTAGTAGCAGAACTTTCAAACAGTTAACATCAGATTGTGTAATCTTCTGGCACATTGTCTTTTTTCTTCTTCAATTCCTATCAGTTTCAGCCCATAATGTTCGTACGCATTCTTAAGTCCTTAGGTAAGAAGAGGTAAACAGGTTACGGAAATGTATCACTGTGCACCTGGACTTTGCCTTCATCATCATCGGGTGCACCGCCGCATGGCGTTGGCGATCATGCCCTCCATACGAATCTATCTTTTGTCACTCCCACCCACTGTCCTCAGCCACCCTGCGAGTCCGTTCATTATTTTCTCCCCGAGTCTACCTGGTGCTCTTTTTCCCACCAGCTTTCCTGTTGTGACTAGATGCTCTAATTCCTCTTGCCTTATAACATGTCTATAAATGTTGCTCGTCTTTTCCTATCTTCTTCATTGATGTTCTTCTTGTGTCTGCCTCGATTGTTTTGTTTGTTGTTCATGGAACTCTCAGCATAGTCTAGGTAGGGCCTCAGGACCTGGCCAGCTCATGGGTTTATGTACAGGCTTAAGGCTTGTGCCATGATCACCTTACACATGGCACATGTGACGTTAGTGCATATGGAATTCGTTCCGCGCGCGGAGACATCTTGAGAAACTGAAAGTGAACTCCTTAGAAACCACATTTCAGTTGCCTCAATCTTGTTCCGACTTTGCGTGGCGACTCTCCACGCCTCACATCCGTTAAAACTGTGACTGAAATGATGTTCAGTGTGAAACCTGTCTTTTTTCTTCTGCCTCATCCATCTCCCCATTTATCCATCTTCCCCCTTTCTTCAGTGCATCTTCTCTCTTACTGAACAGCGGTTATTGCGGCATGGCGGACAGCAAGTGGACATAAGTAGTACTCCGCCAAGTGCCATGTCTCTTTTTGCTGCTTCTCGTGCACGAGACATATAATCCCCTCCTCCTCCTTGGGACCTGCTACCACCGGATATTGCCACCTTTCCGGCCAGTTTGCCAGCCAATCAGGATTAGTCTGGGAGAGAACGTCAACCAATGGTAAACTGTGGAAAATGTCTAAAGTTTTTTTTTTTTCTCCCCGGGTCAAGTCTGCCCCTAGGCAGTTTTGGTGTCTTGCTCTATATATCTATCGATTACTTTTAGTGTGTGATAGTAATTGCGCCTTACCTCAGGACCTCACCAGCTCACGGGTTTGTGTGCAAGCTTAAGGCTTGTGCCTTGTGCCATACCTCAGGACCTCACCAGCTCACGGGTTTATGTGCAGGCTTAAGGCTTGTGCCTTGTGCCATACCTCAGGACCTCACCAGCTCACGGGTTTATGTGCAGGCTTAAGGCTTGTGCCTTGTGCCATACCTCAGGACCTCACCAGCTCACGGGTTTATGTGCAGGCTTAAGGCTTGTGCCATTATCAACCATACACATAGCACCTGTGAGGTTAGTGCATATGGAATTCGTTCCGAGCGCGGAGACACCATCTTGAGAAAGTGAAACTGAATTATGCCTTAGGGAGATCATATGCAATATATATATATATATATATATGAATATATACATACATATATATATATATATATATCCAAAAAACAAACAAAACTCCACTGTGGTTAATATACTACTAAACTTGCAACACCATACACGATTTGATATAGTTTTATGTTGTTTTGTTTGGTTTGCTTTATATTGTTATGTATACATGGTATATAAAATAGGTTTTCAAGTATCGATAGGTGCTTCAACTGACCTACACAATCCTTTAACGACATCACTGATGAATAATTATACAATTCATATGTTCTGATGAAATTCAATAAATGAATCTTCCATTCAGCTGCTTAAAACTTCACAGCTTTAATGAATAAAGAGCATTCACGAATATTTATTTGATTCTTGATAAATATTTCATATTCAAACAATAAAAATTGGAATCTGTAAGATAAATTCCTGAAAAACGAGAGACAGACAGACAGAGAGACAGAGACAGAGAGATAGAGTTCAGACCCAGACGATTAATTATCAAGGCACTGCCCCTTATGAAAGGGTGTGAAATACAAAAAAAAATTGAATTTGACAAAATTTTGTAGATAGTACTCATCAGAACAATCACACATTTACACACAAACAGCACACAAATAAGATACAAACATGAAAATTCATACATGTATGTATACACACATATCTATGTATATATATATACATACAATTATATATCTATTATATATATATATATATGTGTGTGTGTGTGTACACATATATGTATACATACATATATAAACACACATGTATATGTAGACAGAAACAGACAGACACAGAGAGGGAAGGGGGGGACAGAGACAAAGACAGACAGACAGAGACAGACAGACACAGACAGAGAGAGAATGATAATTTTGACCCATTTTACATGTTGCGCGTGCACTAGAAGGCTGTGGCTCTCCTGAACATACTGGGAAAAGAAGACGAAAACAGAGGCGTCCTGGTGACCGCTACTTCTTTGTCACGTTTTGGGGAAGCTTTTCTTATTACCAGGTGACTTGTAGAGACAACATCGCGTGGCAGAGGGGGCTTTTATCGTAAAGCTTTCCCTTAAATTCTATTAGCATCTCCATTTCTCTCTCTCTCTCTCTCTCTCTCTCTCTCTCTCTCTCTCTCTCTCTCTCTCTCTCCTCTGCCCTCTTTTCCCCCTTTCTCTCTTTTTCTTGCTCCCGCCTTCTCTCTCTTTTTCCTCTTTCTGTCTCTCTCAGTCTTTTCCCCCTCTCTTTCCTTCTTGCCCTATCTCTCTCTCTCTCTCTTTCTCTTTCCCTCCCCTTCTCTCTATCTCTCTCTCTGCCTCTTTCCCAACCTCTCTCTATTGCCCCTCTCCTCTTTCCATCCCCTTCTTTTCTCTCTCTCTCTCTCTCTCTCTCTCTCTCTCTCTCTCTCTCTCTCTCTCTTTCTCTCACTGCATTGTGTCTCCATTTTTCTGAGCATTCACAATTATGTGATTTTTTTTTACAGCATGTCTGTATGTGTATAACTGCACAGATGCACACACACATAATTGTGGACATAACATATGTACCCCCCACATCTATGTATGCATTTTCTCGATGGTCCTGCACTTATTACTGGCTGCAGCGATACAACACCCCCCCCCCCCCCCCACCTCCTGCCCTTCACAATATCCTCTCCCTTCTCTCCTAGGACTGTTCATACTGGTCATATTGCGCCCAAGTGCAGCAGAGATAAGGAACAACATATTGCTCGCCTATTTCTGAATGGAGCTGATCGGAGGTTCAATTGTTAATTGCGCGCGTGTCAGCGGTAATCCTTGTTATACGCTACTGTTCCTGGGTCTACCGAGTCCGTCGTCAGACTAGGAACACTTGGCAACGTGCTCTTGAGTGTTGCCATAGAGGCCTTGTTGAAGTAGCTATTGTTGCCTCCCATTTGGCTGTCAGATTCTGCGTCATACCCTTGCGTCTTATCAGCATCTCACCCCCTCAACCGGTTGTTTCGTTTTCTTCTTGTTCTTCTTCTTGTTGTTGTTCTTTCTCACTTGCTCCTCCTTGTTCTTTTATTTTTTGTCTTCTTTGTTGTTGTTGTTTGTTTTTTGTCTTTTTCTTATTACTATCGTCGTTGTTGTCGATGTTGTCGATGTTGTTGTTGTTGTTCTTCTTCTTCTTCATCTTCTCTTCCTTCTCCACATTCTTCTTCTTGTTCTTTTTTTCATTCCTTTCTTCTTCTTTTTCTTCTTCTTCTTCTTTTCCTTTGTCTTGTTCTTCTTCTTCCCTACTTCTTCTCGTTGTTGTTGTTGTTCTTCTTCTTCTGCTTCTCCTCCTCCTCCTTCTCCTCCTCCTTTTCTCCACTTTCTCATCCTCCTCCGCCTT
>JAPXFY010000014.1:71031923-71046923 GCA_030674185.1 Monoplex corrugatus
ATGTTTTTTGTTTGTTTTTTATTTTGTGTGTTTGCTAATTTGTTTTTGTAGGGGCGAGTCGTTCTAAACTTTCACATTAGAAAGAACAAAGGAAAGTGAACATACAAAAAAAACGTATGTATGTGTGCATGTGCGTGTGCGTGTGCGTGTGCGTGTGCGTGTGTGCCTGTGTGTTTGTGTGTGTGTGAATTTTCTATATACTTGCTTAGATCGTGACAAATCTTTGGTCTTGGAAGGCAAAATGAACACGTTTTAGAAGCATACTGGACGAAAAGAACATATTTCAAACTGATCCGTTTCATGTGCGAGGCAGAGGTCTGCATGATATAGACTGACTCCCGCACCCTGTCCACCAGCATCCTGCATTGTCAACCATGTTAGCAAAGCATGAACTTTAACTCTTTCACTCCCCTCACCTTCCTGCCTATGAACACTCATTTTGTTGGATGTAACAGGGAAACATTCCTTATTGCGGGATCTATTACAGACTTACATGATGGACAAGGTCGTGTCGTTAGACGACCACTTGCAACAATATACATTGATGGAAACAGAAAAACAGTGAAAAGAACGTAGTACAGATTGGAACACTGTAATAGTTCACACTAAGCGGCAATAAAATAACTGACGTCGTAGGTTGAGCCACTTGGAAATGCGTGGCGCCATCTGTTCTTCGCTTCAAAACGGGGTCAAAACTTCATGAGCTTCATGTGATGTTGTGATAATAGAAATGACAAATGCTATCGCTTCGTATTATTTTAAGCAATTAGTCCAATCGGTTCATCAGATACGATGATCTCTCTCTCTCTCTCTCTCTCTCTCTCTCTCTCTCTCTCTCTCTCTCTCTCTCTCTCTCTCTCTCTTATCTTCATTCAAAGGACAGAGACAATTAAAAGACAGTATTCGACTTATCCTGGAATGTTTTTTTTGTATTCTTTCAGTCGGTATCAGTACGCTTATATGTGTACATGTGAGCTTGTCTTTGTAAATGAAACATTATCGTTCAACTTATTGTTATTTTTCTTGTTTAAAGCCCAGCCGACTGCGTATAGCCATATCAGGGCTATCACCGCTTCAAAAGATGCAAAATTTCAACATGGGGAGAAAAGAAAAAATTAAGTACACATATCAATGCATTCGCGCACATAATCTAAGGACATGCCCCTGGCGTTGACCATTCCGTCCAATTTATTGCACAGGGGATTTTTTAAAAAAACACCCCTGAATACAAATCTAAGCATAACTAAGACCACCAAAACATATAAAACGGTTATAAATTACTTAAAATCGCTTCTGCATATCTCACCTACCTAAAGCCAAAAATGCACTTAATACATGTACCAAATTACCAGTCCTAAGAAAAAGTACGTCAGACTTTATCGAACACATACAGGAGAATGGACCATTAAGGCAGAAAATGATAGGAAGAAATGACAAAGCCAAGGAAGAAGGCAGAAACAAAGAGAGTAACACAAAAAAGGAAATTTCTAGCACAGAATTTCCAGAAGGTGGGGATACTATTTATACTGAAAGAGCCCCCGGCATCCCCACTTGAAAATGCGTGGCGCCATCTGTTCTTCGCTGGAAAACAGGGTCAAAACTACTTGACTTGCATGCAATGTTGTGATAATAGAAATGGCAAATGTTATCTCTTTGTGCTGTTATTTTAAGCAGTTAGTCCAATCGGTTCAGCGGATATGATAACCTCTCTCTCTCTTCCCTTATCTCTATTCAAAGAACTGAGAAAATTGAATATTCGACATCCTGAAATGTTTGCTTATTCTTTCACTCTGTAACAGCACACTCATATGTGTACGTGCGTGCTTGTCTTTGTATATTGAAACACTATCTTTCAACTTACTGTTATTATGTTTGTTTACAGCGAAGCCGACTGCGTAGAGCTGTGTATCAGGGTTACGTATAACCGATTCAAAACATACACAATACTTCCAGAGGAAAACAAGGAATGGAAAATTAAGTAAACACATCAATGCCCTTGCGCAAATAATTTAAAGAAATGCCCCTAGCATAGACCATCATCATCATCATCATCAGGTACCCTGCCGCATGGCGTTGGCGACCATGGACTTCCAACCATCTCTCTCTCTCGTTGTCCCCAGCATCTCCCCCACCCTCCTCATCCCCAGCTACTTTGCAAGTCCGACCAGCATTCTCTCCCTGGGTCTACCTGGTACTCTCTTTCCCTCCAGCTTTCCCGTTGTGACCAGGTGCCCCAATTCCCCTTTCCTCATAAAATGGTCTATAAATGTTGCTTGTCTCTTCCTAATCTTCCTTATGAGTGATCTACTTGTGTCTGCCTCCATCAAGACTGTCTCGTTTGTTTTCTTTGACCACTCCGTCCAATTCATCGCACAGGGCATTTAAAAAACACTCCTGAATACAAATATAAGCATACCTAAGGATACCAAACATTTGCATATATATAAAAACTGGCATAAGTTACCTAAATTTGCTTCAGTATATTTCACCTCCCTAGAACCAAATACGCACTTAATAAATGTACCCAATTATCAATTCTAAGAAAAAGTACTTAAGACTTTATCGAACACATACAGGTGAATGGACCAACAAGGCAGAAAATGATAGGAAGAAATGACAGAAAACAAAGGAACAAGGCAGAAACAAAGAGTAACAGAAAAGAAGAAATCTCTGGCACAGAATTTCCAAAAGGTAAGGATACTATTTATACTGAAAAAGGCCCCGGCATCCCCACGAGGGGGTGGCTGAAACAATAAACATCTGGCGAAAAGAAATAATCAACTAAAAGATATGTCCTGTCACTGTATCATCTAGCTGTGAATCGGATGCAAAAACCCAGTATAAGTTCAATCCTGCTTTGTAACATACATCATTTAACAAACAAAACATGACCAACAACCCGAAAATCGATTCTTGCATGACAAGACCGTTTCAGTGTGACGTTTGGAAGATTCATAATTTATCTCTCCCCCCCCCCCCCAAAAAAAAAAACAACAAAAAAACAAAAAAACTTCAAGGTGTTTCTAGGAGACGCTGAACTACAAGGGAATAGACTGAGCCTGATGGGCAAATCCCATATCTCCCTGGTACATCAATGGCTCTTGATTTACCACACCCTAATCTTTTTTCTTTTTCTTCTTTTAGGATCATCGCACTCAAGGAATTTAACGTTTTGCTCATCTTTTTTTCTTCCCAATTTCTACGCCACCTTATTAATGGCCACAGAAGCTGGCACAGATTTTACAATGCGATGACGAAGATGTCAATGAGGATGATAATCATGATGCTATGGAGTTCCATCTAAGAATGAGCTGCGTGACAGAGCCGTATTCTACGCTTACAATCATAGAAGATCCTGGCATCAACCAAGTCCGAGAGATGCAGCCACCTGCGGTGCTGGTCAGAAGATTTGAGCAACACCCTCAATGACGTATCCGTGACGTGGATAAGACTCGACTGTGTGGTCCCAGTCATCCCAATGAGCCCACAGCACGTCCAACTCTGGGTACGAGCCGGTTTTGAGCTGAAAAATCCAACAATGATTTTCGAAGGGACTGATGGGGATTCGAACCCACAACCTTCCAGTCGGTAATCCGTTGCGCTAACCACTACACCAGAGTGACTGGTTCCCTCCAGACTAATCCTGATTGCCTGGCAATCTGCTTGAGAAGGCAGCAATATCCGGCAGTAGCAGACTTGCAGGAGCAGGAGAAAAGGGATTACTTACCCCCTACACGCGAAGGAGCTCAAAGAGACAGGCCATTTAATTAGTCCTGCTTACGTCTCCTTGTTCTCTGCAATGCAAGCACAAACCTTGCTCAGTAAGATTTAAATCAACATCGAAGAGAAATGAGGATATCGGAGTCAGAAAGACAAGGGAGAGAATAGTGATGAAAGGAGAAGGAAATGGGACAGGGTGGAGTTGAAGACTGATGTAATCTGGCAAAACTGGGATAGAAACTACCTGTTATAATTGTCATTATTTTCATCATCCTTATTTTTATTATGATTATGATTGTTATTATTGTTATATCGTTTTTTGTTATAATTCTTATCATTACTAGTACCACCATCATCAATATTATTTTCACCATCCCTAACATCATCATTAGTATCATCGTCGTCATCATCATCATCATTATTATCATATTACGATTATTATTATTACTGCTGTTATTATTATCACTAATGTTGTTACTATTATTATAACTGCTGCTGTGTTTATTATTATTCTTGTCATTACTATTATCATTAATTTCTGTCAGTAGATTTGTGAACATCAGGATGCTCTCCCCTATGACAGCGCGTCGCCATGGTGCAGCGCCACCGAATTTTTTTAACCAAGACTTCAGAGAAACAAAAAGCCTAATCGGCCTTCAAGACGGACGTGGGAAATCAACCTATATCTCCAATGTTTTTATACAATAGCAGCCCCGCGCATGCCCTACTGTTCACGATTTTCAACTGCCGTGGGGTCTATAGCGTAAGCAGACCAGAAGGCACATGGGTCCGACGTTTTATTTATCTATTTATTTTGTCCCCTCCCAAAGCACTAGACGTTCAGTTCGATTTTCCAGTCAAACTGAGGAGAAAAGTCGAGCCTTTAACGGGGAAACAAACCCTGGGACCTCGAGTTCAGTTACTGGCAGAAGAACGTTTGAACCGTTCTGCCACTCTTCCCCTGAATATTCGGTTGATATCGTTCAATTGTAAGTAGTAGCTGTTGTTTTGCTTTCTCACCCTTCCAACCACAACCACCTCTCTCTCTCTCTCTCTCTCTCTCTCTCTCTCTCTCTCTCTCTCTCTCTCTCTCTGTCTCTCTCCCTCACTCTCTCAAACCTCTCCTCTCTCTCTCGCTCTTTTTCTCTCTCTATCCCCTTCTCTTCAATCTCTCTTTTACTACTTTCTCTCTTTCGCTCTCTCTTTTTGACTACTACTACTGCTCATTCTTTCTCCCTCTGTCTCTTCTCTCTTTTTACTACTACTACTACCACTACTACTACTACTACCACTACTACCTTTCTCCCTCCCCCTCTCTCTCTTTTTCTTTCAGTTACCTTCCTTCTTTGGTTGCCGACAAGACGCACACTTAGCAACTGTCAAAGAAAATGTTTTCACTGAGAAAAGTACCTTACCATCCCAGTGCAAGGACTGCCATTTACGCTAGAAGACATGTTAAAACTTACTTCAGGATATGCCTCTTTGTCTTCTTTTAAAATTGAGGACATGGGACAACCAAGACAGTATTCGTACCGCGATTTTGAGTTCTCGCCAGTCTTCTGTCACAGTGTCACACTCAACATGCTGTATATCGGAGAAAAAAGTCTGTAGTCACAAGTTGACACAGACCTGAAAAAGGCTGAGGCGCACAGACAGAACCTCTCTCTCCCTCTCTCTCCCTCTCCCTTTCTCTCAAACCTCTCAATCTCCTCCTCTCTCTCTCAGCTTTTTCTTATTCTCCCCCCTCTCTCTTCTACTTTTTTTTACTATCTTCCTTTTTCTCCCCCCTTCTCTTTTCTCTTTTTTACTACTACTACAACTCTCTCTCACACACACACACACACACACACACACACACACACACACACCTTCTTTCTATGGTTGCCAGCAGGACGCACAATCAGCGACTGGCTCAAGAAATTGTCATTTTCAGTGAGAAAAAAGTACCTCACCATCTCAACGAAAGGACCGCCATTTACACTAGAAAACATGTTAAAACTCACCACTTCACGAGATGTCTCTTTCAGTCTTTGTCTTCTTTTAAAACTGAGAGCAGGGGCAACCAAGACAGTCACTGTAGGTATGTCACAATCGGCGATTACGCGTGCGCGAAAACTGCAGCGGAAGACTGACCGGCGTGGCGGCACATGTGAGAGGGTAGGCAAACAATCGCTGTTTGCTTCGTTAATGTATTCAAGTGTCCGATAATTACCGATCTGAATACCGAAGTCCGTACTTTTCCCATGATGATCGGGTCATTTTCACGAGCTTCCTCTGATTTGCTGACGTGGCAGTGGTGGTGTGACTTTTGGTGTTTGCGGCCGTATCTCCCAAACTTACAGGTTATGATTATATTGTCAAGTGAATTAATTACCAATAAGAACATGCATTTTCCTGCTTATGTGTAAAATTTGGTGCAGATGTATCGACAGAAAAACATTTTAGGCCATATTACAGATAGTGGGTGTGGTGACCGTTGTTATTGCCTTGTTCACAATGGCCGCAAGACTTTTTAGTGCCGATTAACCGTTTTCTTTTTGTCATACCAGCTGAACCTATTGGAATATTTTCTTCATTTTTCACGACATACAAGACAATGCATTTTTAGTGTACTGTGTAAAATTTGGTGAAAAGTTATCGTCTATGACTGGAAATACAAGCTTCAGTTTGACGCTGGTTGTCAGTCTAGCTGACTCAGCAAACTGTGTCGATGGGCAGCCGAACTTCGAAGGTCTGCTGCCCCTCATTATCAGCTTCTAGACTTCTGGACTTCAGATTGTCAGATTGGATAAGATTAAAACTCACACTACTACTAACTAGGCACGTTTAGCAAGAATCATAGTGTAGATCTAAATAGGACTACAATAGTTAAGGATGGTGAGGGACAATGGATATTGGTCATGTAGTAGTGTCTCATCTCCTGATATGTGTACACCCACACAACAGTCTTGATGACTGATGTTTGACAGACGCAGCTCAGTGACAACACACACTCACACACACTCACTACACACACACACACAGAGTAAATACCCAAAGGTGTGATGAGCCGATGCACAGTAATGCTGAACTTCTAAATTTAATATTATCACACTGAAAAAAATCTTGAATTTTCCAAATATAAAGCCTAGGTAGGCCTACAATGATTAAGATTAATGCTTTAAATGTGATTTTTTTTATTTCAAATATTCAATATATGCCTTTTAAATTGGTGTGTGTCCAACTGAGCTTAGGCCTATAGGCCTACTGCATTAATGTATGGGCATGACAAACCTCCATCTTTTTTCACTTTTAGTTTGTTTTGTTCCTGTCTAAAGTGCACAAGGATGCTTTGATATGGACTGTTGGCACTGTATAGGTCTAAATACAATGATTATTAGGTGCTAGTAATTGTGATTTATAACTAGTAGTAGTAGTCCTTGTCTGTCATTACTGTTACTGTTGTCATTCAAATGTCTCATAGTGGGTAAGGTCTTTATTCATCCAGATAAAATCAGCGACTCCGATGCCACCCTCTCCCCACCTGGGTATGAGTGGGATGACTCAGAATGTTTCATCGTCCAGTCACAGACTGATGCCATTGTAAGTGGATATTTTGATAATTTTTGTGCAAGACTGACATATGTAGGCCTGTACAGTCAGTCAGCTCATCTTCTCTTGCTGTGTTGATTCACTTAACACATGTTTTAGGATTGTCTCATCTTAACGGTAAATAAAACAGATGCATGAAGTTCTCAAAACAAAAGCTTCTGATGGTGATAAAATGTCATCTTAAGTCAGCTTGAGCATTGTGCTTTCCATTTCTCACACCATCTCTTTGGAATTCACTGTCAGTTGAACCAAAGGATCTGTCAGGTCTTTCTCACTTGACCTGCCTGTTCCACAGGTCAATTGTCATGATATATATATGCACTGCCACTTTCTATCTACTGGTCATGTCCTGCTGTGCAATAATTCATGTTTGTACACATATTGAGTGAGTTTGAAAAGAAAACTTTATTACCAGAGGTTTGCTCTGTAGCCTATATAATGTACGTAGGCTATTTATTATTCTCATTATTTCTTTGGGTTTTGGCATTTTAAATGGGAGAGGTGGTTTTAATGCATGAAGTCTTCATAATTGTATCTCTCACATGAATACATGTACACTAGAGACAGAATAGCACGTATACATTTGCTTAAGTGGAACTTTTGAAGACATTGGCATTTGAGAAAAGAATGCTTTTCAGGACAAGAGCCCTCCAGCCTTAAACACTATTAATGATAATGCCAATAATCATCAGGGATATAGTGGGTTGGGCTTTAAACACTATTAATCATGATAATGCCAATAATCATCAGGGATACATAGCCACCCTTTCATATGAATTTAATGATGTGGAGCAATCATTTTCATCACTGTATCAGATGGAGAGGAGGAAATGGCACAGTTGTACTGAGAAGAACAGTGACTTGTATGCTGCATGTATTTAGCAAAAAATTCTTGGGAGAGGTCAACAGCAAAATGATGTCAAGAGAAGCCTTCCTGTCAAGCGTGTACACTCTAAGGGGACTGGGGTGTGTCTAGGTAATGACACTTGGATACCCTTCATGTATAATCTTTAATTTTTTCATTTTTGTTATTGTTTAGATTTTCATTTGACATGTTTGGTTTTACACAGATGACTTTCACGATTCCATTCTTACAATGTCTGCACATTTTTGTAATCTCTTCATTTAGCAAGCTGTAAATGTGACTATGGATTCTGTGCTTTTTTGTGTATGTGTGGACTATTTGTATGTAACTCATGTAAATATTTTTCAGAATTTTGTTTTTGCAATGTAGCTTATTTTTATGTCTGGTGTTTGTGCGTGTATGTTATGATATATTTCTGCTGATGCCCTTTTCATCTTGTTACCTGTTCTGTGTATTTATTTTGATATAGCATTATGCATTAAAACATTTGTAACCAAATATTGTCCGTCTTTGTGTTTTTGTTTGCATTTAATTTTGTTTTTTGAGTGATATGCATACTGGTACATGTACATATATATATAATATATATATATATATATATATATATATATATATATATATATATATATATATGCACACTTATAACACACATGCACACACACATATTTATGTACATAACACATTATCTTTCATGTTGTATGACAGCTTATGAAAAAGTGTGTGATTACGCAAGGAAAAAAACCAAAACTTTTTGAAAAAGGTCTGCTTGTCAGGGTAAATAATTGAAAAGATACACTGTCCTTACTACCAGCTGAATTTTTAATTCAAAATTGCAATATGAACTTTCCAGATGTGCAAGTTATAAACCAATTCAGTCTGTGAATCTTTTTTCCCCTCAGAACAGCTTAATTAGTAATTAATCTGTAATCTCTAGTCTTAATAAAGACTCATTTCTATGTTACCAGGAAACTTGGTTTTTTTCAGTGAAATATTCAAACAATTTTCATGTCTATTTTTAAGGGGTTTTATACTACCATCACAGGCTCTCAATTTTTTATTTTGATTAATCAATATGAATATATTTACATCACATATATCTATACACACATGTAGGCCTATATGATATATAATGATATACATAGGCCTACATATCTCATAATTATAAACATCTGTATATAAAAACCAAGAGGTATTTAATAAATAGACAGGTTGACAACTTCTTAAAGGCGGTTGTTCATGAAAAACTGTAATTAATTGATTATTACATAAAGATTCAGCCTAATGGCATTGAATAACTGTTGTAATTTATCATTATAATTATCTTGAGGCTTCACTCAACAATTTTCAAGTAAGAAATTTGATGATTTTGGAAACTGTAAAGATTTTAGGAATCTCAATTAATTTTCGCTTTAGCCAGTTGAGGCAATTAATGAATTAATTCCTAATTAATGCAAAAACCCAGAGATTCATGAAAGTCGTAATCATCTTGGCTAAACAAAGACCTTTCTATGGATACTTGATTTTTTTCAATCGGTTCAGTCGTTCCAAAGTTATGGTGCTTTTTGTGATGAAACGGCACATACGCGGTCACAGTTTTTGCTATGTAATCCAATGAAGGAAAACGTCGAAAATTTAATCATTAAAAAAATCGTAACTTTCGTCACAGACAATCAATCAAAGAACTTTTTATACCATTTTAAAGTTCTTTTTTTGCTCTTTTCAATGGTGGTAATTACATATTTATTAAAAATATTTGAAATTTTTTGTAACATACCTAGACAGTGGTCGTACTGCATTTTTGAGTTCTGGCCGGTCTTCTTCTGTCATACAGTGTCACGCTCAACATCCGGTGAAAAAGTCAGTCAGAAGTTGACAGAGAACGGACGAGGGCCGAGACACTCACAGATAGAACCGTGTTCATCCAAAGGCAAATTTGAAGATTCTTCGTCCACGTCCCGGCAATTTCTAACCGTACTCCACCCAGTCTGTTGTACTGTACTGTACTAATGCTGACAGTTTGAAAAGCCGACATGTGCAAAGCGTGACAACTCCGCTACCCCGTGCAATCTGCCTTGTTTTTCACGTGAATCACACAGCCTGTCGTCGTCAAGTTTGCTTTCCCTTGCGTTGTTTTCTGTTCGTTTAACCCTTTGATTCCCTTCAACAACCCTCCCCCTATCTACCAATTGCAAAAACTTAACCCTTTGACTCTCTCACCCTTTTCCGTCAGCTTCCTGCAGGAAACTGGTGGAAAGGGTGAGGGAGTCAGGGTTAAGTAGGAAGCAGGTGGAAAGGGTGAGGGAGTCAAAGGGTAAGCTTTTGCTTTTACTACTATGGTTGACAATGCAGGATGCTGGTGGACAGGGTGCGGGAGTCAAAGGTTAAAGCCCAGCCGACTGCATAGAGCCATATCAGGACTAATAACCCGTTTCAAAACATACACCATACTTCAACAGCAAAAAAAGAAAAAGGAAATAAAGTACACACGTCAACGCATTCGTGCACATAGTCAAAGGAAATGCCCCTGGCGTTGATCACTTCATCCAATTTATCGTACAAGAGAATTAAAGAAAAACGGAATACAAATCTAAACATAACTAAGGACACTAAAATATATCTATAAACGGGCATAAATTGGTTAAAACTGCTTCTGCACATTTCATTTCCCCAGAGCCAAAAACAGGAAAGCTGGAGGGAAAGAGAACACCAGGTAGACCCAGGGAGAAGATACTGGACGCACTTGCTGAGTGATTGAGGACAGGGAGGGTGGAAGATGTACTTGCAGCGCCAAGGGATAGATTCATATGGAGGGCCATGATCACCAACGCCATGCGGCAGGGCACTTGATGATGGTGACAGAACCAAAAATGCACTTAATCCATTTACCCAGTTATCATTCCTAAAGAAAAAGTACATAGACTTTATCGAATAAATACAGGTGAATAGACCAACAAGGCAGAAAATGGTAGGAAAAAATGACAGAAAGCATTGTTGTCTCGCCTGATAGTGATGCAGATACATACACAGTGACAGTTAGACCTGATGACAGCAGTTCCCAAAACAGTGAATCAGGGTGAAAATGTAAATGTTGATAGTGATGAAGAAGATGAAGGAGGGGTGGATGTAAGTGGTTAGGATAAGAGTACAACGAAATCTGACACAGACAGGGGAAATAACTTGACATGTGCTGCAGGTGTTACTAATGTTGAACTAAGTGACAGCAGCGAAAACTCTGCAAGACAACACAACACAAACAGCCTGTTGATGAGCCAGATATTCGATATTCTGATATAATGACGAAAATTCAAGAATTATCGCGGAAAATGGACACAACTCTTGAAACTTTTCAACCGAGGTGTAAAACATAATGGCGTTGAGAGTGACAATTATCTAAAATCGACCATGAATGTCATGACTGCTGTGTGTAAAGACTCCCACACCAGATCTGGCGCTCTCGTCATATCTCGTGTAAAATATTCTCTCTCGTGCGCATATCTGTTTATGTCCCTTTGAATATGTAGTGATGATCAACGACCTTATTTGCATTTTTGTACTGCCGTGATATGGATCATATTCGGTTTTTGTTTGTTTGTTTGTTTCTTCTGTCACAGTGGATTTACCATATGAAATTCGGGCTGCTGTCCCCTTTGAGAGCGCGTCGCCGCAGTGCAGCGCCACCCAATTAAATTTTGACCAAGACTGATGAAAGAAGATTAATCTGTTCCAGACATTGGCAATATACACTTCCTCGTTTAACTATATATTTTTTATTCACTTGCATTACATTTTTTTCAGAATTAATTAAACGTTAGGTCATAACGTTCAAACAGAATGTAATCTATACGAAATCTAATAGTTTCTTGCAAGGAAGACATATCATTTCAGTAGAACTTGGGTATTTCGGTCTGATTCTTATTCCAGTAGATAAAACTATTCGATAAAAAGGTGAGGAGAAGAAGGGAAATTTTGCTGCCAACATTGGACCATTATGAGCAACATAATGACCGTAAACCTTCACACTTTCAATAAACATATAAAAAAGTTTCTAAACGTATAAATTGAACTTCTTTCTAGTTGGTTTGTTGTTGTTCTTGTTGTTGTTGTTGTTGTTCTTCTTCTTCTTCTTCTTCTTCTTCTTCTTCTTCTTCTTCTTCTTCTTCTTCTTCTTCGTCTTTTGCTTCTTCTTCTTCTACGTTTATTGCATGCTTATGTTTTTATTTGCTTCCACTCGCAAACAAATTCCGAAGAAAATACACAGACTAAAGCCGAAATTAAAAGCAAACAGACAGGTTTGAAAAAATCGTCTTAAGACACGAAACGAAAGGAACAAAATCACAAGACAAGCAAGAAGTGAACAACAACAAAAGCAAAATGTTAAGGGAAAAAAAAAAAGGAAAAAAAAACTTAATAAAGTAGAAGAAGGCAGAAATGAAAGAAACGTGCGGGCAGCAATATCCTCCGAGAAGTGGGCGAAGGAGAGAGGAGAGGTTGGAACATCCAGAAAATCTCACTCCTGGAGAAGCCAGATCTTAGGGATAAGCTGGAACGTGTGTCCTTGCTGCGCTGCCATGTTTGCTGAAATCTCCTCCTAAGCGGTAAATGGTGTGAAGGGGAATTATATTGCAATCTGCTCACAATGTGTCAGAATCGGGGAGATGAGAAAAAGTAAGTTGTCTCTCTGTCTCTCTCTGTCTCTAGCTCTGCCTGTTTCTCTGTCTGTCTGTCTGTCTTTCTCTCTCTCTATCTACTCTCTCTCTCCCTCTCACACACATACTCCCTCCTCTATCTCTCCTCTCTCTCTCTCTGTCACACACGTACTCTCTCTTTCTGTCTATCTCTCTTTCTCCTCTCTATTTCTCTTTTTTCTCTTTCTCTGTCCCTCTCTCTCTCTCTCTCTCTTTATATATATATATATATATATATATATATCTGTTTATCTTTGTCCGTCTATCTATCTACCTACCTGCCTACCTACCTACCCACCTACCTACCTATCTATCTATCTACGTACTACTATCTATCTATCTATCTATCTACTATCTCTCTGTCTGTCTTCTGTCTGTCTGTCGTAGTCCTGATACGGCTCTACAGCAGTCGGCTGGGCTTTAAACAACAATAACAATAAGAATCTATCTGTCTGTGCGGCTATCTGTCTAGCTATCTGTCCATCTATCTATCTATCTATCTATCTATCTATCTATCTATCTGTCTCTCTGTCTGTCTGTCAGTCTGTCTGCTGTCTCTGTCTAGCTGTCTGTCTGTGTCTAGCTTACTGTCTGTCTGCTTGTCTAGTCTATCTGTCTGTTTTGTCCTGTCCTGTCCTGTAATGTCTGTCTGTTTGTCTTCTTCTCTCTGTCTCTGTCTTTGTAATCTGTCTGTCGTCTGTCTGTCTATCTATCTGTCTGTCTGTCTAGCTATCTGTCTGTCTGTCTAGCTATCTCTCTGTTTTGTCTGTCTCTGTCTCTCTCTCTGTCTATCTATCTATCTATCTGTCTGTCTACTATCTATCTGTCTATCTATCTATCTGTTTCTGTCTTTGTAATGTGTCTGTCTGTCTATTTGTCTATCTGCCTGTCTGTCTGTCTAGCTATCTGTCTGTCTACATATAGCTATCTGTCTATCTTTCTATGTGTGTATGTATGTATGTATGTATGTATGTATGTATGTATGTATGTATCTATCTGTCTGTCCATATATCTATTATTTGTCTTGTCTGTCTCTGATCTGTCTAGCTATCTGTCTGTCTGTCTATCTACCTTTCTATCTACCTTTCTATCAATCTATCTATCTATCTGTCTGTCTATCTATCTATGTATCTATTTGTCTGTCTGTCTGCTTCTGTCTAGCTATCTGTCTGTCTGTCTATCTACCTTTCTGTCATCTATCTATCTATTATCTATCTATCTATCTATCTTTCTTTCTGTCTGTCTGTCTGTCTTTTAATGACAACATTGACAATCCATTTGGAAGCAAACTGTGAACTGTCATGTAGGCCTACTGTTTACGTGTGGATCAGGGCTAGATGTGGGCTGAGAGAATTGGTGTGATGGGGACAATAAATTGTGTTGGGAGCGGATAGGGACTGTGTGTTGTGTTGTCATGGAATATGTTATTTTGACGTGGGTATGTGGGGCATTGCATGGTCCCTTCTTACTGGGTATTGAGAGGGAAGGGGGGGGGGGGGCACACTTTATTTTTAACTCTGTACATTTTTTTTTACTCTATACCGTTACTCACTAAATGTGACCAACGAATGTGTCGATACGACTTCAGCCCAAAAAAAAAAAACTCAAAAAACAATAATAATATCTTCTTTTTTTTTTGACTGGGAGGTCGTGGATTCAAATCCCGATTATTTAAAATGTATTTCGGGACTTTCTAAATCTAGTCGGCTGCGGGAATTTCCAATCCCAGTCGTCTGCGGGAACTTCTGTTTATTTACTTACAAACACTTACTTACTTACTTACTTACTTACTTACTTACTTACTTACTTACTTACTTACTTATTATTACTTAACTTACTTACTTAACTTACTCACTTAACTTACTTACTTAATACTCTAACTTACTAACTTACTTAACTTACTTACTACTCACTCACTTACATATCTATCTGTTTCCTCTTTTCTTTCCTCAGAAGTGAACGACAGACTGGCGGCACGTCATCCACTTCAGGAAAGCACCACTGAGGGGAGTTGCACAAATATCCTGACTGACACCGCATGTATCTGTATTCTTGGGCCTGGTGGAACGCCTGATATACTAACCCGACTCCCTCACCCTATCCAACAACTGCAAAAAAATTAACCCTTCGACTCCCTCA
>JAPXFY010000014.1:71051923-71056923 GCA_030674185.1 Monoplex corrugatus
CTTATACGCGAGTTGGCTGGGCCATGCTGATATGACTTGCTGTTTTCCAGACCTGCCAACTAAGTCCTCAGCTGGAACCCAGGAGGACAACGAAGGAAAGGAAGACCAGAAAACGAACTGGCACCAAACGGTTGACAGAGACCTACAACTGGTGGACACTCACTGGAGTGATGTCCTCAGACTCTCTGTCAACCAGAGTCAGTTGGAGCGTTCTTGCTGCCTCATGCATTGAAGGACGCGGGTGCGCCTGAGCACGGGAGTAGCTGTGACCTTGGAATTGTGCAAAGATCGTCCAATTTTCAGTATTCCTCAGTCTGACTCAAAGTAGTTCTAAATCAATGTGAGGACACATGTCCAGTTATACGTCAGTTGGCTGGGCCATGCTGATAAGACTTGCCGTCTTCCAGACCTGCCAGGTCCTGAACTGGAACCAAGGAGGACAACAAAGGAAGGGAAGACCAGTAAACGAACTGGCATGGAAACGGTTGTCAGAGACCTACAACTGATGGATAGACGTAAGAGTGGTGTCCGTCGGAGCGTTCTTACTGTCTGTTATACGTGCGTGCGCGTGCACACACACACACAAGCAAGCGCGCACGCACAGACACACACGTACACAAACACACGCACGCATACAATTTCACACACACACACACACACACACACACAAACACACACACACACACACACACACACACACACACACACACACACACACAATTACACAGACACAGACATGGACACACACACAGACACAGACAGACAGACAGACAGACACACACACACACACACATTTTCTATCGGTATGAAATTATCTCACATACACGCACGCACGCACGCACGCACACGTACACACACATTTCCTATCGGTATGAAATTTTCTCCCTTTTCTTCAACAAAATATTGTTAAAAAATATATGCACGATAGAAAACACAAATAAAGACAAACAAAATGACATATAAAAAAAACACAAAGCAAATAAAGACAAACAGAATGACATTAAAAAACCAAAACAAATAAAGACAAACAGAACGACATCGAGACAGAAAGAGCAAACATACAGGCAAAACTTAAAGAGGAAAATCTTTAAAGACAACAAGCCAACATGACGCAGGACCAGGTGACATTAAGGGGAAGCAATATCCGTCCTGGGGTCGTGTCACACGTATCGTGACCACTTGATCTCAGAAGTGGAGAAAAGGAAAGAGAGACGCTGAGAGGCCTGGACAAACAAAACCCATCCTCTTCTCTTCCCCAGCCTCGCAAATAACGCTTACCCCGTGCTGTGTTTTGCCACATTGAAATTGAACTCTGCTTTTTGAATCTCTTCGCTTAACCCTCTCACTCCCGCACCCTATATCCACCAGCACCCTGCATTGTTAGCCAATGAGACAGCAAAGCAGAAACTTAATCCTTTGACTCCCTCACAATATATCCACCAACATCCTGCATTGTAAGCCAATGACTGCAAAGCAAAAATTTAACCCTTTGACAACCGCACCATATATCCACCAGCATCCTGCATTGTCAGCCGATGACTGCAAAGCAAAAACTCAACCCTTTGATTCCCGCACAATGTATCCACCAGCATCTTGCATTGTTATCCAGTGACAGCAAAGCAAACACTTAACCCTCTGATTCCCGCACTCTATATTCATTAGCATCCTGTATTGTTAGCCAATGAGACAGCAAAGTAAAACCTTAACCCTTTGACTCCCTCACACTATCCACCAGCTTCCTGCAGGAAGCTGGTGGATAGGGTGAGGGAGTCAAGAGGTTAAGTTTTTGCGGTTGGTGGATAGGTTGCAGGAGTCAAAGGGTTAAGCGTTTTAATCTTGATGATGTTGACAGACAACAAACGTTACATGCGATATCAAAACAGCGAAAAGTGTCTGTGAATGTACGCTTTTGTTATTACTGCCATGACGTTGTTATTGTTGTAATCGTTGTCGTATCGTTGTCATCGTCATCGTCATCGTCGTGTCATTATTGATGTTGTTATTGTTGTTGTGATTGTTTTTGCATCTGGTTCCGTTTCGTTTATCTGTTGATTGCTATTGTTACTGTTATTGTTGTTGTTGTTGTACTTACTGTTCCGTTTATTTATCTGTTAATTGCTATTGTTATTGTTGTTGTTGTTGCTGCTGTTCTTCCTACTGGCTCCATTTCGTTTATCTGTTAATATCTATTGTTATTGTTCTTGTCGTTGTTGTTGCTGCTCTTGTTACTGGTTCCGTTTCGTTTATCTGTTGATTGCTATTGTTATTGTTGTTGTTGTTATTGTTGCTGTTCTTGCTACTGGTTCCGTTTCGTTTATCTGTTAATTGTTATTGTTATTGTTGTTATTGTTGCTGTTCTTGCTACTGGTTCCGTTTCGTTTATCTGTTTATTGTTATTGTTATTGTTGTTATTGTTGCTGTTCTTGCAACTGGTTCCGTTTCGTTTATCTGTTAATTGCTATTATTACTGTTGTTGTTGTTGTTATTATTCTTGATAATGGTAGTTTTGTTTATCTGTTACTCAGCCCTCATATGTCGGACCTATGGGAGAGTCCATCTAGCACACAAACACTTTTTAACATTGACATATGCCTCAGTAATATAGTCAAAGATTCAAAATATGATAAAACATTGCTGGACCTTCTCATTGGTTTGAGAGATCAGTAAGCCATACTCGGGGTGGGGGTGGGGGATGGGGGGTTTATTTTAACCTCCTGGTACAGGCCTTCAAGTATGATAGTAGACTTTCAGAGGATTGAAGTTTTATGTTTGCGTGTGTGTGTGTGTGTGTGTGTGTGTGTGTGTGTGTGTGTGTGTGTGTGTGTGTGTGTGTGTGTGTGTGTGTGTGTGTGTGTGTGTGTGTGTGTGTGTGCGTGTGTGTGATGGAAAATAGTTGAAACATAGACAACCGCATGGGCAACTGATCCTGCTAAAGGATGATTATATTTTATGAAGCATAGCGCAGTCAGATATCAAACTGTATGCCAAGACGACATTTGTCTGTCTAGAATCAGTCTTTACAATGCTAAACAGGATTCAGCTGTAATCGGAAAACACAAATGAACTTGTTTCTTGTTCGTTTGTCGTTTGTTTAATTGTTTGTTTTGCTTGTTTGTCTGTGTGTGTGTGTGTGTATGTGTGTATGTGTATGTGTGCGTGTGTGTGTGTGTGTGCGCGTGTGTGTGTGTGCGTGTGTGTGTGTGTGTGTGCGTGCGTGTGTGTGTGTGTGTGTGTGTGTGTGTGTGTGTGTGTGTGTGTGTGTGTTCTTTTGTTAGTTTGTTTTTTTTGTTTTTTGTTTTTTAGTTGATGGTCTCAAAAGTGGCATTCAGATGATAGTAACTTTTAGTTGGTTAAGTTTAAAAAAATGAGAGAAATCCTAATAAATGTATCCAAGACACAAATCATTTTGAATCAGATGAGAAGGCATAAATAAATAAACAAATAAATAAATATGAAAAAACAGAGAAAGTTCTACTGGCTACCACCATCCCACCCGCACCCCCCACATACACACGAATGTGCGCGGACAACAAACCATTTGCAAATTCCGTCAAGCTTTCTAAACAACTCTTTGACTTAACGTTTCTCGTATTTCATTCTCTAATAACCCAGATGATAATATTTTAGAATGCTTGAATCTCACAAGGAAGAGAGTAGAGGCAGAAAGGTAAAATATCTGATAGCAGAAAACAACAACAACAACTCTGGAACCGGCCATGCATCATGTTTGCTGCATGCATCATCATCATGAAGGTGCGTGCATTTCTTCCACTTCGAGATGGAAGGTTGACATTTGTGATGGAACACTCGCAGACATCGGCCATTTGAGGGGAAAGTGGCGGGTTTTTTTCTGGCTAGGACTACCATTCCCTGAGTGAAGATGAATCAATCCCACAGTGTGATAAGAACTTGTTCCCACCACTTTAACACACACGAGAGCGATAGATAAGGCTGACCATAACGCCACCCTATTCAGAAAAGATCGTGGCTGAACGAAACATGGGGAAAACATAGCTTACAGAATCGGATAATTCCAGAGCTAAGTCAGTGCCATAAAACATCCAAGTGTGAAAGACAGGGGCAATAAATCAGCAAGGAAGAAAGAGATACTGGTTTGGGTGACATGAATAATTCTGAGCTAAGAGAACTACCAAAACTATGAAATGATGTTACTGTTACTGTTATTGTTATTTTTTGTGTAAAGCCCAGCCGACTGCGTAGAGCCATATCAGGGCTAAAACCCGTTTCAAAACTTACTACTTTAACATGGAAATAAAAAAAAAAAAAGAAGAAAATTACATGCACATATCAATGCATTCGAGCACATTTCTAAGGAAATGCCCATGGCGTTGACCACTCCGTCCAATTTGTCACACAGGGATTTAAAAAAACCTGAAAGACCTAAAATTGCTTCCGCGTATCTCATTTCCCTTGAGCCAAGAGACGCTAAGAAGAAGAAATGGAGAAGGGAAAGCAAAATATAACGTTATGTAACGGTATAAAGACGGCGCCTTGCGTTCCACTGAAACTTGCACTCGCTGCTGCAGGCATGTTTGCTAGAACATCTTATCGTCCTCTTTGGGGAAAACCTGGTGATATTCATCTCCAGATCGAAAGTTCACAATTGTGATGCAGTACATGATGAGGGGGAAAGCGGTTCGTTTTCTCTACGTGGAGGACCACTCCCTGTGTGAAGATAAAGATAAATCAATTTCATAATGTTTAAAACAAAACAAAAACAAAAACAACAACAACAACTAAAAAGCTCACCCATTTATCACTTTCGCATGCATGAGGGCAATAATCGGGACTTTGAGAACGTAAATGAAAAGAAAAAACACACATTAAAAAAAAACAACAACAAAAAAGCGCAGGGAAAATATTGCATATAGAATAAATACACCAGGCTAAATCAAAGGGAACAAACAAAGACAGAGAAAAAAGTAAAAGAAGATAAATGGGTCAGGACAAAGTCACCAGAAAAACGAACCACTTCCCCC
>JAPXFY010000014.1:71061923-71066923 GCA_030674185.1 Monoplex corrugatus
GCCGCTACTTCAACGCCAACGAGTGCACCAAAGAAAACTCTCTCTAAACGTCTCCCCCGGCGTAGAAGGGAACTTGACAGAATGAAGCATGGGGACAAACACTGAATGTAGCTTCAGACAGATAAGAGAGCGCAGTCAGTGCGTGAAGAACAAAAGTTGAAAAAGAAAAAAAAAAAAACAGAATTGTAAAATTGTAAAAAGAAAAAAAAAAAAAGTATTGGTAAATTTAGTGAAAAGAAAAAAATAGACACTTTAACAAAATGGACGGGTTCCAGAGAAGAGAAATCAGCACAGTGGCACGGTGAATTTTAGACTTAAAAAAAAAAAAAGAAAAGTAAAAAGAAAAGGGAAGGAATGACAAGCTTGAATGGAACAGTGACGTACAAGTTATCTCTTAACTGCAATTTCTATGAAAATAAGTAATGTTCAAAGCATAGTTACGAATTACGAAAGGTAAGATCAGTCTTATTCTTCCACGTAAGTTTCTCATGAAAGCATCTTTGAAATGAATTTACTGAGCAAATTTAAAATAAATGTTATTATATGATACACATATACAGCACATATACACTACACACACATATACATACAGATCAAAACATACACACATACATACATACACAACACACACACACTATACATGTACACACATAATAAACAATACAATAACAACATAACAAAGCAAACAACATCAACACACACACTTCACAACACTTACAGCGATCATCACAGAAACACAAAAGAAACCCTGGATACGTAGGACACACACATACATAACACAACTACATTTCAGTACACACACGTTACATAACCAAACACAAACACAAACACACACTACAATTTTAAATCAATATAATATATAGATTGAATGAGACAGATACAATAAGCAAAAGAAACAAGAGGGAAAACAACTATGCAATATCTGTCTCTGTCACAATTTGTTCACTTACACGACATCACAGAACTAAAAGAATACTGGATAGGTTGAGGAAATAAAACATCTCGTTTGCAGGGAACACGTCAAACGCAAAAAAAAAAAACCAACTCAATGTTATATCATATAGAAGATGTGAGGGACAGTCACAAACAAGCCAGAACAAGATTGAGCAGCCAGATTGGTTAAGAAGATGTAGATTCCATGGACAGCAAAAAAAAACAGACAGTCTTGATGAGCAGACACAATAGTATCATAGGAGATTGGAAAAACAGGCAACATTATGCCTTTATGAGGAAGGGAGATTGGAGCACCTGGTCACAACGGGAAAGCTGGAGGGAAAGAGAGCACAGGAGACCCAGGGAGAAAATGCTGGACGGACTGCAGAGTGGCTGGGGACGAGGGGTGGTGGAAGATGCAATGCGAATAATGGGGGTCAACGAGAGCACTGATGAGATGATACTACGTTTAACGGATGAATAACGTGCAACCACTGGTTACAGTGCACAGGCTCAACGCAATGTGTGGATGCATGCGGTAAAAGGAACGGAACCGTTGCACTCCGTTCCGCCGTTCTTGAGCTCGCGCTGCGTGTGTCCGAGCACCGTGCGCGAAACTACTTCGCCACAACCCAGCAACTCAGGCAACTCGTGTAAAGGTCCAACTCCACACAACGTTGGGCTTGCAACTGATGCAACTACGAAAACATTATCGCCTAGGACAATATTATTTCGGTCAACTACACGTACAACTAAATGATTTTACCGAAAAGTGACACCTCAACAAGATTGCCTGGAGTCGCGGGTTAATAGGTTGCATGGTATGCAACGATTAGTTGCACGCTAGTTGCACGTCGTGTAACGGGCATAAATAGAAAGCAAAATAGGACTAAAACTGAATCGTAAAATAACAGCAAATGGCACACCCTGAGACAAGCTGGTAAGTTTAACTAGCTGCGAACAGTTATCTCACCAGACAGTAGATGCAAATAAGAATTATCCAGCGGAATGTGGCCAAGCTAAAACAGCTCTCTTTCTCTCCTCTTCTCTCTCTCTCTCTCTACTCTCTCTTCTTCTCTTCTCTCTCTCTCTTCTCTCTCTCCCTTACCAATGAATACCTATCAATCAACATCAAGATGCGAGGCTTAAACACTCAACAAGCAAAGTCAGAACATGTTTTGAGGCTGCTGAAATGTGATTTCTAAGGAGAGAGAGAGAGAGGGGGAGAGAGAGAGAGAGAGTGGCAGACAGAGACAGAGACAGAAGGTGCATAGAGACATGCGTGCAATCTGCAGCAAGCAAGCAAGCAAGCAAAAGAGAGAGAGAGAGAGAGAGAAAACAGAGTGACAGAGACAGGAAAAAAAAGAGAGAGACAGAGACAAAAAGAGACAGGCAGACAGACAGACAGAGACAGAAGGGGGGTGAGAGAGAGAGAGAGAGAGAAGAGAGCGAAAAGAGGAGAGAGAGAAGAAAAGAGAGGAGAGATAGACAGACAGACAGACATACATACAGACAGACAGACAGACAGAGACAGAGAAAAACCAACACAGGCAGACAGACAGACACATAGACTGAATGAGGCTTACATGTAGTGCTGCAGCGTCGATGAGAATTAAACTCGAACTTTGAACAAAAATGTGGCGTCTCGCTAATGGAACGAGTTGGGAGGGGGCGGGGGTGGGGTGAGGCATGCCTCTGATAGTGAAAGCCAGGTGTCCAGGGCACAGGTAAAAGTTTAGTTTTTGAGGGAAACACGCTTGCTATTTTCGTCCATTAACTGATACTTTAATAGCGTACAGGCTTTCCCTTGCAAAATAAATCAACCAACACACTGCGACGGTGGTGATGTTATTTTGAGAGAGAAAGAAAGAAAGAAAGAGTGATTTGAGAGAGAAGAGGAGAGAGAAAGAAGAGAGAGAAGAGAGAAGAGAGAGAGAGAGGGAAGGAGAGAGAGGAGAGGGGGGGGGGGGTTAATCACTAGCGAACATTTCTTACAAGGTAATCATGTGTCTCTCTCTCTCTCTCTCTTTCTCTCTCTCTCTCTTCTTTTCGCTCTCTTCCTCTCTCTCTCCTCTCCCTCTCTTTCTTCCGAGTATGTGTCTGTCTCTGTCTGTCTGTCTGTCTGTCTGTCTACCTACCTCATCTCTGTCTCCCTTTTTCTTCTCCCTCTCTCGCTCTCTCCCACGCTCTCCTGCTCTCTGTCTCTGTCTGTCTGCCTATCTGTCTGTCTGTTTGTCTCTCTCTGTGTCCATGTCTCTATCTGTCTATCTCTGTCGCACTCTCTGTCTGTCTCTGTGTGTCTATCTGTCTGTCTCTCTGTCTGTCTGTATCTCTCTGTCTCTCTGTCTGTCTCTCTCTCTCTTCCTCTTCCCCTCACTTTCTCTCTTTTTCTCACCTTGTCGTTTCTATGCTTAAACAAAACAGCGACATATCACTGTGTAGCCACACATTAAGCAAAGGAAATTTGAAGAACATACAGACTGACAAACCAGATACTAAAGTACATGTTTTTTTAAGCTAAAGAGTATCTGAAAAAAGAACAGAAAAGTATTTTGAGCTTCCCAGTAAAAAATTGGCATTAACAAATGAATCCTGTAATTTTCGCATACACACAGACTTAACCGTTCCTATTCACAGTGTGTTCGCTCCGTTGATTCCTGAATCCAGCTTGACATCGTTTGAGAAAACTCAAAAATCCAGTTTGGAAAACTGAGACTGAACTGCATACATGTTCTTCAGAGAGAAGCAATCAAGCGAAATGAATCAAATGTAATTTTTTTTCGTATTATGTATCTGTGATATGTGGAAAGGGTGTCCAGAGGCTGCATGGGATTCTCACCTGTCTCACCTGTTGGCGTCAGCTAGTTTAGTGTTGGCCGCTGCACTCTTTGATGCCGTCACTCTCCTCCAAACGGCTCACATAAAATAATAGGTAGGGCAATATACTTCTCTTTGGTAGAATCAAGTGTTGGGCTTGTCTACCATATGCTAGTGCTAACTGACTTAGACTATTTGGGTGCAACGAGAAGACGTATGTCGAACGTTGGTGGTTCAAGATAACTTTGAGTTATGTAGCAACTTTCTCTTTGAGAAGGTGCTGATCAGTTATTAACCCTATGACTCCCGCACCCTGTTCACCAGCATCCTGCAATGTCAACTACGCTACCAAAGCTAAAGCTTGACCCTTTGACTCCCTCACTCTATCCACCAGTTCCCTGCAGGGAGCTGGTGGATAGGGTGAAGGAGTCAAAGGGTTACGTTTTTGCAGTTGATGGAAAGGGTGTAGGAGTCAAAGGACTGAAGTACATGGAACACTGACCGAAAAAGAAATGGTGTGCGCGATTCCTTTTTTTTTCTCATACAAATACTAGAAAGACAAAGAAGACCAATCATGAAACCTTCACTGAAAAGTTTTGATACGTAAACTCGTTTTATTTATAAGTCATCATCATCATCATCATGTGCCCTGCCACATGGCGTTGGTAATCACGGCCCTCCATACGAATCTATCCCTGGTTGGTGCCAGTACATCTCCCATCCTCTCTGTCCTCAGCCACCATGCAAGTCCGTTCAATATTTTCTCCCTGGGCCTACCTGGTGTTCTCTATCCCACCAGCTTTCCTGTTGTGACCAGGTGCTCTAATTTCTATTTCCTCATAAAAATGTCCTATAAATGTTGCTCGTCCATTCCTAATCTCCTTTATTAATAATATTCTTGTGTCCGCCTCCTTCAAGACTGTCTCGTTTGTTTGTTTTTTGCCGTCCATGGAACTCCAAACATTCTTCTCAGAAACCTTTTTTTTTTTCATTACTTTATCGTGGTGTCGGTGATTCACAGGCATTTTCACCAGACAGGGCCTAGGGTACCAAAGGTTTCGCAATCACGTATACATGTCTTTTATCTGACACTTTGTTAGCATCGTTCAATTCGCCAGACGAACATCGACAGACGACACGGAAGCAATCTGGTCTGTTTACGTAAGCAAGGAGACGTTTACAAAGTGCTGGTAAACCCCAGGACATAAACTGTTACCCAATACCTTCAACACTTCAAAGAGGGAAAGGCT
>JAPXFY010000014.1:71074423-71076923 GCA_030674185.1 Monoplex corrugatus
AGAAGAAGAAGAAGAAGAAGAAGAAGAAGAAGAAAACATAAAAAGACCAAAAAAACAAAAACAAAAAAACAAACAACAACAAAAAAACGGAGCCATCTTTCGTGAACCTTACGACAAGCCACCAATCTATATTTACATTTCTCTCCTGAACGCTTCAAGGAGCTGTACGTCGTAAATTAAAAAAAAACCAGTTTATCTTCAAGCACCTTCATGTTGAGAAAAAGACAGACCTACCTCCAGCAACAAGACATAAAAATAAAAGAAAGAGAAAACAAAAGTAGCTATCTTTCGTGTTCCTTACGCCAAGCCGCCACATCCATACTTACCTTCATCTTCTTCAAGCAGCTGTACGTATCAAGTAAAAACAATGTATCTTCAGACATAATTATGTAAGTTGAGAAACAGACAGTTCTACCTCCAGCTACTAGACATAAAAAGAAATAAACAGAAAAAAAAAACCGTAGCCACCTTTCGCGTACCTTACGCCAAGCCACCACATCCGTACTCACCTTCCTCTCCTGAATGCTTCAAAGAGCTGTACGTCGCAAGAAAAAAAAAATTATCTTCAACACCTGCACGTTGAGAAACAGATAGGCCTATCTTAACCCTTTGACAACCGCGCCCTATCCACCAGATGCAAAGCCTTAACCCTTTTAGTCCCTCACCCTATCCACCAGCTTCCTGCAAGGGATTTAAAGGGTTAAGCCACTAGACATAAAAAAAAGAAAGACACATAACTATCCTTCATGTACCAGATGTCAAGCCACCACCTCTAAACTTACCCCCCCCTTCCGACACACACACACGCGCGCGCACACGCACGCACACACACACACACACACACACACACACACACACACACACACACACACACACAAACACACACATTTACATACACACACACCACGCACGCACACACACACACGCGTGCGCGCGCTACACACACACACACACTCACACACACACACACGCACACACACACACACGCACACGCACACACACACACGCACGCACGCACACACACACACATACACATACACACACACACATACACACACACATACACACACACACACGTACACACACACACACGCGCGCGCGCGCGCACACACACACACACTCACACACACGCACACACACATGTACACACACACGCACGCACGCACGCACACCACACACACACACACACACACACACACACACACACACACACACACACACACACACACACACACACACACACGAAGAGCCTGTAAATTTTGGACGAGCTTCTTTTTGCCACGTCCATTAGATGAATTATGTTATTCAGTTTAGATTAGTTTAGTTTAGTTCTGTAGTTAAGAGATAACCACCTACTTTTCTAGTTCTGTCACCGCCTAAAATAACAGGGAGAGCCCTTGAAATAGAACAGCTATCTCTCCTCTTCACTTCCCTTCAGTGTCTGAGACAAATTAGCTATTTTTGTGTAGTAAAACTTTTTGTCAATTAGAAACATTGCCATTGATGCTTGCTTTCTAAGACAGATTAGTTATTTTTGTGAAAGTATAAATGTTGCTATCGATGCGTACGTTCTATCTATCTATCTATCTATCTATCTGTCTGTCTATCTATCTATCTGTCTAACTATCTGTCTGTCTATCTATCTATCTATCTATCTATCCATCTACCTACCTATATACCTACCTACCTATCAATCCATCCATCCATCCATCCATCCATCTACCCATCCATCTATACATACATACATACATCATACATACATACATACATACATACATACATACATACATGTATCTGTGTGTATACAGTGTATATATATACACACACACACACACACTGTATACATACATATATATATATATATATGTATGTATGCAGTGTGTGTGTGTATGCGTGTGTGTGTGTGTGTGTGTGTGTGTGTGTGTGTGTCTGTGTGTGTGTGTGTGTGTCTGTGTGTGTATGCAGTGTGTTTGTGTGTGTGTCTGTGTGTGTGTGTGTGTGTGTGTGTGTGTGTGTGTGTCTGTACACGAGTGTCAGAAACGTTTATCTGGTTATCTTCCCATAGTTTTTGACCAAGCGTAAAAGGTGAATTATACCCAGTAAAGCATGGTCAAAGATGCCAATACATTGAAATAAACGCTCTTTTTGACCAAGTGTAGATGACAACTTATACTCAGTAAAGCATGGTAAAAACAAACAACAAACAAAACAAAAAACAAAACAAAAAACAAAACAAAAAATCCCCATCAGATCGAGGTTCTTGTGATTGCCAATCTGCCCTAACACAAAAATTGTAAATACTTAAGTTATAGTCATTGTCAGAGAACTTCAGATCAAACTGAATCATCTACTGGCTGCTACAGAAAAGCTTTACTAAGAATGTTGAAATCGTTTAATTGGTCATGGTGAACATACCGCACAAAACGTGTTACTTGCTGAAGGGGGAGTTTTTAGTATAGCTGGACTATTTTCTTTTTATTTCTGCATCAACATAAATCAG
>JAPXFY010000014.1:71086923-71096923 GCA_030674185.1 Monoplex corrugatus
TATCGGTTCTATGTAACATTCAAGACCTCTCTCACCAATACGTACAGCAAACAACTAGTCAACGTATGTCCGAAACAGCTGACCAGCCTGAGTTTTCCTTGTCGCCAGACGCGCTAAACGGTGATATTGCGATACGTGTAACAACAGTGTGTGCCTGCGGGCAAAGACGAAGACAAATGAGCACAGCGCCACCTGGTGACGGCTGTTCACACTCGATTTCTAGGGGAGAGCAATGGAGGAGAACAAATGGACGTCGGGCCTAAAAAAATCGATATCAAGTGCTTGATCAATTTGTCCCTGTTAATCATGCTTCGCTGACAGGGTCTGCCTTTTTCTTCTGTATCCTTAAAATGGTGAAGTTTTCAGTCTCTTTATATCATGCAAACTACTGGATATTGGTAGATGTCTGACTAACATCATCATCATCGTCATCATCGCCGTCGTCGTCGTCGTCGTCGTCGTCGTCATCGTCTCATCATCATCATCATCATCATCATCTCATATCATCATCATTCATTATTTATTATTATTTATTATTATTTATTATTAATTATTATTATTATTATTATACTGTTATTATTATTAACATCATCATTATCATCATTATTGTGATGATGAGTGGTGATATTGATACTGATGATGATAATGATGCGTATTTCTGTGTATGTGTATAGGTGTGAGCGTGATTATATGTGCTTATACACTGGCGCACGCGTGTATGTGTGAATGATCATGCTTGTGCCTGTGTGAGTGTGTGTGTGTATGTGTCTGTATGTGTTTGTGTGCGTGTGTGTTGTGTGTGCATGGGTGTGTACGTGTGTATATATGCGCGCACGCTTGTGTATATATGTGTATGCGTGTGCATGTATGCGTGCGTGTTGTGTGCATGGGTGCATATATGCGTGCGTGCGTGTGTGCGTGTGTGCGCACGTGTGTGTCTGTGTGTGTGTGTGCCTGCGTGTGTACTTTAACGCACACCCACACACACACACACACACACCACACACACAACACACACACACACACACACACACACAACACACACACACCACACACACACACTCACACTCACACTCACATACACACACATACAAAGAAGAAAATGGGAGTTAGTTGGTTTAAGAGCAAGTTCTGGAAGAAAGAAAGGGAGATAATGTGGAAGGGTTAAGACTTAAACCAGACGGCAAAGACCTCATAATGGGAGAGTAGCTGAGACTGTCAGAGCCCACACAAACTCAGTCAACGACTCCTTTCAGAGAACAGGTCATACTCACGTAATAAGTCTTGCAGGCATAGGTGATACCATCTTCTTGTTATGGCACAATCCTGTTTATCTCTTTGGGTTATCAGTGAAAAGCAGAGAGACAGGCGGAGGGATAAACACGCAGGGACGTGTATATTCAAACAAAGACGAAAAGGTACGCACAGACTCATCAACAGACATAAACACACACAAGCAAGCTAGTAAGCGCATAGACATACGCTCGCTCGCGCGCGTGCGCGCGCGCAAACACACATAACCATACACATAACACAAAGACAAAGACACGCAGAGACACAAACCAGTCGTACACAGACATACAGATGAGCGCGCGTGCGCGCGCGCGCACACACATTCGTACACACAGACACACACACATACGCACTCACACACCATCACACACACACAACACACACACGCGCGCGCGCGCACACACACTCATCACACACACTCACACGCACTCACTCATCACAACACACACGCACACGCACAAACACACACACACACTCACAAGACATACACAAACACGCACACACACATACATACACGCACACGCGTAAACACAAACACAAACACACACACACACACACACACACACACACACACACACACACACACACACACTGAGACATACACAAACACGCAGACACACGCACACACACACACACACACACACACACACACAACACACACACACACACACACACACAACACAATACACAAACACGCAGACACATACTCACTCAAAAGAGACATTGACAAAGACATACATGCACCCACACAAACGCACACACACACACACACATACACATACACAAACACACATACATACACACACACACACACACACACACACACACACACACACACACACACACACACACACACACACACACACGGACAGAGGTACGCAAAATTCCGAAAACCTACAAAGTTCACATAATCTCATCGGCAGATGATGCAAACAGCAAACTCACGTTACGTACTTTTAGGTGGTCTGATACCATCTCTTTACCCTTTACACTCTTTTTTGTTTGTCTTTGTGTTTTAAACAGAGGAAAAAGTCAAAGACAGACATGGAAAGGAGAGAGTAAGAAAAAAAGAAGAAAAAAAAAACTTGCTTTATAGTGGGCTGATATGATCTTTTCACACGTTAAACATTTCTTTTATTCTTGTGTTTCAAACAGAGAAAAAAGACAAAAACAGACAAACAGAAGAAGAGAGTGAGAAAACAAGAAGTAAAAGAACACAAAAAAAATCGCGTTGCGTGCTTTATGTGATCTCTTTACACATAAAACATTTCTCTTTCAGTTTATTTGCTTGCTTGTTTGTTTGTTTGTATTTGTGGCGTGTTTCAAACAGAGAAAAAGACAAACACAGACATACAAAAATGAGAGAGTGAAAAAAAAAAAAAAAGGAAAAGAATAAAAACTCACATTCCACGCTTTACAGGTGGGCTGATATGATCTTTTCACACGTTAAACATTTCTTTTATTCTTGTGTTGCAAACAGAGAAAAAGACAAAATCAGAAATATCAAGCAAATAGTAAGAAAACACGAAGGAAAAGAACAGAAACTCACATCTGTGCTTTATAGGTAGGCTGATAAAATCTCTTCACACATTAAGCTTTTCTTTTTCTTTCCTTTGTTTATCTATTTATTTATTTTGCCTGTATGTTTTAAAGATAAAAAAAACAAAAACAGACATACTAAAAGAAAGCATGAGAAAACGAGAAGGTAAATAACAAGTTTTTATTTACGAAAGTATAAAATAAGAGAGCTGCGACGGGCCTAGCAAGCCGGCGGTGGATTACTCATTGCTCGAGAAAGTAAAAGGAGAAAGAAATGGATCATAACGGAAAACGAACTGGAAATGGAAAAGGACTACGAGAAAGAACAAGCACTTGGAATGTGTGTGGAATCAGAGACAAGGAACCAGAAATCATTGACTTCATGAAAAAATGGAGAATAACAGTGATGGGAATTTCAGACTGTAGGCTAAAGGCTACGGGGACCAAACAGATTCACGAGGATTATGTACTGACCTGGAGTGGTGTGGACATGACAACAAGGGCAACACACGGCGTGGGCTTTTTCTTACACCCAGACACGGCAAAGAATTTGTTGGAAACAGAGTTTATCTCAGAGAGACTAATAAAAATCCGAGTAAGAGGAGAACGGGAGACCACAACCTTCATCCAGGCTTACGCACCTTGTAATGACTCTTACACTGAAGAACAGAAGGAGGAATTCTTTGAGAAGATGGCAGACACCATCAACACAGTCCCAGACACAGAACAACTCATTGTCATGGGAGACTTCAATGGGAGAGTGGGCAAAAGAAGAGCACCTTGGGAACAGCACTTGGGCCCACACAGTGACACCAATACAGAGTGCAACTACAACGGGGAACAACTTCTAGCACTCTGTGCAGAGCATGGGCTGTGGATTGCAAACACCTTTTTCGAACACAGACACAGCCAGAGACAAACTTGGTACAGGTGGAATGATCTGAATGTGTCATCTCAGATAGATTTCATTCTAACACGAATAGAAGAACGAAGCAGGGTCACAGACGCAAGAGCCATTCCAAATGCAGATCTGGACACTGACCACCGCCCTGTGATCTTGGTCTCTACGATGAAGAAAAGAAGAACACCGAGAACAAAGAGTAAAGCGTGCGACAGACAGATAAACCTAAGAAAACTCCAGAAGGAAGAGGTACAATGGGAGGTACAGACAGAAATCACAAAGAGGCTGGAAGAAGTAGACAGCACAGGCATGACAGCAGAAGAAGCATGGTCAGTCTTCAAGAACACACTGACAGACACACTTAGTAAAACCTGCGGCACAAAGACCGGAAAAGGGCAGGTAAAGCAGACAGCCTGGTGGAATGACACAGTAAAGGAGGCCATCAAGGAAAAGAAGAAGTTGTAAAAGGTGTGGGTGAAATCAAAGCTAGAGGAGGACTACTACGTGAAATATAGAGTGGCAAGAAGACACAGCAAGAGGACAGTCAGAATGGCCAAAGAACAATCATGGAAAACATATGGAGAGGAACTAAGCGAACTGTGCAAGCTCTCGACACGACATTTTTACAAAAGCGTCAAAGCAATGAGATTACGAGACGAGCCATACAGCCCAACAACAGTAGTCAATGACAGAGATGGAAACCCTATCAGTGATGAAGACGGCATCAAGAAGAGATGGCAAGAATATTTTAAGGAACTCCTCAACCCAAACAGACAGGGATACACACAGAGCCAGTTTCACCCTAGCTATCCAGAACACGAAGAGCCAAACATCCTGAGATCAGAGGTACAACAGGCGTTGAAGACCAGCCCAAAGAACAAAGCAGCAGGAATTGATGGCATTACAACCGAAGCTATCCTGGCATGTGGAGAAACAGGAACCACTTGGCTGACCACAATATTCCAGAAAGCATGGACAGAGAGGAAAGTCCCAGAAGACTGGCAGCGTGCAGTCGTGGTACCAATCTGGAAAAAGAAAGGCAGCAAGAAAGACTGCAGCACGTATCGAGGTATATCCCTTCTGAGCCACACGGGAAAGATGTATACAAAGATCCTTGAACAGCGCACAAGGTACAAGGTGGAACCTCTACTGAGTGAGGCGCAGATGGGTTTCAGAAAAGGAAGAGGATGCACTGACGCTATCTTCGCTCTCAGACAACTGAGCGAAAAGACTATCGAACACAATAAAGAACTGAACTTCGTGTTCGTGGATCAAGAAAAGGCCTTCGACAGAGTAAATAGAAACAAGTTGTGGAAAACGTTAGAAGAATATGACGTTAGGGGGCAACTTCTAGACAATATAAGAGCCATCTATACCAACAGCATGAGTGCAGTACGCACCCAAGATGGACTCACGGAATGGTTTGGGGTGACGTCGGGAGTGAGGCAGGGGTGTGTTCTATCACCACTGCTGTTCATTGTATATATGGACAAAATCACGAAGGAAGCAAATCCCAACCCTGAAGATCTGAACGAGATGCTGTTTGCAGATGATCAAAGCCTTGCACATGAAAAAGAAGGGGAACTCCAGGAGCACACGAACAACCTGAACACACAATGTGAGAACTTCGGCATGAAAATCAGTATCAGCAAAACCGAGACACTGAAAGTTAGTAGAACACCTGGCCGCCTCAACATCAACATCGAGGGGACAGCGCTGAAACAAGTCAGCGAGTTCAAGTATCTTGGAAGTATCTTCACAGAAGATGGACGTCTCAACAGAGAGATCGAGACAAGAGTTCAAAAGGCCAACAGCGTCAGCTACCAGCTTGCCCCACTCCTAAGACACCCCAACATCCCCATCGAGACCAAAGCCAAACTCATCGAGTCCATATTTAGACCAACCTTGACCTACCAGTGTCAGACATGGACCCTTACCAAAAGTCTTGAAAGAAAGATCACCACCTGCGAGATGAGATGTCTAAGGAGAGCAGTCAACAAAACCAGACATGATAAGATCAAGAACATCAAGATCAGAGAAATGATTGGAACAACACCAATTCTCCACTACATCCAACAGCAGAGAACCAGGTGGTTCGGGCACCTGACACGCATGGCACCTCACCAGCTTGCCAGTAAAGCTTACAACACAAAGGTGTCAGGGTACAAGGCAAGGGGTAGACCGAGGAAGACCTGGATCGAGGGTGTGAAAGAAACACTGAAGACCCACAACATCCCACTCAACCAGGCCTTCAAACTTGCCGCAGACAGAAAGCTCTTTCTCCCCTCGACGCCCAAGATGGTATAAGAGGACGGATAAAGTAAAGTAAGTAAGTATAAAATAAGAAAAACCTATCATTTCTTTACAATCAACCCTAGCCACAGAACCGTCTACTTTACAGGTACATAATCTATGTCAATATGCTACCTTTGCAAACAGTATGACAATTGTAATAACAGAATTCAGATGTAGAGTTTTATAAAGGATTTTCTAAGAAGCAGCTAAACCACAACAAAATAATGAGACAGCGACAAAAATTGTGTGAGAGAGACAGAGTATAAACACAGATACACACACACACACACACACACACACACCACACACACACACACACACACACCACACACCACACACACACATCTCTCTCCTCTCTCTCTCCTGTATACATGTATGTACATACATACATATATATTCATCTTCATATATAAGATATATGTGTATATATATATATATAATTATATATAAATATATATATATATGTGTGTGTGTGTGTGTGTGTGTGTATGTATGTGTGTGTGTTTTCACATATGAATGCATAGATACATAGATACATAGACAGACAGACAGACAGATGGACAGACAGATATATAGATAGATAGACAGATAGATAGATAGATAGATAGATAGCTAGCTAGCTATTTAGATAGGTAGATAGATTGACAGATAGCTATGTAAATATAATAGATAGATAGATAGATGGATAGATAGATAGATAGCTATTTAGATAGGTAGATAGATTGACAGCTATGTAAATATAATAGATAGATAGTCAGATAGATAGATAAATAGATAGATAGACAGACAGACAGATAGATAATGAATAGATATATATGCGTGTATGTGTTTGTGTGCAACCACGCGTGCATGCGTGGAAGAACGTGTATGTGCGTGTCTACGCACACAACAGTGTACAAATACATGCAAGAGCGTAGACGTTGATTTACATATCGCGTGCGTGTGTACGAACGTGGGTGCACGCACCTAGGTCCTCGCGCATCGTGCCTGTGCATTGGCCCGCTCGCCGAATTGAGTGATGGAGTGGGTTGGGGAGCGGGTGGTAGGGGAGCTGTTTGCCTTATCAGACGAAAGCCTATCGCGTGATCGGATAGTAAAACAGCAAGAGCAAGCAACAAAAAAGAAGCTTGCAACCAGAGACCCCCGCCATGCTGAGTAATCAGTATTTCCTTTTAGGTCACGCACAGAGTCCTTGAGCAAGCCCGTCAGTCATTGGTGGAGCCAGCGGTTGTAAATTTCTGTTAGGAGCAAGACACGTCGCTTTAATGGTTTGGTTGGTTGTTTGTTGTGATGGCTGTGTTTGGTTGTGGTTGGTTGGTTGGTTGGTGGGTTGGTTGGTTGGTTGGTTGGTTGATTGATTGGTTGGTTGGTTGGTTGGTTGATTGGTTGATTGGTTGGTTGGTTGGTTGGTTGATTGGTTGGTTGGCTGGTTGGTTGGTTGATTGGTTGTTTGGTGGATTGGTTGGTGGATTGGTTGGTTGGTTGTTTGGTGGTTGGTTGGTTGATTGGTTGGTTGGTTGATTGGTCGGTTGGTTGGTTGGTTGGTTGATTGGCTGGCTGGTTGGTTGATTGGTGTGGTTGGCTGCTGGTTGGTTGGTTGTTTGATGGATTGGTTGGTGGATTGGTTGGTTGATTGATTGGTCGGTTGTTTGGTTGGTTGGTTGGTTGATTGGTTGGTTGGTTGATTGGTGGGTTGGTTGGTTGGTTAGTTGGTTGGTTGATTGGCTGGCTGGTTGGTTGGTTGATTGATTGGTTGGTTGGTTGATTTGTTGATTGATTAGTTGGTTGGTTGGTTGGTTGATTGGTTGGTTGGTTAGTTGGTTGATTGGTTGGTTGGTTGATTAGTTGATTTATTTGTTTCATTTGTTTTTGATCTCTATTTGTTTGTTTGATGTAAGACTGTTGAAACACAAGACAGTGAAATCTGCCTGACAAGTTTCATATTCATATTTACATTCATTTCTTTTAACACGTGAAATTCAGGCTGCTTTCCCCTTTGAGAGCGTGTCGCCGAAGTACAGTGACACCCAATTTTTTTTTCAATTACCAAGACTTTAGAAGAAAGGCAGAAAGACTAACTGGACTTTAAGGGGAGGGGCCAGGGAAATCAACCAATCTCTCAAATATTTTATACCAAGGTAGCCAGACGAAGTCTTGTTCTTCATAATTGTTAACTGCCGTGGGATCTTTAGCATGTGCAGACCAGAAGGCACACAGGACCGACTAATTTTTTGTCCTCTTCCTAACAACTAACCGTTCAGTTCGATTTGCTGGTGAAACCGAAGAGAAAAATCGAGACCAGCGGGAAAGGAATCTTAGAGCTTCGAGTTCAGTTACTGGTAGGTGAATGTCTGAACTTTTCTGCCACTTTTCTCCTTAATCTCTGTACCGAATGCAGTGATTCATCGACAGAAAACAAAAAAATATTTGGTGTCAAAAGTTACTAGCAAAACATGAATAAATAAATAAATACAATGAAACGAAATAAAATAAAATAAAATAAAATAAAATAAAATGAAATAAAATAAAATAAAATAAAATGAAATAAAATAAAATAAAATAAAAAACAAAATAAAATAAAATAAATAAAATAAAATAAAGCAAAATAAAATGAAATAAAATAAAACAAATGAAATGAAATAAAATAAAATGAATGAAATAAGATAAATAAACAAATGAATAAATAATGAAATAAACTAAAACAAATAGATAAAATAAAATAAAATAAAAGAAAAAGAAAATGAAAACAAAATAAAATAAATCAAATAAAATGACCAAAATGAATAGAATAAAGTAATCAAAATAAAACAAAATGAAATAAACTAAAATAAAATAACTAAATGAACTGAAACAGGACCTTTTAGAGGTACAAGGCGGAAATCCATAACCAATTGCACCATGGCATATAATTCTCACTTGAAAACTTTCAACTTAACACACATATCTATGTACATTCCATCTTCAGAAACAGCCTTTGAACATTTTCTGAAGTGGCTCATACATTTCTTGAAAAATATACATTTCGCTTTATGGCTTATATCGAGAATATTTTGGATAATGTTCAATTTTTCAGAGATTGTTAAACGCGCTCTATTTTTGACGGGTATTACGAATTCAGTGACATCAAAGAATAACACTGGGCAGTGCAAGACATGTGTATGTGTGTGTGTGTGTGTGTGTCTGTGTGTGTGCGTGCGCGCGTGCGTGCGTGTGTGTGTGTGTGTGTATGTGTGCGTGCGTGCGTGTGTGTGTGTGTGCGTGCGTGCGTGTGTGTGTTTGTGTGTGTGTGTGCTTGCGTGCGTGCGTGCGTGTGTGTGTGTGTGTGTGTGTGTGTGTGTGTGTGTGTGGTGTGTGTGTGTGTGTGTGTGTGTGTGTGTGTTTCGATTCATCTGATTTCTCTCTTCTTATAATCAGAAGATTAATAGATAGATTGAAAGATAGACAAAAAGAAAGAAAGACAGACAGGTAGACAGACAGACAGACAGATAGATATATAGACAGACAGACACACAGACAGACAGACAGATAGATAGATATATAGACAGATGGACAGACAGATAGATAGACAGACAGACAGACAGGTAGATAGATATAGATAGATAAATAAATAGATAGACAGACAGACAGACAGACAGATAGATAGATAGATAGATAGATAGATAGATAGGTAAACAGATATAGATAAATAGATAGGTAGATAGATAGATAGACAAATAGACAGATAGATAGATGAAGAATGATGAAATTGTTTAGGGGTTTTTAGTAGTTGTTTGAGTTTTGTTTGTTTGTTTCAAACTTGTTTTCGTCAAAATGACAAACTTTTAGTCCTGTTTGCTGTTTGCAAAGGTAACATTTAAACACAATCCAATTTGCTTCAGATGTTGCATGTTCAGTTCTCTTTAAGCCTATACAGTTCTGTGAAAAATAATGAAAATCAATTCAGAAAGAACAAGATATTTTCATATTTGTAAC
>JAPXFY010000014.1:71111923-71129423 GCA_030674185.1 Monoplex corrugatus
AACCTTTTGCATTACATTGCTATTGTGTCATTAATGAAGAAAAATTAGGAAGACAAGAAACATTTACAGGACTTTTAATGAGGCAAGAAAATTTAGAGCACCTAGTCACAACAGGAAAGCAGGAGTTGAAAAGGAACACCAGGCAGACCCAGGGAGAAAATACTGGACGGAGTTCCGGAGTGGATGAGGACAGAGAGGGTGGGAGATGTACTTACAGCAACAAGGGATAGATTCCCGGTTCTCGTCCGATCACGGAAGTTAAGCAAGTCGGGCCCAGTTAGTACTTGGATGGGTGACCGCCTGGGAACACCGGGTGCTGTTGGCAACTTTTTACACGGGCCGGTTGGTTCTTTTCATAGAGCCGTGGACTCCAGCTCTGATATCTGGAGTTCAACCCCAGTCTGCATCTGCCACATTGAAAACTGGCCTGTTCACTGCCCATCTGAATGTTTCCATCATCTGGTGGTGTCAGCTTTGTGTTTCAAAAGTTCCTTTCCCCCCTCCTCCCCAGTTTCAAGACCTTGCCAGAGCATAGGGTTTTGCGCAGGCTTAGGAAGTCTGCCAGATAATTCTTGGCAGATTTGGAAGGAGCACATATGGATTTGTCCGGGTGCGATGAATCCCTCTTGAACACACTCCAAATGCCAAACTCGTATGGAGGGTCATGATCGCCAACGCCATGCGGCAGGGCACACGATGATGATGATGATGATGATGATGATGATGATGATGATGACGATGATGATGAAATGAATGATGATGATGATGATGATGATGATGATGATGATGATGATGATGATGATGATGATGATGATGATGATGATGATTGTGTCATTATCTCTACCCCGCTGATTTCCGTTCTCCAACATTCCTCCAAACCAACAGAAACCAATGTCTCCACAAGAGCGGGCCATGAAGGGCGACAGCAGATCTTTGGACGAATTTTCACAATGGTATGATGATGGAAAACATGGGAATAGTGATGATGCTGAGGAGTTCCATTTCCAACTGACATTGCGTGACAGGGCTGTATTCTATGCTTACCTTCATACCTCATCCTGGCCGTCAACCAGGCCCGAGAGATAAAATTACCTGCTGCGTTGATGGAAGATATGAAAGTGCCATTCTTAATGACGCAACTGTAAAATAGATGAGACTAAACTGTGTGGTCCCAGTCTTCCTGACGAAAACATTCTTTCTTTCTTTCTTTTTTCTTCATTTGTTTCTTTATTTATCTATCTATCTATTTGAGGCAAGAAGTATATTTCTCAAACTTCATTTATATCTTTTTGTCTCATGAACTGGAAAACAAAACACAAATATATTAAACTGTTTCGGGATTGTAAAGCATATTTGGCTGTTGCAATAATTTAAATGCTCGTAAAGATCGTATGGAAAAAGAGAACTTCGTGTTTTGTTTTTTTTTCTTTTTTTTCTTCTTCGTATTTTTCATCTTTCTTTCTTTCTTTTCTTTTTTTTTTCTTTACCACACATCTAGGATGTGTTAGGCTCTTGATTAATTAATGTTTGTTTCAAGGTCTGACGAAATTACGAAACTGAAAAAAAAAGAAGCTGGCTGCTGATCCAACATGGGACCAGTTCCTGCAAGTAATACCCAGAACTACCAGAGAACATAGCAATTTCAGCAGCACCAGCAGCAGCAGTAAAAAGCTGTTCTTGTTTCACGTGCACTTTGGTGAAGCAGACTAATTAATCAACGCGATGAGAGTGCCACCTCCTTGGGTCACGCTAATCAGGAAGCAGACGACAGAACACCAGAAGACCAAAAACTGGAGAGATGGTGACGGAATAATGGTGATGAAGTCATGCAACGAGGGTGGACAGAGGTGCTGGTGGGGGTAGGTGGGCAGAATGGTTCAGACGTTCGCCTGCCCAATAACTCTAAACTCGGAGTTCCAGAGTTCGTTCCCCCTCGTTGAGGCCTTCACTTTTCTCCTCAGTTTGACCGGAAAGTGTTGTTTTTTTAACTGTTTTTTTTTTTAATTCATCTTTTTCTTCACAACAAACGGACAATTAGTACACAATGTGGCAACAAAAAATAACCAAAAAATATTGTACACATGTGAAAAGACAGTGGTGACATATGACCTCCACATAACACACAGAATATACATAATGATGTTTTATACATTGGAAGTTTAAAAATAAACATCAAGATCTAATCATATGTCAACATTTTTTTCATGGATTTGTTTATTACATCTTTTTGACCGGAAAGTTGAACTGAACTCTAAGTCTTTCGAATATGGACAAATAACGAGTCGGGCCCGTGTGCCTTCTGACCCATGCATGCAAAAGATCCCACGGCAGTTAAAAATCGTGAAAAGCAGCAAGGCATTTGCTTTAATGGTCCATTCACCTGTATGTGTTCGATAAAGCCTTACGTACTTTTTCTTAGAACTGATAATTGGGTACATGTATTGAGGACATTTTTGGCTCTAGGGAGGTCAGATATGCGGAAGCAATTTTAGGTAATTTATGCCCGTTTTTATATGTTTTGGTGTCCTTAGGTATGTTTATATTTGTATTTAGATGTGGGGTTTTTTTTAATCACCTGTGCGATAAATTGGACGAAGTGGTCAACGCCAGGGGCATGTCCTTAGATTATGTGCGCGAATGCATTGATGTGCGTACTTAATTTTCTTTTCTTTTCTTTTTTTTTTTTTTTTCCTGTTGAAGGTTTTGCATGTTTTGAAGCGGCTATAGCCCTGATGTGGCTCTACACAATCGGCTGGGCTTTAAGCAACAATAACAACAACAAAAGCCAACGCTAACAGGACTTGACTTTAGCGTGGTATTCGCGGTTGCCAGCCGTGAGCCGTGTGCAAAAGGTGAAATTGTGCCACGCGCACGAGCACGCCTCTTAAGACGGATGACAAATGAGCGCAGCGCCAGCTCGCGACGGCTGTTCACACTCGATTTCCAAAGGGCGAGCATTAGGGGTGAACAAATGGACAAGCGCCCGGCCCTGAAAAATCGACCAAGTAATCAATCGATTTTGTTACCCGTTCATCAAGCTTCACGAACTAGGACATTCTCCTTCAACGCTTTCTTCTGTGCTTTTGAAACGACGGAACGGTCGTTATAATTGTTTTAACGTGGGCAAGATATCGTTTACAGGCTTGATGGCTGCTCAGAAAATACATTTTTTTGAATAAGAGAGAAAAAGGACCGTTGTGGGATTCTAATGATTTCTCCACTCACCTCATTTCCTTTGTTTTTAGTATCCCTCAAGGATAAAGAAAGAGTCTTGTTTCATAGCATCTTCAGAGAGACTCTGAGTGCGTTTTCGTTGCTCTCTCTCTCTCTCTCTTCTCTCTCTCTCTCTTCTCTCTCTCTCTACTACTCTCTCTCTCTCTTTATCTCTCTTTCTTCTTCTCTCCTCAGTCTCTCTCTACTCTCTCTTCTCTTTATCTCTTCTTCTCTGTCGTCTTCTCTCTCTCTGTCTACCTGTCTGTCTCTTTTTCTTTCTCTGACTCTCACTCCTTCTCTCTTCTTCTCTTTCTGTCTGTCTCTCTCTGTCTCTCCACCTGTCTCTGTGTGTCTCTCTCTTTCTCTCTAGTCTCTGTTCTGTCTGTCGTCTCTGTCTCTCTGTCACTCTCTCTGTCTCTCTCTGTCTGTCTCTGTCTCTCTGCCTGTCTCTGTGTGTCTCTCTCTCTCTCTCTTTCTCTCTGTCTCTCCGTCTCTGTCTCTGTCTCGTCTCGCTCTCTGAGACTGCTTTGTTTCAGCAAATCTTTTTTTCAGCTGTCATACACAAATAGTAACAATATATTTGTCGTGATCAGGAGTCAAGATGCACAAGCACAATTTATGTAAAACTAGTTAAAGAAACCTGAATCAGTTGAGAAGAGTGAACTGTTATATATCAGTTATTTGCTTGTTTGTTTGTTGTTTTTTATTGGTCACAAACAAGTGAAAAGTTATCACTAGGGAATTGTCGTCTTTTCATGGATGTTTGGTATCAAGACGAAAGATATTTTATCTTCTATGTTAGACAGGATTATACCCAACTTGGGTATGTACGTGTCGACTGAACTTAATTTTTCTCTTTTAGTTTTGTCCTTGTTGTTTTTCGCTTTTCTGGGTTTTTTTGTTTGCTTGTTTGGTTGGTTGGTTGGTTGGTTGGTTTTGGTTTAGTTTAGTTTAGTTTAGTTTAGTTTAGTTTAGTTTAGTTTAGTTTAGTTTAGTTTAGTGTAGTAGTTTGGTTTGGTTTGGTTTGGTTTGGTTTGGTTGTTAGTTTAGTTTAGTTTAGTTTAGTTTAGTTTAGTTTAGTTTAGTTTAGTTTAGTTTAGTTTAGTTTAGTTTAGTTTAGTTAGTTAGTTTAGTTTAGTTTTTAGTTTAGTTTGGTGTGTTTGTTGGGTGTGTTGGTTTGGTTTGGTTGGTTTAGTTTAGTTTAGTTTGTTTGGTTTAGTTTGGTTAGTTTAGTTTAGTTTAGTTTAGTTTAGTTTAGTTTAGTTTAGTTTGTTAGTTGGTGGTTGGTGTTGTTTGTTGGTGTGGTTTGTTGGTTAGGTTTAGTTTAGTTTATTTAGTGTTTGTTGTTTGTTTAGTTTGGTTTGGTTTGGTTTAGTTTTGTTTAGTTTAGTTTAATTTAGTTAGTCCATTTAGTTTAGTTTAGTTTAGTTAGTTAGTTTAGTTTAGTTTTGTTTAGTTGGTTTAGTTTAGTTTAGTTTAGTTTAGTTTGTTTAGTTAGTTTAGTTTAGTTGGTAGTTTGTTTAGTTGTTTGGTTTGGTTTGGTTTGGTGGTTATTATTATTTCTTTTTTCTTTTTGGTTGATCTTTTTGACCCTGTCCCAAATTTTCGACGCCCCAGTGGCATGAACCCACACCGTTTAATATGGCTTCACAAGATACCACCAACCTAAGTTCACTTAGCTGAACTCCCAGTAACGGATGCCGACGGGAGTCAGAGATGTCAACTCGCCATGAGGCCACCCACGATAGGAGACGCTGCGCTGCGCTGCTACTGGGTCACTTCGGTGAAGTTCAACAAAGTTGGGATGATTTAATTTACAAAGCACATTGCTTACTAAGCATCATTGCCCCCTTTTCCCTTCCCTCTGGAGTGTTGTTATCAAATGTTGTTTTAGCTCTTGAGATCATATTAGGATTTTTTAACAATTTGAAGACAATGCACCCTCTGAGTTTTACGAACAGTGATAGCAAAAGACAGAGATGGAGGGTAGGCGTTATATGCATATCTTACCGTCACGTCTCATAAAACTATACTTATACTATTTAGATTAACGCCAACTCTTGTTTTACTTTTTGGTGTATTTTCCTCTCAGACAGGACATAAAAAATCCGAAAAAAAAGTTCACGTAGTGCTGCCCAAAACCTTCACGTATTGCCTCATCCTAGATATCTTCCCAAGCAAAAAAAAAAATGAAACACAACGATACCAAAACAGCACATCAAGATTTCTGGCTGGAAAGTCACACTTTAGTGTTTATCTTTCCTAATCAATTTTGTCATGATGAATGCAATCTATGCATGGAGATCTTACCACGAAAGCTGAAATAATTGTCAGGAAAACCTAACCCTATAAAACAATACGAGAATGACAACGGCGGTCTATTTTACAGCCATTTTCCAGCAGCCAGTTTACACGTTGTTGCCAATGCGTGACTGGAAAATATAGGCAGAAAAATTAATTGCAGGTAACCTTACACCTGGTGCGTGATGCACTTGATGGCGAGATTATAGAATGTAAGGTTACTGTGTGGCGACAGAGGCAAGTGAAAAGAAAAAAATGGATGATTCATTAGCCCTCTGTTGTGAATGTAATAAAAAGAAGAAGATAAAGGGAAAATTTCTTTAATTTTAGCCCTCTGTTGTGAGTGTAATGAAAAGAAAAGAAATATGTGGATTTGTTTAATCTTAATCCTAACTTCTTCCATGAGCTGTAAAAACAGGGCGGTGGGGGAGACAACTCTATCATGACGCATACAGTCTTCATCGAAGCAAAAATGATGCCATACCTATCAACCAGTATGTAGGAATGAAAGCAGCAGGATTTTTTTGCTTTGATTTGATTATTGTTTTTCTCCCAAACTCCTGGAAGCTATTTTAGGTCATTGAGGCCCGTTTAGATATATATATATATGTGTGTGTATTTTACTGTCCTTAGTTATGTTTAATTTTGTATTCGGGCATATCTTTAAATCCCCCATGTTATCATAGTGATGTTTAATTTTGTGTTCAAACATATTTTTAAATCCCCCATGTTGTCATAAATCGGAGGGAGTGCAGCGGCCAACGCCTGGAGCATTTCCTGAGATTATGTGCGCGAATGCATTGATATGTATACTTAATTTTCCTTTCCTTTTTTCCCCTGTTGAAATATTGTGTTTGTTTTGAAAGGGTTATAGCCCAGATATGGCTCTACGCAGTTGGCTGGGCTTTAAGCAACTATAAGAATAAATATAAGAATGCAGGCATGTAACCTTACGCCTGGTACGTGATGCACTTGACGGCGAGAATATACAATGCAAGGTTATTGTGTGGCGACAGAGGCAAGTGAGAAGAAATAGAAGATTCAATAACCCTTGGTTGTGAGTGTAATGAGCAAAATAAAATGACGGATGTATTCAATCGATGTCCTAACTTGTTTCATGAATTGTAAAAACGGGATTGTGGGGGATATAACTCTTAACATGACGCACACGCACTCTAGGGGAGGTAACTCTAACATGACGCGCGCACACACACACTGTGTGGGGGTAACTCTAACATGACTCACACGCACTCTGGGGAGGTAACTCTAACACGACGCGCACAAATTATGGGGAGTAACTTTAACATGACGCACACGTACTCTGGGGGAGGTAACTCTAACATGACGCGCACAAATTCTGGGGAGGTAACATTAACATGACGCACACATATTTTCGGGGGAGGTAACCCTAACATGACGCACACAGATTCTGGGGAAGTAACTCTAACATGAGGCACACACACTAACATGACATACTCTGGGGGAGATAACACTGACATGACGCACACAGACTCTGGGGGGTAATTCTACCATGCCGCACACAGGTTCTAAGGTCTTTATCGAAGCAATAGCGATGCCATGCCCATCAACCATTCTGTAGGAACGAAACCAGCAGATGTTTTTCTTGGATTAGTGTTTTCCTCCCAAACTCCCGGGAGCAATTTTAGGTAATTTAGCCCCGTTTTATATATGTTCTATAGTCCATAGTTATGCTTAAATTTGTATTTAGGTACATTTTTAAATACCCTGTGTTATGAATTGGACGGAGTGGTCAACGCTATGGATATCTCCTTAGATTATATGCGCGAAAGCATTGATTTGTATAGTCAAGCAATTTTTTTTTTTTTTTTTTTGCCTGTTGAAGAATTGTGTATATTTTGAAAGGGTTATAGCTGTACTCAGTCAGCTGGGCTGCGAACAAAAATAGCAATTATCATCATCATGTGCCCTGGCGAATGGCGTTGGCGATCATGGCCCTCCATACGAATCTATCCCTTGTCGCAGCAAGTACATCTCCCACCCTCTCCGTCCTCAGCCACCGTGGAAGTCTGTCCAATATTTTCTCCTTGGGTCCACCTGATGTTCTCTTTCCTTCCAGGTTTCCTGTTGTGATCTTGTGCTCTAATTTCTCTTTCCTCATAAAATGTCTTGTAAACTTTGTTTGTCTTTTTCTAATCTTCTTTATTAATGAACTGCTTGTGTCTGCCTCCTGCAAGACTTTCTCGTTTGTTTTCTTTGCTATCCGTGGAACTCCCAACATTCTTCTAAGAAATCACATTTCACAATAACAGTAAGAACCTCCCCAACCCCTCCTCAGAAGCCAATCTCCACGTGACTTAGCTAGGTGTTTCCTGTTTCTACCTCACGTGTGGGAATTCACTGCACGTAACCGTGTGCACAGATCGTCATTTGCATTCTTTTCTTTGATCGTGGGACATGGAGACAATAGAAGGCTACTGTGTGGCACCAGAGAAGCAGAGGAAGCCAAGCTCCCAAACGTCTTCCCAGCAGCCAATTTCCAGGACGTAGCAATACATGTACCTGAACCAGAAAAAAAAAAAAAAAACACACACACACACACACACACAACAAACAAACAAACAAACAAACAAACAAACAAAAAACAAACAAACAACAAACAAACAAACAAACAAACAAACAAACAAAAACAAACGAACAAAAAAACAAACAAACAAACAAACAAACAAAAAACAAACAAATAAAAAACAAACAAAAAACAAACAAACAAACAAAACAAGAACATAGAATCAGAAGGCGTAGTTAATATAACCAGACAAGACAGCTGCCAGAGTCTTGTTCTGACTTTTCGTGTTGACTGTCCACTAACACTTCACATCCGTACAACAGTATATTAATTCAAATACGCGTTCTGATTCTATTTTCGTGTGTTTCTTTTCCCCCTGGTTCCTGTTTGCTTGAACGCAGGCAGTCGTGCTTGTTTTGCATTTCATGACACATGTACGTGACTTAACTAGATGTTTGCCAATTTCCACCTCAACAGATTTATGCGTGGGGAATTCACTGCGTGTGACCTTGTGCACAGAACGTGGCTGGCATTCTTTGCTCTGATGGTGGGACATAGCGACAACAGAAAGCTGTTGTGTGGCAACCAGAGTGTGTGGCAACCAGAGACACAGTGGAAGCAAAGAACAGAATGAAAGAATTACCGACAGTAGCTTATCATTGTTATTGTTATTGCTATTGTTGTTTAAAGCCCAGCCGACTGCGTAGAGCCATATCAAAACTACAACCGCTTCGAACAATACAAAACTTCAACAGGAAAAAAAAAAAGAGAAAAAAATATTAAGCACACAAATTAATGCATTCTGGCAAATAATGTAAGGACATGCCCCTGGAGTTGACCACTACGTCCAATTTATCGCACAGGGGATTTAAAGAACATACCTCAATACAAATGTAACCATACTAAGGACACTAAAACATTTAAAAGAAACGGGCATAAATTACCTGAAATTGTTTCCGCATATCTCACTTCCCTAGAGCTAAACATGCATTTCATACATGTACCCAATTATCAATCCTAAGAAAGAGTACGTAAAACTTTATCGAACACATACAAGTGACTGGACCAGCAAGGCAGAAAACGACAGGAAGAAATGGCAGAAAGCAAAGGAACAAGGCAGAAACAAAGACAGTGACAGAAAAGAAGAAATTTCTAGAACAGAATTTCCAGAAGGTGGGGATACTATTTATACTAAAAGAGCCCCCCGGCATTCCCACGGGCGGGGTGGGGGTGGGACAATGGCTGGCACAGCTTGGAGAACAAGGAGGTGCACGGTGTCACAAGTCGTGCCAATCAGGACAGTTGCCTAAACAAATAATGCCACTATGCTCAGACATTTCAGGAATGTCGAATGGAGAGAGGGGTCTGAGAAATATTTGTTTTTATATACAGAAACATGCTTTCAGTCTATACGATCATTTTGTGATAAATGGCACACACACATTCTCTCTCTCTTTCTTTCTCTGTCTGTCTGTCTGTCTCTCTATCTCTATCTCCCTCTCGCTTTCAGTTTGTAAATCAGTTTGTGATATATGGCGCACACTCATACTCTCACTCAATCTCTCTCTCTCTCTCTCTCTCTCTCTCACACACACACACACACACACACACACAAATATTATTCCGTATACCTGGACGTATGAAAAGTGTGTGAGTATGTGTGTGTATGTGTGTGTGTCTGTGTGTGTCTCTGTGTATGTGCGTGTGTGTGCGTGCGCGTGCACGCCTGCGTGCGTGCGTGCGGGTGTGCGCGTAACAAATATAACAAACTACGTAATTTGAAGCAAGCAATTATTTACTGACAAATCATAGGGGTCAAGAAAAGAAAATAACAAATGTAAGCGACATTATTATATGTTCATCAATGGGTTTAAACTCGTATCCAAGAAGAGATTGAAGTCAGAGAAGTAATTGGCCTAGTGTTCAATACAGCATAACACTGTGCACGATATACCAGTCTGATAAAAAATGTTCCGTGGGAACAACAACAGCAGGTGTTCTTTTCAGCCAGTTCCCAGCATCCGATCACTGCGATGTCGTTGTACGTGACTACTTTGGTGTCTGCCTGTTTCGACTCCCCATAAAAATCTGCACGTGGAAGTTTACTGCATGTAACTTGATACACACACAGCGTGGCACGTGCTCTTTTCTTTGCTGACGAGACGTTGACAATTGAAAAAGGTTGGGTGGCACAAAGGACGTGGAACAGACGGAAGCAGAAGGGAGAGCTAATTGACAGATCTGGAATGACTGGGACAACATGAGGTTTTTGGAAAGGGTCATGCCATTGTGTCCGCGATATCCCAAATGGGACATGATGGATCAAAATGAGTCATTGCGATCCATGTTGTAAAATACGTATGTATCGTGTATATGTGTGCATGCTCCTCGTATGTATGTGTGTTTGTGTACAGAGGGATCAGATGCAGGTTTGAGGCTCGTTCCATGATCGTTTTGAATCTTCTCCATCACATGGTACATGTAACGTTAGTGCAAGTAGCATTCATTCCGAGCGTGTAGACGTCGTCCCGAGAAACTGAAACTGAGACTATTAAAAACTGAGTCCTATGATCAGCACGAGTGCATGACTGAATAATACTCCACCATCGAAGCCCGTTTTAACTTTACAATTTTGTAGACAAATTGTGCGAAGATGCAGAACAGCCCAGAACCATTCTTATGGCTTGTCCTTGCTGGTTAATTAACCCTTTACTCTGCACTCTTTCCACCAGCATCCTGCATTGCCAACCATGCTAGCAAAAGAAATACTTAACCCTTCGACTCCCTCACCCTATCCAACAGCTCCCTGCACGAAGCTGGTGGACAGGGTGAGGGAGTTGTAGGGTTAAGTTTTTGCAGTTGGTGGATAGGGTGCGGGAGTCAAAGGGTTAAATGCCTTTTGATATTTGGTTTTAGATCAGTTTCTACAAAACGTTTTACGGGCATGGTGTAACACACTTCCGTGCATATTAACTTTAGTATCTCTGTGAAACATGTCTGAACTTGAATCACCCTCATCTCTCTACTCCCACAGCGCAAGAAAGATATGTTGATTGAGACAGGCAAGGCAAAAGAAACAGAACAATTACGTTTATTGAGTCTTTCGCAACACTTCTTTTAGGAGAAAAAGTGAGATCTGATGTTCCAAGCCCGGCCGCGACTCACACAGACTGAATACACCAGCAAAGCAGAAAATGATGATGAGAAGAAATGTCAGAAAGCAAAGGAGCAAGGCAAGAAACAACGAAAGTGACAGAAAAGAGGAAATTCCTAGCACAGACTTTCCAGAAAGTGGGAATACTATTTATATTGAAAGAGCAATGGAAGAGCAATGTTATGACTGTAAAACAGTTTGATGGAAGCACAATTGGTTTTTCTTTTTCATCCAATTATCAGCAGTTTGCCTCTGTGATGTTGCCATACGCGACTGACACGGTGTTTGCCTTGTGCTGACCCCCACAAAAGCCGTGCGCGGAAGTTAACTGCAATGTAACCTTATACACAGAACGTGACACAACTGTTTACGTTAGCTAATTGGCTGAGATGGTTAACATTCATTCATGTTCATTTGTTTTTGTCACAATGTAACTGCCATGTAAAATTCAGGCTGCTCTTCCCGTTGAGAGTACGTCGCCGCAGTGCAGCGCCACCCCATTTTTTCTACTGAGACTTTAGAAAGGCAAGAAGACTAATTAGCCTTCAAGGGGAGGGGCTTGGGAAATGAACCTGTCTCTCCAATGTTTTATAGCAGGGCAGCCGTGCAAATGCCCTGCTCTTCACGATTTTCAACTGCCTTTGGATCTTTAGCGTACGCGGGCCATAAGGCACACGGGTGCGACTCGTTTTTCGTCTCCTTCCGAAGAACTGGACGTTCAGTTCGATTTTCAGGTCAAACTGAGGATAAAAGTCGAGGCTTCAACGGCAAACAAACCATGGAACCTCGAGTTAAGTTGTTGGCAAGCGAATTTCTGAACCATTCTGCCACTCTTCTCCACAGTGTCACAATTGTCATCCCCATCGTCAGTCCTCATCAAAGCTTTGTAGAAAAAAAAAAAAAACTCCCAGATTCTGTGGGCAACAGATGTGGCATGGAAAATGAGGCAGAAAAAAAATTAGAGCGGATGCTTTATAAGTCTTGCTCATCACTATTTCATGAACTGAGAAAAGATTGGAGATTGGAGAGTGTTCAACAGAGATTCACCGCGCTCGGATAATCCATATGCGCTCCGCCTGAATCTGCCAGCAATTGCTTGGACAGGCTTCCTGAGCCTGCGAAAAACCTTATGCGATGCCAAGGTCTTGGAGGGTAAGGGAAGAGGAAAGGGTGACCCAAGCTTGGGACTTCACCCACACATCATCATCATGTGCACTGCCGCGTGGCGTTGGCCCTCCATTTGTATATGTCCCTTGTCGCTGCAAGTACATCTTCCACCCTCTCTGTCCTCAGCCAAGTCCGTCCAGTATTTTCTCCCTGGGTCTACCTGGTGTTCTCTTTCTCTCCAGCATTTCTGTTGTGACCAGGTGCTTCAATTCACCTTTCCTTATAAAATGGGCTATGAATGTTGCTCATCTTTTCCTAATCTTCTTTATCAATGTTCTTCTTGTGTCAGCCTCCATCAGGACTGTCTCGTTTGTTTTCTTTGCTGTCCATGGAACTCTCAACATTCTTCCCAGACGCATTTTACGGCTACCTCAATCTTGTTCTGGCCTTGCGTGTTGACTGTCCACGCCTCACAACCGTATAACAATATCGGTTCTATATAACATTCGAGAACTCTCTTCACAGACTCTAAAGAAATAAAAAAAATATGCCACGCCCATCAGACGTTCTGTGGCAGGAACGACAACAGCAGAGTTTCCTCTCCTGACAGCTCCCGGTAAAACCAATCTTCACAATACGTGACAAAACCTTGGTGTCTGCCTTTTTTGACCTCCGAGACAAAGCCACAGCGAGGTAATGAACCGTGTGTAACTTCATGAACCGCACGTGACACACACGCTTTTCTTTGTGTGATAAAACGAGGACAAACTTGAAGTGGGGTAGGGGGGGGGGGATTTGTTGGCAGCGGAGATGTGAAAAAGACAGAAGGAGAATGGAGGGAGTTATTGGCCGAGTCTGAGTTTGTATAGAATCAAAATAACCGCCTGTGTTGAAGTAAACTTAAACCAGAAACGAACGAACACAGAATGAAAACGGCGATTTCATTTTTTTTTTAAAGAGTACATTTTCGGCCAAATGGCCTTTGTCACGCTGCACAAACAAGAAATGACAAAGAAAGAAAGAAATAAAAGTTTATGGCCAAACAACAACAACAAAACAAGCAAGAAAGAAAAAAAAAACAAAGAAAAAAGGAGAGAATTTGTGTGTGACAGAGAAGATGACGACTTGGGTCAAGGGCCATTCGTCGAACAGGCTTGAGTGTACCCTAGCTCAGCATTCTGTGAGTGTGCGTGCGTGCGTGCGTGCTTGTGTGTGTGTGTGTGTCTGTCTGTGTGTGTCTGTGTGTGTCTGTGTGTCAGTGTCTGTGTGTCTGTGTGTTTGTATGTCTGAGGGACGATTACGTCTTGGGTCAGGGATCAAAACGCCCTATTCTCCTCCTGTTTCCCCCCCTCCCGGTTTGCTTGTGCCTTATGCCCCGTAGGTTTGGTTGTTCTTGATGATTGGTTTGGTGAATGTTGAGAGTGTGCACATTGGTTTAATTCTTGAATCAAAATATGGCACTCTGTAAATAACCTTCTTCTTCTTATCATTATCATTATTAATATTATCATCATCATCATCATTAACTTCCCTGGTGTACCGTTAAGCTGGAGAAAAGGACTCGGAGCTGGAATACCAAGTAAGTCTTGGTGTAAAAAAAATATGACACACAGTGTTTCTCTAGGGTCAGTAGCAGTGGTGAAAATTAAATGTAAGGTGTTCTCTTTTTATCCGAGAAAAAGATTCATAAAAAGAATAAGAGAACACACATCTAAGATGTTCTCTTTTTATCTGAAAAATACAACAGCGAAGAGATTTTAGCGTGCGCGGCCAGATGGCACACTGGTCCGACTTGTTTTTCGTCCTCTTCCAAATAACTTGACGTTCAGTCTGATTTTCCCGTCAAAGTGAGGAGAAAAGTCGAGGCTTTCACGGGAAACGATCCCTGGAACCTCGAGTTTAGTTACTGGAGGGCGAACGTCTGAATCATTCTGCCACTCTTCTCCTTATAAGACTGTCTGCAAATCAGTTTGTTCAGGGGGTATATGAAAATTCGTATGATACAGAAAATAAAGATTTATCAATAATGAATTTGACCTAAAATAGATTTCAAACTGATTCTTTTATAAACCCGTTTGATTCGATCACGTGTATCGTTATCTTGGTTCAAGCCATCATCTTTTGAAATGTGTGTGCATGTATATAAACCTTCTGCTTGACGAGTATGTAATGGACTTTAGTAAAACTTTTCACATGTGCGTGGTAACATTTCGACGATGCTGTGCATGTATGATTATATACCAAATATGTACATTGGGAGCAGCAGGGAAGTTTCAGTCTTTTTCTCCTAATTTTTTGTATCTGGTGTTTGTTTGTTTGTGATCTTACGCTTGACAAAGGCCAGTTGGCCGAAAGTTTGCGCCTGTCTTGTCTTGTTGTATTAAATACGCGTTCTTATTCTTTTTTCGTGTTCTTTTCTGGTTCATGTTTGCTTGAACGCGGGCAGTCACACTTGTTTTGGATTTTTATTTTCCACTGTTAAAAATGTGGAAAAAAATTAACTATACCACGCAGGTAAATTAACTGTGTGTAACTTCACACAATAGCTAACGACCTGTCACATGTTCTTTTGTGAAACACGTCATTGTTATTATTGTTTAAAGCCCAGCCGACTGCCCAGAGAAATATCAGGGCTAAACCGCTTCAAAACATAAAAAAATTCAACAAGAAAAGAAAATTAAGTACACATATCAACGCATTCGCACACACAATCCAAGAACACGCCCCCGGCGCCCACCACCCCGCCCAACCCATCGAACAGGGGAGATTTAAAAAACACACCTGAACATAAACACAAGCACACATAAGGACACCAAAACATATACAAATACAGGCGCAAATTACCCAAATTACGCCTCCGCACATTTCACCCCCCCCCTCCCCCAGCCAAAAATGCACCTAACAAATGCACCCAATCACCAATCCCAAGAAAAAGCACACAAGACCCCACCAAACACATACAGGTGAATGGGCCATCAAGACAGAAAATGACAGGCAGAAACAACAGAAAGCAAAGCAGCAAGGCAGAAACAAAGAGAGCGACAGAAAAGAGGAAACTTCCGGCACAGAACCTCCAGAAGGCGGGGGACACCATCTACACGGAAAGAGCCCCCGGCATCCCCACGGGGGAATGGGAAACACGTGAAACTAAACCCATGCTATTTTCTGAAAACCCAGGCAAACACAAACAGCCAACTCAAACAGTTCTACTTCGAGCGAGTCTGCTGCTGTAGTTTCTTTTCTTTCCAAATCCCCAAGTCCCTGAACAAGCTGTGTCAGTAAAACAGAGAACTGGAGGGAAAGTTACGACAGTACGTTCCAGTTTACGGCCCCTGACGCTGATTGCCTCTGATGTGATTATGCTCTCACAGTACGTTTGACGGCTGTCCTAAAGAATCTCTTAAATGTTGGTATTCTGCTTAAATGGCTGAAGGTTAAGGGATCTCTCCCTCCCTCTCTCTCCCCCTCTCTCTCCCCCCTCTGTGTGTGTGTGTGTGTATGTGTGTGTGTGTGTGTGTGTGTGTGTGTGTGTGTGTGTGTGTGTGTGTGTGTGTGTGTGTGTCTGTGTGTGTCTGTGTGTGTGTGGTGATATGATTATGCTCTCAGAGTACGTTTGACGGCTGTCGTAAAGATTCTCTTAAATGTTGGAATTCTACTTAAACATGTCTGGAGGTTAAGGGGGTGGCGTACGTACGTACGTACGTACATATGTATGTATGTATGTATGTATGTATGTATGTATGTATGTATGTATGTATGTATGTATGTATGTATGTATGTATGCGTGAGAGAGAGAGAAAGAAGAACAGAGAGCGAGAAGGACAGAGACAGAAAGACAGAGACAGAGAGAGAGAGCGATGTGATGTGATTATGCTCTCAAAGTACGTTTGACGGCTGTCGTAAAGATTCTCTGAAATGTTGGGATTCTGCTTAAATGGCTGAGGGTTGAGTGTTTTGTGTGTGTGTGTGTGTCTGGGTGGAGGTAGTGTGTAGGCGAAAGAGAGAGATAGAGAGGAAGAGAGACAGCGAGCGAGAGAGAGAGAGAGAGAGAGAGAGAGAGAGGAGAGAGAGAATGTGTGTGTGTGTGCGTGTGTGAGATGTGATGTCATTATGCTCTCAGAGTACGTTTGACGATTGTCGTAAAAATTCTTATATTCTAAATGTTGGCATTCTGTTTAAATGGCCGGAGGTTGAGTGGTTTTGTGTGTGTGTGTGTGTGTGTGTGTGTGTGTGTGTGTGTTGTGTGTGTGTGTGGTGTGTGTGTAGGGGGATGTAGCTGTGTGTGTATGTGTGTGTGTGCACGTATGCGCGCTGTATGTGTGATGTGATTATGCTCTCAGAGTACGTTTCACGGTTGTCGTAATGATTCTCCTAAATGTTGGGATTCAGCTTAATTTAAATGGCGAAGGTTGAGTGTTGTGTGTGTGTGTGTGTGTGTGTGTGTGTGTGTGTGTGTGTGTGTGTGTGTGCGCGCGCGCGCGTGTGTGTGTGTGTGTGCGCACGCGCGCGTAAGTGTGTGTGTATGCCTGCGTACATATGTGTGTGTGTGTGTGCGCGCGTGGCGTGTGTGTGTGTGTGTGTGTGTGTGTGTGTTGTGTATGTGTGAGTGTGTGTGTGTGTGTGAGTGTAACGTGATGTGATTGTACTCTCAGGTACGTTTGACGCTGTCGCAAAGATTCTCTGACATTTTGGGATTTGCTTTAATGGCTGGAGGTTGAGTGGTGTGTGTGTGTGTGGAAGTGTGTGTGTGTAGGTTCGCGTGTGTGTACAGGTGTGTGTGTGTGTGTGTGTGTGTGGCGCGCGCGCGCGCGCGCACATGTGTGTGTGTGTTTATGTGCGTGCGTGCGAGTGTTTGTGTGTGTGTGTATAAGCGTGTGTTTGCGCGTGTGCGCGTTGCGTTGTGTGTGTGTGCGTGCGTGTGTGTGCGTGTGTGTGTGTGTGTGTGGTGTGTGTGTGTGTGTGTGTGTGTGCGTGTGTATCTGTGTGTTTAAGCGTCTCTGTGTGTGTGCCTACGTATGCTTTCGTTCTTTCTTTCTTTTTCTTTTTTTTCAAGGCTCAGCCGAATCGCAAGTGTTTACCTCTTGAAAAGTGGCATGGCAGCGTGCACAAAATGCAACTAGCATCGTCAGCTTAAATTAAAACCAGTGGGTTATCGTCTCTCGTTAGTGTCATACGCATTG
>JAPXFY010000014.1:71134423-71139423 GCA_030674185.1 Monoplex corrugatus
CCCTCACCCTATCCACAAGCTTCGTGCAAAAACAAAAATTAACCCTTTGACTCCCTCACCCTATCCATCATCTTCATCAGAGTCGAAAGGTCAAGGGTTAAGTTTTTGCAGTTGGTGGATAGGATGTGAGAGACAAAGGGTTAAGTCTTTGCTTTACTAGCGTGGCTGACAAAGCAGGACGCTGATGGGCAGGGTGCGGGATTCAAAAGGTTAAATTACAGCCGACACACTATCATACACATGAATACATAAAACTTCTCTGTTCCAACAAAACAAAGTTGCATTTTCTTTACACCACAACCGCCTGTGCACGGGAAAGACTGTGTGTCCCATGAAAGACTTGAGTGGAGAAAGTTTACGACAGTACAAGTCCAGTGTGTAGCACCTGACTCTGATTAAGTTCTATGTGATTATGTCCCCCATGGAACGCTTGTGGGCTGTCGCAAATACTCAGCAGAAAGAAAAATTAGCAGGGAGAAGAAAGTTTACGACGGCGCTGTTCAGTGCTCTACCAGAACGGGAATGTTGTGGAGCTTCCCACAATTTGCAGGACACTTTAGAGTTAGACAGATAGAGACAGAGACAGACAGACGGAAAGAGAGACACAGACAGACAGAGACAGACAGACAAAGATGCTGAGAAACAGAGAAGAATAGAGAGAGAGAGCGAGAGACAGAGACAGACAGACAAAGAGGAAGAGAAAGATAGAGACAGACAGACAGACAAACAGACAAAGAGGCAGAGAAAGAGAGAGAGAGTGTGTGTGTGCGTGTATGTGTGTGTTTGAGTGAGTGAGTGAGTGAGTGAGTGAGTGAGAGAGAGATTATAGATAGAGAGAGGGACAGACAGACAGACAGACAGAAAAAGAGGCAGAGAAACAGGGAGAGAGACAAAAAGAGAGGGAGAGACAGACAGACAAACAGACAAACAGGCAGAGAAAGAGAGAAAGAGGGGGACAGGAAGACAGACAAACAGAGAGAGAGAGACAGACAAACAGAGAGAGAGGGAGAGAGAGAGAGAGAGACTGAAAGAGGGGGTGAGAGAGAGAGAGAGAAAGAGAGAAAGAGAGAGTGAGAGAGACAGAGACAGACAGACAGACAGACAGAGAGAGAGAGAGAGAGAGAGAGAGAGAGAGAGAGAGAGAGAGAGAGAGAGAGAGAGAGAGAGAAGTTTACGACAGCGCTGTTTTACGACAGCGTTGTACAGTTTACGGCACCTAACGCCGATTGCCTGTAGTGTGATTATGTTCCCAGTGGCTACTTTCTGACTGTCGTAAAGACTCTCTAGAACACTCGAATTCGGTGAAAGTGCCCACACTTTGCCAGCAAATTATTGTGCAAAAGTTTAAGTGACATCGTAGGTGTCAATCAGATGATAGGAAAGAGACAGCGTGCAAGGAATCTACAAGTGCCAACTTCTTGTCAGTATTGTTGTATGCAATGATACGAGCGCATTATGCGGTCTGCGAAGAAAAGACGATTTTCGCTTTGAGTAATTCAGTAGCTGAAAGCATTAAAAGCTATTGATATATTGCTTGTTGATTGTCATCATCATTATTATTACTATTATTATTATCATTATTACTATTATTAGTATGTTATTATTATCATTATCATCATTATTATCATCATATTGTTATGGTCATTATTATCATCATTAGTGTTTTAACATCATCATCATCATCATCATCATTGTTATCAACATTGGTATCATCATTATCATCATCATCATCATCATTTAGTAGTAGTAGTAGCAGTCGTAGTATTTTGCTGCTTGAAAATATTCAGCTGTGACATATATGAACAAAGCACTGGAAGACACAGAACTCTTTCGGTATGTCATATAAAGTATACCAACAAAGCAAGTCATATGTTTCTTTTTACGACTGATGCAAAAGTTTTCTTTTTTTTCCAAAGAAATTTCTTAATAAGTGAAATTTATGAACACAGAACATCAGATAGTTTAAACCATTTCGCAACATAGACATTTTCTTTAGTGCACATTAGATTGAAATAGGACTGTCAGCCGAAATGATAAACTGGCTGCAAATAATTTAATGTGGTGAGGAAAAATGAATCACCCTCGGCTGTAAAAGCGGACGAAACCAAAAATAGGTCGAGAAAGAAAGGCAAAATTGTACCAAGGAATTTTGAAAAAGTGCGTTTATATAACTTAACCGTGACCTTTTATTTTTCATTATGTAAGCATATATGATCTTCTGAAGAAATATGTTCAGACGTTTAAGTTTTAGATTTCGTAGATACTGTTGTGTGTGCTGTTTTCAACGAAATATACCGATACAGTTCAGTATACAGATAAGGCGGTAACGGGCGTTCTTTATGCCCCGTTTACACGACGTGCAACTAGCGTGCAACTAATCGGTTGCACTACCATGCAACCTATTCACAACCCGAGACGACTCCAGGCAATCGGTTGTCTGAGGTTGTCTGGAGTTGTCAGTTTTTCGGTAAAATCCTATTTTTAGTTGTACGTGTAGTTGCACGGCCGAAAATAATATTGTCCTAGAGCGATAATGTTTTCGTAGTTGCATCAGTTGCATGGCCCCAAACGGTTGTGTGGAGTTGGGAACACTTTTACACGAGTTGCCTGGAGTTGGCTGGGGTTGTAGGCAGGAAGTAGTTTCGCGCCACGCGTGCCTCCGTGACACACGCAGCGCGAGCCTCAAGAAACGGCGGGAACAGGGGAGGAGCCTAACGGTAGCACGTTTCCTTTTACACGAATGCAACTCCACACAACTTTGCGGTTGCACGGCTCCTCGTGCAACTGGTAAAACCCAGTGGTTGCACGTTAGTTGCATCCCGTGTAAACGTAGCATTATAGCCAATGCAAGAATGCAAACGGAAAATCGGGAATTCCCCATTTCTATGTAACCTGTGTTTTCCTTCACCTCGATTTCCAGTCCAGATAATCAAAATGCAAGTGTAAAAAAAAAAAAAAAAAAAAAAAAAAAAAAGCTCTGAGGATGGGCTTGAGGGGTGGGGGTGGGGGGCACTTACGAGATTACAGTCTTGTTTATGATGACATCTGACGTTGATGACTGCGGTGTGATTATTCTCCCAGGGGCATCTTCCTGGCTGTTCTGAAAGACCGTGTAGCACAGGAGTTATGTAAAAAGTGCCCATACTTCGCTGGGAATTGTGTGCGAACGTCTGGGTGAAATTGCCTTGGGGTCGTTGACAAGATCGTGCGAGAAATCTACTGGTAAGAGTGCATAAAAAAAGAGTTATCGGTCTTGATAATATCATGCTGTACGATGTTCTGTTGTCTCAACAATGTGAATAAAAAATAAAACACCGAGGTGTATACGTTCGTGTGTGTGTCTGTGTGTTTTCTTTTGTTCATTTGTTTGCTTGTTTGTATGGTTGGTTGGTTGGTTGGATGCTTGCTTGCTTGCTTGTATGGTTGGTTGTTTGGTTGGTTGGTTGGTTGGTTGGTTTTGTATGTGTGTGTGTGTGTGTGTGTGTGTGTGTGTGTGTGTGTGTGTGTGTGTGTGTGTGTGTGTTCTAGTTGTGAGAAGGATCAGCTCATCTCTAGAAAGTCCACGCTGTTCTGTTGATTTCTGTTTATTGAAATACCTTGCTATATAACATGATAAAAACTACAAGCTGCAAAACCAGCAGAATCACACCACCACCACCACCACCACCACCACCACCCTAAACTACAACCACAATCAAATAAAAATACAATCCAATGCATGCGCTTTGTAAGATCTTCAATACTTCAGGGAGTTAAGTTAAATGGCAAATACCTTCAGTTCACGAAGACGAAATGATACTTATCTTCGGATGAAAGAAAAGCTGTGACTTATCTTCGGATTAAAAAAAAATCTGTGATTTTTGCAAAGTTCAGACACTGATCGACAGCGGTGGGAAAGAGGGAGAGACTCGCAGAGTGAGACTTCCAACCTTGAGGATAAAGTGTTTGTCGCGTTTTATCCATCTCCACTTATCTTTTTCTTTTTTTTTTAACACGTTATATGGCATCAGGAACGGCGATGAATAGAATAAAATCAAAGAAATATGTCCACACACACACACACACACACACACACACACACACACACACACACACACACACATACACACACACACACATATATATATATCTTCCATTTTCTCCTGCTAGGAAGTTGCCTGCTGATTCTTGTTTGATTGTTTGATTGTTTGTTTGTTTGTTTGTTTGTTTGTTTGTTTGTTTGCTTGCTTGCTTGTTTGTTTGTTTGTTTGTGTGTTTGTTTGTTTTTTGTTGTTGTTTCTCTATGTCTTTTTTTCTTTCTTTTTTTGTGTTGTGCATTTATTCTTTTTTGTGTTTTGTTTACGCCTGACAAAAGCTAGTTGACCTACAATTTGTGGCTGCCTTGTTTTGCTATATACATACGCGTTCTGATTCTATTTAAGTGTTTTACGGGTAAATATATCCACAGTTACAGTCTTCACCACTGGTTTGGTTACTTGGCTGGCTGACTGGATTTGACTTGATCTGATTCAGCTTTATTTCTTTCTGAGGACCATTTTAGCAAATGTTGTATCTATTTATTTATTCATTTATCTCTGTATCTACCTATCTACCTATCCATCTATTTATCTACCTACCTACCTACCTACCTACCTATCTGTTTATCTATCTATCTATCTATCTATTTGTTTTATTCTTTCATTTGTTAGTTTATTTATTTCTTATTCATTCATTTATTTGTCAAATCGTTTCGTCATTCATTCTTTCATTTATCTATTTATTAATTTATTTATTTGTTTAGATAATTTATTTATGCATTATTTATTTGTTATTTATTTATTCATTAATTCATTCATTCATTTATTCATTCATTTCGTCATGCATTCTGTTATTTACTTATTCATATATTTATTTATCTATTTATTCATTTATTTATTTGTTACTCATTCATTTATTTTGTCGTTCATTTCTTCATTCATTCTTTCGTTTATTTTTTATTTCCTTATTTCCTTATTCATTAT
>JAPXFY010000014.1:71141923-71146923 GCA_030674185.1 Monoplex corrugatus
TATATGAAAAGAGAAAATGAGATGAAGTGTGACATACACAAACAGGAAAAAATGGGGGCTGATCAAAGATGTTGCATACTTTTCTGTTATTCATTTATTGATCATGTATTTGTTTATTTATTTCATTTCATATTAAGTGTAACTTTTCGTAATAAATTAAAAACGTAAAAAGGTCGTCCTGTAACCTTGAGGTCGTACTTTCGATTGAAACATCCGCTAAGGTCTGAAGAAGATTTGACTAAAAGTGTGTGCATTAGGATGTTGTTTGCTCGAAGGCGCTCAAGGTAATTATTGTTACCCTTAATTTTACACGTCATTAGTAACAATATTACGGTATTAGAAAGACAAAAAAACAAAACAAAAAAAACAAAAAAACACGATACTGAAAATGAAATAAAATAATATAAACAGGATATACAAAACATTCCTTAATCCAGCCCAGCAAAGGTTCATTTTCCCCTCACCAAAATCCCCCATCCACGAGGAAAAGACTGTCTGGAATAAAACTCCACGAAGAATTTTACAACAGCACAGACCTATTTATGGCACCTGACTCGGATTAGTTTGGTGTGATTAGGTTGCCAGTGGCCGCTTGCTGATTGTCGTACACACTCTCCCGCGCCCAGGAATTCTATGGGGAAGTTCCCATAATTTGTGATGGTGTGTGTGCGTGTGTTGTGTGTATGTGTGTGTGTGTGTGTGTGTGTGTGTGTGTGTGTGTGTGTGTGTGTGTGTGTGTGTGTGTGCGTATGCGTATGTGTGTGTGTGTGTGTGTGTATGTGTGTATGCGTGTGTATGAGTGTGTGTGTGTGCGTATGTGTGTTTGTGTGTGTATGTGTGTGTATTTATTTGTTTGTGTATTATTTATTTATTTATTTATTCATTTATTTATTTATTTGTTTATCCATTTATTTATTCATTTTTATTGTTAATTAATTAATCAATTAACTGATTCATTCATTCTTACGTTCATTTATTCATTCGTTTATTTATTTATTTATCTGTTCATTTATTCGTTCATTTTATTCATACTCTCATTCATTCATTTGTCTATTCATGCATTCATTCATCTATCAATTCATTCATTCATTATGCATTCATTTATTCGTTTTTCTACCTATATATAATTATTTCATATTCATTTACATCCACGTATAATTTTCATAAATGCATAGGCACTGGCCCGTCCGTTGCCAAGCTAATTCACGTCGTGTTGCCTCATCACGCACCTTCCGAGGTCACAATGACCTCTTTTCCACCACCTTCCTGTCACCTCTTTTCTAACCTCACATAAATAAATAAATGTATATATCTAGCGTGAGAGAGAAGCATCTCTGCTCATCACTAGTCGTGCACATCTTCCCATTATTCCGAAACGCTTCCATCGCTAAAAAGAGAGAGGCTGGGCTGTGGGGAAAAAAAAAACCTCTCTTACTCAGAGTCCATGTGAACATTGATTTTACATCAACGAAGCTCAAAGATAAATGATGAAGAATTGTGCCATCCTCCTCTGTCTGGGAAACGGGAAAGCAAAAGTGATGATAAATCAGCTTTGGCTGTCTCTCCGTCCTGAGGGAAAAAAAACGAAAATACAAACAAAATCTGTTTTCCTCCTGTTTGGGAAAGATGATCTTTTAAAACTTGTCCAGCTTTTGGAGTGGTAACACCACAGTGTTTGCAGTTCTTATCTTTGTTCTGTTTTGAACGTGATGTGTGTGTGTGGGGTGGGTGGGTGTGGGTGTGGATGTGTGTCTATGTGTGTGTGTCTACGTGTGTGTGTGTGTGTGTGTGTATGTGTGTGTATGCGAGTGTGTGTATGTAAGAGAAAGAGAGAGAGAGAGACAGTGCGTGCGTGAGCGTGAGTGTGGGTGTATGTGTGTGTGTGTGGGTGTGTGTGTGTGGGGTGTGTGTGTGTGAATGTGAGAGAGAGAGAGACAGACGGAGAAAGAGAGAGAAGAGAGTGCGTGCGTGCGTGTGTGTGTGTCGGTGTATGTGCGTGTGTGTGTGCGCGCGCGCGCGTATGTGTGTGTGTGTGTGTGTGAGAGAGAGAGAGAGAGAGAGAGAGAGTACAAATGTGTGTGTGCGTGTGTGTGTGTGTGCGTGCATGTGTATGTGTATGTGTGTGTGTGTGTAAGTGCGTGTGTTTATATTTAGAGACAGGATGATGTTGGGGGTAGGAGTTTCGGACAGAGACAGACGGAGAAACTTTTTTTTTCAGCACGCGAAGATTCCATAATGAAACGCACGTGCGCACGCGCGCGCGCACACACACACACACACACACACACACACACACACATACACACACACACACGCACACACACATGTACACACACATTCACACAGACACACACACGCGCGCGCGCAAACACACAAACACACAAACACACATACACACAAGTACACAGATACATACGCTGTCACAAGCGTGGACGGGTTGCTGATTGGTTGATTGAAATAGATGGTTGGCTCCTAGAGGGAAGATGGGGAGCTGGCTAATTTTAGTGGCTGTTGACTTGTCTTTATTGTTGTTGTTGCTGTTATCATCGTCATATTATTATTATTGTTGTTGTGTTATTACTATTATTATAACTATCATTATCATCATCATCCTCATCCTCATCCTCATCATCATCATCGTCGTCGTCGTTGTCGTCGTCGTCATCATTAGTATTATAATGACAATAATAATATTAATGATAATATTTTATCATTATAATCATTATCATCATTATCATCATTATCATCATTATATCATCATCATCATCATCATCATCATCATCAGCAGCAGCAGCAGCAGCAGCAGCAGCAGCAGCAGCAGCAGCAGCATAAAAACTTAGCAGTATTAGTATTAGTATTTTTGTTTTTATTATTATTATCAATTGTTTTATTATTAAATCATCGTCATCATCATCATCATCATCATCATCATCATCATCATCATCATCATCATCATCATCATCATCATCATCAGATACCGTTAGCATCCTCATTTTCATTATCATAATCTCTGAATATCAGATTTCAACTTGTTCATATCTTCCTCCTCTTCAGCCAGAATATTCTCAACAGACTGCCAGTCATATCTCGGAAGAGACAAAAAAAATCACAAATCATAATAACCAAAACAAAATCTTTGCAGCTCTCTTCTCCAGTGAGTTTTTAGAGTCAACACCTCAATGTAGGCTGGAAACAAAACAAAACAAAACAAAACAGAAAAAGAAAGCCCCTTTCCAAGACAAACAAGGCTGCATGTTGTCTTTACCTCAATTCTCAATCCTGGAAAACAAAACTGTAAACGTAAAACTCTCTAAGGATAAATCGCGACAGCAAAATTCTCTCAGTTGTCACTTGATGAATGTTACTGTCTAGGCCATTTGCACACGTTCTGTAAGATATGCCAGAGGTTTCTGTTTATTTGTTTGTTTGTTTGCTTTATTATTTGTTAGTTTGTTTGTTTATTTTTTACACAGTCTGAGTTAAATCAAAGATGCCAATCAAAATGAAAAGTGACAATATTACATGCAAGAAATCTACAGACACCAGCTTGTGAAATATTGAGCAGAAAAACACACACACAAAAATTAATAGAATTAGAACGCCTATTTTATTTAACAAAACAAGACAGGCATAAATGTTGGGCCAACTGGTCATTGTCAAGCGTATTAAAAATTGAAATAAAACAAAGAATAAAACAAAATACAGAACACATAGCAAAAACAAATACTTCCCAAAAGTAGCGTTAAATGGGAGAAAATGGCAGATGTGCATTGTTTTGAATCGTCATCATCATCATCAGTAGTATCATCATCATCATCATCATCATCATCATCATCATCATCATCATCATCATCATCATCATCATCATCATCATCATCATCGTTGTTATTATTGTTATTATTGTTATTACTATGGTTATGTTTTACCTTTGCTTTTTGTAATCTCCAGTTAAAAGAAAAGAAGACTGCGCATTTATAATTTCAGCAGGGAAAAAAGTTAATGGAATGGCTTTCTTGTTCTACTTACTGTTCTGTTTATTTCTACACATACAATAACACAACTGTAACGTATTCTTAACTGCCACAAACAGAAACAGTAAAACCACCACTACTATCACTGCCACCAAGCAAAATAGCAAATCTAGTCTGTGTGCTTTGTAAAACATTCGAATATTCAAGAACTTAATAGCCAAACACCTGCGAGTCTCAACAATGATTAATACCTATCTATGAAAACAAAATGAGGCCGTAGTAAAGTTTAGGTATTGATGAAAACGGGGAGGGGGAGGGGGAGGGAGATGGGTGAGATGGATGAGGGGGATTGATGGGAGAGGAGGAGGAGTGGCAGGAAGAGTAAGATTCCGTTCTCAAAGACCAGAATTCATCATATGTTAACCATCTCTACAAACCGTGTTACCACTGTATTTGATAATGAGACATATTCAGTGAAACAAACGACTAATTCAACACACACAACTTTTCAGTCTTCACAGTCGGTAGATTTTAACTTGTTTTGTTTCTTTGTTTGCTTGTTTGCTTGCTTTCTTGCTGGCTTGCTCCCATGCTTGCTTGATTGTCTGTCTGTTCGTCGTTTTTTTGTTTGTTTGTTTGTTTTTATGTTTTTTGTTGTTGTTGTTTTTTTTTTTTAGCTAATTGGTAAGTTAGTCGGTTGATTAGTTGGTTCCTTCAGAGGCAAAATGTTTGGTTGGTTTTTGATTAATTGGTTTCGTTTCGTCTAGTTTTGGGGCAAAGGTTCATTTTTCCCTCACCAAAATCCCCCATCCACGAGGAAAAGACTGTGTCTGGAATAAAACTCCACGAAGAATTTTACAACAGCACAGACCTATTTATGGCACCTGACTCGGATTAGTTTGGTGTGATTAAGTTGCCAGTGGCCGCTTGCTGATTGTCGTACACACTCTCCCGCGCCCAGGAATTCTATGGGGAAGTTCCCATAATTTGTGAGGGTGTGTGTGCGTGTGTTGTGTGTATGTGTGTGTG
>JAPXFY010000014.1:71159423-71174423 GCA_030674185.1 Monoplex corrugatus
ATGACTCCCGTGCCCTATCTACCAACTCCAAAAATAAAATAACCCTTTGACTCCCTCACCCTATCCAGGATGAGGGAGTCAAAGGGTTAAGTTTTTGCTACGCTAGCATGGTTGACAAAAAATGCAGGATGCTGATGGGCAGGCAAGGTGCGGGAGTCAAATGGTTAATTAATCGCGAAACCTCACCGTTTTCCCTCCACATACACGCTACCCTGCCATGCCATACACACTCGCGATTCCTTCCCTTTGAGAAACGAAGTCAGGCAATTCCAACCCCAGCCCCCCATTTGTAAAATAACAACCCAGTAAACGACTTCATCATGCTTGGATCTGTAGGGCTGCCCAGTGAAGCAATCAAGCATTCCCAGGCTATGAAACGGGTCTACAGGAGGAAATGAAAAAGGAAAAGGAGAGATGGTGAACAAAAGGGAGGGGTGGGGGTGGGGAAGGTAAGGCAAAGGGCAAGAGCGTGGATTGAAGGAGCCCCATTCACACCACGGAAGAATATGATACGATTTATCAAACTGGGGACCCTGGCCAAACAATCAGAGGCCACTACAGCCTCGATCCCTGTGGATTGTTTACAAGGTCCTCTCCGTCCAGACAGCCTTGACTTGTCCGGTAATTTGTCAGTGTCAGAGAATCTCAGCATCTCTGTCTCTGCCTCTCTCTCTTCTCTCTCTTTCTCTCTCTTTCTGACTGTCTCTTTCTGCCTCTGTCTCTCTCTGTCACTGTATCTGTCTGTCTCCGTCTCTGTCTCTCGCTGTCTCTCTCTCTGTCTCTGTCACTCTCTCTCTGTGTCTGTATGTCTCTCTCTCTCTCTCTCTCTCTCTCTCTCTCTCTCTCGCTGTGTGTGCGTGTGTGTGTGTCTTTCTTCTCTGTCTGTCTCTCTCTCTCTCTGTTTCTCTGTGTCTCTCTGCCCCCCCCCTCTCTCTCCGTCTCTCTTTCTCTACCTCTATCTGTCTGTCTGTTTATTTGTCGCTCTCTCTCAAACACAAACACACACACACACACACACACACAGTCTCTCTCTCTCTCTCTCTCTCTTTCTGTATCTTACTCACAAAGTTCCTTCCCAATATCCTGACTGGGGTTGGCAAAGTTTCAAAATGTTCCCTTCAAACATTGATCACCCCACCAACAGTGAAGATGCATCAGGCACGTCCCTTCCCTGCGCAAGATAGGGTGTTTTGAAACGGGATGGAAGACCTCTGCAAATGCCTAGCCCCTAGCAAATCAAGGTGCACAAAGGGCAAACTGGCTGACTAGCTGTTCGTATGCTGAATGATGATATAATAACATCGACCCTAAATAATGCTCGGTCCTGATTTGCACATTGGCAAGTCCCTATCTCACGAATCTCACGGAAGAGGTGGTCGTAGTGTCTTTTCAGCATTTGTGGTTACGTTACTGTTTTTTTCGTTTAAAACCCAGCTGACTGCGCAGAGCCATATAAGGGCTGCAACCATTTCGAAACATATACAATACTTCAAAAGGTAGACAGGAAAAGAAAATTTAAGTGCACATACCAATGCATTTGCGTACATAATCTAAGAAGATGCCCCTGGCGCTGACCGAGCCATCCAATCTATCACACAGGGGATTTGAGAAACACACTTGAATACAAATTTAAACATCACTAAGGACACTAAAACATATACAAAATGAGCCTAAATTACCTAAAATTTGCTTCTGCATATCTCATTTCCCTAGAGCCAAAAATGCACGTAATATATGTACCCAAGTATCAATCCTAAGCGGAATTACGTCAGACTTTATCAAACACATACAGGTGAATGGTCAGCAAGGCAGAGAACGATAGGACAAAATGACAGAAAGCAAAGGAGGAAGGAAGAAACAAAGACAGTGACAGAAAAGAGGAAATTTCTTGCACAGAATGTCTGAAAGGTGGGGATATTATTTGCACTGAAAGAGCCCTCAACATCCCCAAGGGGGAGCATTCGTGGTATTGATGGGAACATTATCACAGTCCGTTATACAACGGGTGATTTAGACTGACAAGAATTGTTATTGCTCACACTTCGACGACTCAAGAATGTATCATAAACAAAACTAATGCATAGTATTTCACACACTTTATGCAACTGTTTGAGCTTGTGAGAGGCCTGCTGCCTTTTCTGTTCCTGATATTGTGTATCACTTTTCAGTGTATCACTACAGTTGTTTAACTGACGGAATTGATCCTATGTTTTATGATACAAAGAGAAATCATAAAAAAGACAAGAGAGAGAAGAGAGAGAGAGAGAAGAGAGACACACACACACACACACACACACACACACACACACCACGCACGCACACACACACACGCACATACACACACAGAGATAGAGAGAGAGATCTATCTGTCTATCTATATCTATCTATATCTCTATCTCTATCTATCTATCTATCCATCATCTATCTATTTTTTTATTTATCCACCTATATTTCTATCTATCTATACATACATACATATAATGTATCTCTATATATATATATATATAATAAATGATATATATATATATATATTATCATATACAACACACACACACACACACACACACACACACACACACACACACACACATCATAATATATAATATATATATATATATATATATATATATATATATCCATTTTCGCTTGACGTGTCGTATTTAAGAAATCGAGCGTGTATACACATACAGATGTATGTACGCGCATACACAAACACATACATTTAAGCATGCAAGCACACACACACACACACACACACACACACACACACACACACACACACACACACACACACTCACACACACACACATACACACACACATACACACTCACACACACATACACACTCACACACATACACACACACACACACATACATACATGCATACATACATACATACATACATACATACATACATACATACAACATACATACATACATACATACAAGCACACTTTCAACAATTTCCAAGAAATTCAATGTTACTTCATATCTTAGTTATATAAAGCAGAATTTGGTATCTGAGGAATCATGAAGTAAACTGCTACAAGATATTTTAGTCCTTTGAGATGAAATAGTTGCACTCAACAATGACAGACATGTCTTTAAAAGAAGTAAAAGATCCTTTTAAACTCACACCTAAACCATTCCAATTCACAAAATTTTGAATGAAAAAAAGATAATGCAACATTGACAAATTTGATCTGAGACAAGAGGAAATGTCAGTTAATGTAAGTTATATGAAGATGAGAATGAGGAAAAGGATGAAATAGAAGAGGAAGCACAGCAAAGTAAGAATCAAGAAAAAGACGAAGACAGTCTTCAAACGAATGAGAAAGAGAAAGACGTCAAGAAGAAGAATGACATTGTGGACAGAGGTGGAGAAGAAATGTTCAAAAGGGCAATGACTTCTTCATGCAAGTTCGCTGATTTTGCCACATACTCTCTCTCTCTCTTTCTCATTGTCTGTCTGTCTGTCTGTCTCTCTCTCTCTCTGTCTGTCTCTCTTCTCTTCTCTTCTCTCTCTCTCTCTCCCTCTCTCTCTCTCTTTCTCTCTCTCTCTTAAGGACTAGATGTAAGACAGGTCCAATGGGACACTGATGCTACTATACTTGAACAATCTGTCTCTCTCTCTGTCTCTCTCTCTCTGTCTCTCTCTCTCTCTCTGTCTCTGTCTCTCTCTCTCTTCACTTTCTCGAAATCCAAACTATTTCCTCACTTCCAATGCTCATTTCTATTTCAATCAAATATACTAATACCACACATCACATCTGTTACATAGAAAATTCAGAACAGTCTTCTTGTGGTCTTAAAGCTCACACAGCATGTGCACAGAAAATGATGAAATCTTAAAATTTTCAACATAAACAAAAAACTGAAGAACAATATGTTGTATACTTACGCCTCTCCCCAACTACACGAGTATGGAAGCCAGAGCATGGAAAACCCCACCCAGTACAGGCATTGATATCATGGCAGACAAGTCATGCCATACTAGAACAAGTCCAACCGCAGGGCCGACAACTAACATTTTTATGTATTAAGGTTGCTTTACCTATTTCCACTGATCCCTGCATCACTGTTATTGACGATTGCTGCATTGTGTAGACATTTGTAAAACGTTGAGGGGACGGTGTGTTAAAGGCTAAGTTTCAGTTTTAGTTTCTCGAGTTGACGTCTCCGTGCTCGGAACGAATTCCATATGCACTAACGTCACAGGTGCCGTGTATATGGTAATCATGGCACAAGCCTTAAGCCTGTACATAAACCCATGAGCTGGCCAGGTCCTGAGGTCCTGCCTAGCCTATGTTTTATCTAGTCTATATTTTTATACTGGTATTGTATCAGCCTATCATTGGAACAGTCTTGGTTACATGCAAATGACATGTGTATCTGTGTATCTGATCTTCAAAGAAAAGATCAGATACATAAAATAAATAAATGATTAAAGGTCTGAATCGAAACACAACTAGCCATTCAGTATAAACTCGTCTCACATCACAAAAGCAACTTAGTAAATGCAAGCCTCAGCTGCCTATCAACAAGTGAACACATACTTCCTTAACATAGCCACCTCCAGTCTGTCGTCCACTTCCGAGGAATGAAAATAGGAAAACAGGTCAGAGAATGTGAGATGAGAATGGTAGGAAGAATATATGCTTGCACAAAAAGAACATATTTTAGGTCTTGAAAATGTGATTTGGGATAGGAAGGGAAAGGGAAACTAAATCCCACCTCTAATGTAACATGAACACCAAACAGACTGAATGGAAACAGCAAGGGTGGTTGAAAAATGGCGTCCATTGGAGGATAATTATCATTCTGATTATTGAACGTAAAATAGACACTGACGATAAAGGAAGGTGATTAAGTCATCATCATTATCATGTGCCCTGCCGCATAGCGTTGGAGATCATGGCCTCCATATGCATCTACCCTTGTCGTCGCAAGCACATCTTACACCCTCTCTGTCCTCAGCCACCCTGCAAGTCTATCCCATATTTTTTTCCTTGGGTCTACCTGGTGTTCTCTTTCCCTCCAGCTTTCCTGTTGATTGCAGTAGAATCACTTATTCCTATAACCTAGGTGGATAAGGCTGACATCTCAGAGAATGAAATTTATTGGGTCTATAAAGGTTCAAGTGGATGCTTACTGGATGAACACGACATAGTGAAGTGACTCAAATAATTCCATGTCACTGACAACTTTTCAAATTTAGAATTGATATAGAACGAAGTTAAGGATAACATGAAAAGGAAGAAAATGGTTTTGAACACGGAATATTCAGAAGACAGAAACGGTAGAATCTATAAGACTCTAATTTGTATTTGTTTAGTGTTGTTGTTTTTTGTGTATGGTTTGTTTGTTTTTCTTTTTATGAAATGAATTTCTTCTTTATGAAAAAAAAAATCAATCCCACAAAACTCGCCAAAATGACATATGACAACAAAAACCACAACAAACACAGATACAATATATCGTCTCACTTTCATATGCATAACATACATATGGCTACTGCATTACATTCGTATTCATATTCCATTTTGTTGTTGTTGTCACAATGGATCTTACCATGTGAAACTCAGGCTGCTCTCCCCGTTGACAGCGCGTCGCCGCAGTGCAGTGCCACCCAATCTTACAGGGAAGTAATCACGAACCTTTAGGCAACTCCCGTGGGGATGCCGGGGGCTCTTTCAGTATAAATAGTATCCCCCACCTTCTGGAAATCCTATGCTAGAAATTTCTTCTTTCTGTCACTCGCTTTGTTTCTACCTTGCTCCTTTGCTGTCGGCCATTTTCCCTATCATTTTCTACCTTTCTGATCATTCAAACTGCAAGTGTTCGATAAAGCTTTACGTTCTTTCTCTTAAGATTGATAACTGGCTACATGTATTATATGCATTTTTTGGCTCTAAGGAAATGTGATTTGCAGACGCAGTTTTGGGTAACAGGCCGTTTTCATATAATTTTAGTGTCCTTAGTTATGTTTATATTTCTATTGAGGTTTCATTTTTTAAATCCACTGTGATAAATTGGACGGAGTAGGTCAACGCCAGGGGCATCTCATTACGCAAATGTATTGATACATCATCATCATCATCAGGTGCCCTGCCGCATGGCGTTGGCGATCATGGACTTCCATCTGTCTCTATCTCTTGTTACCCCAAGCATCTCCTCCACCCTCCTCGTCTTCAGCCACTCTGCAAGTCCGTCTAGCATTTTCTCCCTGGGTTACCTGGTGCTGTCTTTCCCTCCAGCTTTCCCATTGTGACCAGGTGCTCCAAATCCTCCTTCCTCATAAAATGGCCTGTAAATGTTGCCTGTCTTTTCTTTAATCTTCCTTATGAGTGATCTACTTGTATCTGCCTCCATCAAGACTGTCTCGTTTGTTTTCTTTGCTGTCCATGGAACTCTCAACATTCCTTTTTTAGAAAATACATCTCAGCTGCCTCAATCTTGTTCTGGCTTTGCTTGTTGACTGTCCACGCCTCACATCCGTACAACAGTATTGGTTCTATATAATATTCAAAACTCTTTCCTGATGTTAATTGATAGGCATTTGTGGTAAGAATGCTTGTCATCTTCTTGAATGCTGTTTTGGCTGGCTGATTCTGCCGGCTATTTCTGATGTGCATCTGCCGTCTGATGAAATGACCTTTCCCAGGTATTTGAACTTATTGATACGTGTACTTAATTTTCTTTTCCAGGAGTTTTTTTTCCAATGAGGTATGGTGTCAATTTTGAGATGATTGTAGCCCTGATATGGTTCTGCGTAGTTGGCAGGGCTTTAAACAACAACAACAACACAATAACAATAACCTTTAGGCAACAGAAGAAACATAAGCGATAGGAAAAGGATTGTGATAATGGTGGAAACGTGGGGACAGACTGAACAGACATTTCTGTGTAGTGAAACAAGCCTACTGACAACAGGAACGAATATGATACAATTTATCAACCATGGACTCCGGCCAAACAATCAGATGCCGCCATCTCCTTCCATTTGTGAGGATTATTTACATGTCCTCCCGATCCCAGACAGTTCTGACGTGCCCAGTGCACTATTCATCAGCTCAAAACCTATTCAGAGTTGCAAGGACTAGTTGTAACACAGGCTCATTGCGACTTAATGCCAGAATCTTTTCAGTAACAAAGTGTTTTGTAATTTAAGAAACTCTGTCTGTCTGTCTGTCTCTCTTTCTTTCTTTCTTTCTTCTTCTTCTCTCTATCTCTCAGACAGGTCCAAGTCTGAAGTCTCTCTCTCCCTCTTTCTCTCCCTCCCTCCATCTCTCTCTCTCTCTCTCCTCTATACAGGTCCAATGGAATATATTGCTACTATCCTTTAATGATAAAGTATTCTGAAGTCTGAAGTCCGTCCGTCCGTCTGTCTGTCTGTCTGTCTCTCTCTCTCTCTCCTTCTTTTTCTCTTTCTCAGACAGGTCCAACAGGACCTATTGCTACTACAATTTATCATTGAAGTATTCTAAAATCTGAAGTCTCTCGCTCCCTCCCTCCCTCCTCCTCCTCCTCCTCTCTCTCTCTCTCTCTCAGACAGATCCAATGGAATCTATCGATACTGTCCTTTAATAATCCAACTTCAGAATACTTTATTATTAAAGAATAGTAGCAATAGATTCCATTGGACCTGTCTGAGAGGAGAGAGGGGATGGGAGAGGGAGAGAAAGAGAGAGAGAGAGTTCAGATTTCAGACTTCAGAATATTGTATTATTACTATCCTTGAACAGTAAAGTATTCTGAAGTCTGAACACACACACGCTCTCTCTCTCTCTCTCTTTCTCTGTCTCTGTCACTCTGTCTGTCTGTCTCTCTGTCTTTCTCTCTCTCTCTCTCTGTCTCTGTCACTCTGCCTGTTTGTCTCTCTGTCTTTCTCTCTCTCTCTCTCACACACACACATATTCTCTCTCTCTCTCTCTCTCTCTTTCTCTCTCTCTGTCACTCTGTCTGTCTGTCTCTGTCTTTTCTCTTTCTCTTCTCTCTCTTTCTCTCTCTCTCTCTCTCACACACACACACACACTCTCTCTCTCTCTCCTAGCACAATCATAGAGTTGCTTCCCAATATCTGGCTGCAGCAGCCAATGTTTCAAGGCGTTTCTTCTAAGCATTTATCACGCCTCTGTCTATGAGGATGGGTCAGACACATCACAACTTCGTCGATAAATAGCGGTTGGTAAAGAAGCAAGTGTGGCCTGTTCCTACAGAAGAGTCAAACAGTCTGATTTGGCTGGTTGGAATTTTTATATCAGTAAAACTACAGTGTCCTAGCTGTCATTTTGAAAACAGAGAAATGGCCAATAACTTTCGAAGATCAGAATTTAGCTAATCGACTTAGCACTGGCCTGAAGACTCAGCTTAGAGAGCTGAAAAATAGTAATCATTCGCTCGTTTTTGGCTCTCTTTTGTCATTTAGATGCAAAATTAACAAGAAACACCTGGGGGTGGGTTTTTCTTTGGTTTTGTAATTTACTTACACAGGTAAACCTGGTCATGAAGTTCTATCTCTTGTTGGTGGACAAAGCAGTAACAATTGATCGTCTTCAAAGATGCTTTTCATATCTTAATACAAAAAGAAGCGTTTCAATGCTATTGAAGCTATTTTTAAGGTTCCAACCTACCATACATGACAGCAAAATTATTCTATATCCTGAAAATACTAACAATTCAAAATAGAGAATGTAGTGTCCGAGCATTGCTCTCAGCTGCTCAGAAGAACTCGAACCATAGAATTATATTATGCAGTTCTATATCTGTTTTTAGCGTTTACTTGTCTGTCTTAAAAACTAATATCTCTTTTGTATTCGTTGATTTTTGTAAGAAAATGGAGATTATAGAGTGGTTCTACTGTCTTGTTTTGCGCAGAGGGTACCAATGGTGGGTTAAAAATGATTTGAAGGCGGTATGAAAAAGAAGAGGCAATCGAGAACGAGAAGTAGAAAAACGATAAAGAAGAAGAAAAAGCGGAAGGAGCACAAAGAAGAAGAAACAGGTGGAAAGAAGGAAAAGAAATAGAAGAAGAAGTAAAAGAAGAAAAGAAAGAAGGTAAAAAAAAAGTGGCAATAGTGAGCTGGGGCAAAGTAAGAAAAGAAAGAAAACAAGCAAGATCTATAAAAATTCAAATAAGACACAAAAGAAGAGGGAGGATAGAAAAGAGACAAAGAGACAAAGAAACAGAAGGCTGTACTTTTCATATTGATGTTCTATCATTCCCTCACAGCATCCTATTGTTTCCTCCCTTCCAAAACAATGCTCACTCCAAAACTACATTCACAGCCATCATAGGTCACGCCAAGTGTGCACGCAGAAAGGGGAACTGTCCTCTCATGTTCTTCACAGTATATTGATCGAAGCCCATTTCTGAAGAATAATCCATTTTACCTTCAGCCTCTCACCAGCTCTTAGGGCATGACAGCGTGAAGCGTGGAAAAAAAGTGCTGGTTCTAATGCTGTGGCATACAAATGTTATCGCAATATAACCCTTGAGTCCAACCACAGGGCAGACAACCAGTGGTGGATGGTGTATGAGGGTTGCTTCCCTTTCACCCCAACCCCATCCCACCCATCCCACCCTTTCCGCTCCCATCCCCCAGCTTTCATTCATCCATGACTGCTGAGTTAGAAAGTACTGAGTTAGAAACCAATGGTGCGTGGTATGAGGGTTGCTTCCCCTTCACTCCCACCATACCCCCATCCCCATCCCTTCCACTCCCATCTCCCAGTTTTCATTCATCGGTGAACGATAAGAAGAGAATGAGGGGGTGGTGGTGGTGGTGTGTGTTGTGATGAGTTGAGGATGGGCAGATTCGGGGGGAGGGGAGGAGGGTTGGAGAAATGCTGGAGGAATGAATTCGCCAGAGCTGAGAAAAAAACAAGCAACATGTTGGACCTCTTGAAGACGTAATTTTGGGGGGGGGGGGGGGGGGGGGGATCAGCAACGCCACCTCTTGTTGTCATATAAATCCCAAAGCCAATGAAAGAAAATCGAGCCAGTGATCATACGGCGCCACCTGATTGGAGGAAATTCAATTCTGGACATTGGATCTAAAGATAGACTGACGGAGCGCTAGAGTTTATTGGCAGCAAATTCATTTTATTTTTACAACCAAGCGGAGAGAGAAAAACTTGAAAGCCCGTAGTACAAATTGTATTGTTTCGTTTTCAGTTAAAGATTCAATAGTCTCTGATTGGATGAGCACCACGCTAAGCAGTGACTTTAACCAATCCGAAATTACTGGAAATCCTTTAAGAATTAAAATGGAACAAGAGGAGATAAAGACAAGATGGGGAGAGCATTTTTGTATGAAAAGGGGAATTTTCGACTGGCTTGAGTGTCTTATTGTGTGCAGAGAGTACCAATCGTAAAAGATCTTAAAGAGATGTGAAACAGGAGAGGCAATCGAGGATGAGAAGTAGAAAAACAATGAAGAAAAGAAGAAAAAAGAAGGAGCACAAGGAAGAAGAAGCAGGTAGAAGGAAGAAAAAGGAGGGAGAGAAGAAGAAGTAGAAGAAAAGGAAGAAAATGAAAAATGTGGTGATGGTGCCGCTTAAGTAAAGTAAGAAAAGAAAGAAAACAAGCAAAATCTTAGAAGAAAGCAAATAAGACACAAAAGAAGAGGGAAGATAGAAAAGTGACAAAGAAACACAGAAGGCTGTTCTTTTCATATTGATGTTCTATCATTCCCTCACAGCACCCAATTGTTTCCTCCCTTCAAAACAATGCTCGCTGCAAAAAATATGCACAGCCACCATGGGTCACGCCAAGTGTGCACACAAAAGGGGGAACTTTCCTCTCATGTTCTTCATAGTATATTGGTCGAAGCCCATTCCTGAAGAATAATCCATTTTACCTTCAGCCTCTCATCATGTCTTAGAGCATGGCAGCGTGAAGCGTGGAAAAATAAAGTGCAGGTTCTAATGCCGTAGCATACAAATGTTATTGCCATAGAACTGAGTCCAACCACAGGGTAGACAATCAGTGGTGGATGGTATGAGGGTTGTTTCCCCTTCACCCCAACCCTACCCCAACTCACCCGCTCCCCCCTCCACTCCCATCCCTCAGTTTTTATTCATTGGTGATTGCTGAGTTAGAAAGTTGGGAAGAGAATGAGGTGCGTGTGTGTGGGGGGAGGGTGGTAGGGTGGTGTGTGATGAGTTGAGGATGGTGGACAGATTCAGAGGGAGGGAGTGGGATTGGAGAAAGGCAGGATGAATAAATTCACCAACGGGTGACATGTTGGACCTCCTGAAAACGTAATTTTGGGTAGTGGGGGAAGGGGGGGTCAACAACGTCCACCTCTTGTTGTTATATAAATCCCAAAGCCAATGAAAGGAAAGTGAATCAGTGATCATACAGCGCCGCCTGTTTGGAGGAAATTCATTTCTTGCCATTGGAACTGAAGACTGACCAACGGAGAGCTGGAGATGATTGGAGCAAATTCATTTATTTTTACGACCTAGTGGGGAGAAAACCCTTGAAAGCGTGTGGGACAAATTATATCGTTTTGTTTTCGGTAAAAGATTCAACAGGGTCTGATTGGATGAGCGCTAGGCAAAGAGTGACTTTAACCAATCCAAAATTACTGGAAATCCTTTAAGAATTAAAATGGAACAAGAGGAGATAAAGACAAGAAGCGAGAGAATTTCTGTATGAAAAGGGGATTTATAGACTTGCTCGACTGTCTTTTTGTGTGCAGAGAGTACCAATGGTAAAAGATCTTAAAGAGGTGTGAAACAGAAGAGGTAATCGAGGACAAGAAGTAGAAAAATGATGAAGCAGAGAAGAAAGAGGAAGGAGCATAAGGAAGAAGAAGCAGGTAGAACGAAGAAAAAGGAGGTAGTATAAGAAGTAGAAGAAAAGAAAGAAAATGTGGCAATGGTCCCACTGAAGTAAAGTAAGACAGAAAGAAAAAAAAGCAAGGTCTAGAAGAAAGCAAATAAGACACAAAAGAAGAGGGAAGATAGAAAAGAGACAAACAAACAGAAAGCTGTTCTTTTCATGATATTCTATCATTTCTTCACAGCACCCAATTGTTTCCTCCCTTCCACACAATGCTCACTCCAAATATACATGCACAGCCATCATAGGTCACGCCAAGTGTGCACGCAGAAAGGGGAACTGTCCTCTCCTGTTCTTCACAGTATATTGATCGAAGCCCATTCTGAAGAATAATCCATTTTACCTTCAGCCTCTCACCAGCTCTTAGGGCATGACAGCGTGAAGCGTGGAAAAATAAATGCAGGTTCTAATGCTGTGGCATACAAATGTTATCGCCACAGAACCGAGTCCAACCACAGGGTAGACAACCAGCGGTGAATGGTATAATATGAGGATTGCTTCCTCTTCACCCCAACCCTACCCCAACCCACCCAATCCTTTCCACTCCCATCTCACAGTTTTCATTCATCGGTGATTGCTGAGTTAAAACTGCTGAGTTAGAAGCCAATTGTGTATGGTATGAGTGTTGCTTCCCCTTCACCTCCCCCCCACTATATCCCCACCCTTACCGTCTCCTACACTTTCATCTCCCCGTTTTCATTTATCGGTGATTGCTGAGTTAGACAGTTGGGAAGACAATGAGGAATGGTGGTGGTGTGTGATGTGTTGAGGATGGGTAGATCCAGGGAGAAGGGGAGCGGTGGAGAGAGGCAGGAGGAATGAATTCGCCAGAGCTGACAAAAATGGGTGACATGTTGGACCTCTTGAAGACGAAATTTTGGGTAGGGGGTGGGGTCAGCAACGTCTATCTCTTGTTGTCATATAAATCCCAGAGCCAATGAAAGGAAAGCGAGTTAGTGATCGTACAGCACTGCCTGATTGGAGGAAATTCAATTCTTGCCATTGGAACTGAAGACAGACCGATGGACAGCAAGAGTTGATTGGAGCAAATTCATTTATTTTTACAACTTAGTGGGGAGAAAAAAGAGCTTGAAAGCCTGTAGGACAAATTATATCGTTTTGTTTTCAGTTTAAGATTCAAAGGACGTTGATTGGATGGGCACCACGCAAAGCAGTGACTTTAACCAATTCAAAATCGCTGGAAAGACTTCAATAAGTACAATGGAATAGAGGACATAAAGACAAGAAGGGGAGAGAATTTTTGTATGAAAAAGGGTCACGCCAAGTGTGCACACAGAAACGGGAACTGTCCTCTAATGTTCTTCATAGTATATTGATTGAAACCCATTCCTTAAGAATAATCCATTTTACCTTCAGCCTCTCACCAGCTCTTAGGGCATGGCAGGGCGTGAAGGGTGGAAAAAGAAGTGCAGGTTCTAATGCCATGGCATAAAAATGTCATCGCAATAGAACCGAGTCCAAGCACAAGGTAGACAACCAGTGGTGGATGGTATGAGGGTTGCATCCCTTCATCCCAGCCCTACCCCCACCCCACCCCCTCCGCTCCCATCCCCAGTTTACTTCATCGGTGATTGCTGAGTTAGAAACTTGGGAAGAGAATGAGGGGTGGTGTGGTGTGTGATGAGTTGAGGATAGGCAGATTCGGGTGGAGGGGGTGGGGAGTTGGAGAAAGTCAGGAGGAATGAATTTGCCCTAGCTGAGAAAAACGGGTCACATGCTGGAACTCTTGAAAACGTAATTCTGCGTAGGACAGGAGGGGGGGGGGGGACAGCAACGTCTATCTCTTGTTGTCATATAAATCCCAAAGCCAATGAAAGGAAAGCGAGTCAGCGATCATACAGCGCTGCCTGATCGGAGGAAATTCAATTCTGGCTATTGGAACTGAGACTGACCGATGGAGAGTTAGAACTGATTGGAGCAAATTCATTTATTTTTGCGACCTAGTGGGCAGAAAACCTTTGAAAGCCTGTTGGACAAATTATATCGTTTTGTTTCAGTAAGAGATTCAATAGGCTCTGATTGGATGAGCACCACGCAAAGCAGTGACTTTAACCAATCTGAAATTGCTGGAAATCCTTTAAGAATTAAAATGGAACAAGAGGAGATAAAGACAAGAAGGGGAGATAGTTTTTGTATGAAAAAGGGAGATTATAAACTGGCTCAAATGTCTTTTGCTGTGCAGAGAGTACCCACCAATGGTGGCTTAAAATATCTTAAAGAGGTGTGAACAGAAGAAGCAATCGAAGACGAGAAAAAGAAAAATGATGAAGAAGATAGGGAGGAGGAAAGAGAACAAGAAAGAAAGAACAGGTAGAAGGAAGAAAAAGGAAGTAGAAGAAGAAGTAGAAAAAAAGAAAGAAAATGAAAATAAAAGTGGCGATAGTGCCGCTGAAGTAAAGTAAGAAAAGAAAGAAAAGAAGCAAAGTCTTAGAAGAAAGCAAATAAGACACAAAAGAAGAGGGAAGATAGAAAAGAGACAAACAAACAGAAGGCTGTTCTTTTCATGATATTCTATCATTTCTTCACAGCACCCAATTGTTTTCCTCCCTTCCAAAACAATGCTTGCTCCAAAAACTATGCACAGCCACCATTGTTCACGCCAAGTGTGCACACAGAAACGGGAACTGTCCTCTCATGTTCTTCATAGTATATTGATCGAAGCCCATTTCTGAAGAATAATCCATTTTACATTCAGCCTCTCACCAGCTCTTAGGGCATGACAGCGTGAAGCGTGGAAAAATAAAGTGCAGGTTCTAATGCTGTGGCATACAAATGTTATCACCACAGAACCGAGTCCAACCACAGGGTAGACAACCAGCGGTGAATGGTATATGAGGATTGCTTCCTCTTCACCCCACCCACCCAATCCTTTCCACTCCCATCTCACAGTTTTCATTCATCGGTGACTGCTGAGTTAGAAGCCAATTGTGTATGGTATGAGTGTTGCTTCCCCCTCACCCCCCACCATATCCCCACCCTTACCGTCTCCTACACTCCCATCTCCCTGTTTTCATTTATCGGTGATTGCTGAGTTAGACAGTTGGGAAGACAACGAGGAATGGTGGTGATGTGTGATGTGTTGAGGATGGGTAGATCCAGGGAGAAGGGGGGCGGTGGAGAAAGGCAG
>JAPXFY010000014.1:71179423-71198446 GCA_030674185.1 Monoplex corrugatus
CATTGGTGGGATTCATTTTTCCCCATTACTTTGTTTTCTCAAATCAGCGTCTTCAAGCTCTGGGTATATTCCTTATTCATTTACGCTGCACGTAGTATGTGCTTGACAATTATGACATAGGTCACATAAACATTATGTTCTGCCAAAGTCCTGAAGCGTTACCTTAATTGTGCGTTCTGTCTCTGCTTGTATCAAACCGTCATTGAAACAAACAGGCCAGATTGTAGAGAAGTATACTTCTATAAACTCCCAAAAGGTCCCACCACAGTCACCATGGATGTTTTCAATTCAGTTACAAACCACCGACACGTTACCTTGGCAATTTTTCAGTTTCAATTTCAGTTTCTCAAGACGATGTCTCTGCGCTTGGAATGAATTCCATAAGCACTAATGTCACAGGTGCCATATGATGGAGAAGATCCAGAATGATTACGGCATACACCTTCAGCCTGCACATAAACCCGTGAGCCTGCCAGGTCCTGAGGTCATTCCTAGATAGTTCCGTAATCCTGGGGTCGTAGGGAGTGAGGTGGCAGAGACCTCCACTTTTCCGCGAGCCGGCACCACGAGGGCGGAGCCCATCTCCTCTCCCTCGCTTCAAATTCGTATTCATATTCACATTTTTTTCAAACCAAGATTTCAGAAAGGCAAGAAGACTAATTGGTCTTCAAGGGGTGGGACCCTGGAAATCAGCCTATCTCTCCAATGATTTACACCAAGGCAGCCGGGCAATACCCTGCTCTTCACGATTTTTCAACTGCCGTGGGATCTTTAGCGTACGCAACCAGAAGGCACATGGGTCCGACTGGTTTTTGGTCCCCTTCCAAAGGACTAGACGTTCAGTTCCATTTTCCAGTCAAACTGAGGAGAAAACTCGAGGCCTGTACGAGGAGCGAACCATGAAACCTCGGGTTTAGTTATTGGCAGGCGAACGTCTGAACCATTCTGCCACTCTTGTTCCCAGAGAAGCTACATTGAAAGCCAGCCGAGCCGCTCACAGCAGCCCGTCGTACAGGAAGAGTTAAGTCATTTTTGGCTCTAGGGAGGTGAGATATGCGGAAGCAAATTTAGGTAATTTATGCCCGTTTTTACATATGTTTTGATGTCCTTAGGTATGCTAAATTTGTATTCAGGTGTGTGTGTTTTTTTTAAATCCCCTGTGGGATAAATTGGACGGAGTGGTCAACCAGTGGCATGTCCATAGATTATGTGTGCGAATGCATTGTATGTGTACTTAATTTTCTTTTTTTGTTCCCCTGTTGACGTTTTGTATGTTTTGAAGCGGTTATAGCCTTGGTATGACTTTATGCAGTCGGCTGGGCTTTAAACAACAATAGCAATGATAAGTGGAGGGATTAATGCCGTGACAGATAAATGTTAGCACATTACATCGAGTCCGATCACAGGGTAGACAACCGAGGCTGTAAATAAATGAGAGTTGTTTTCCCTCTTTGCCATCAACAGTGAAAGCTGAGTTCGAAAGTTGGGATTAGGGTGAAGGGACAAAAAGTTAAAGGATGAGGATGGGGGTAAACTGAGATTGGAGGGGGGGGGGAGTGAAATGGACTTTTTTCTTTCGTTAGAAATAAAGCTGAGACGCTGGACCTCTTGAAGACCTGTGGCTTGCCCCCAGCATCCCTGCCCAACATATAACCCCTTAGGTGAATGGGTGGAAAGAGATACAGTGTTGCTGAAATGGCTCGGGATTGGAGGAAATTTAATTCTAATCATTCGCCCTGAAAGGGTTCGGCAGAGAAGGAAAAACTGATCGTGAAAAATTCATTTTATTTTTACAACCGGGTGAAACAAAACCGAAAATACATACAAAGTTTATATTATTCTGCAGGCAACGTTCAGTGGACGCTGATTACATGAACCTCACACAATGAACCAACACTACCCAAACGAAAAAATCGTTGAAACCTTCTGAGAATTAAAGTGAAAACAAAGGAGATTAAAAGCGAAAGGAGGATGAAATAACAAGCTGGAAGAAGTATAAAAAGAAAGGAAAGAAAAGGGCAGGGGCTCAGAAGTTGCCGTAAGAATATTTACCATCAAGAAAGGATGAATAATTCAAGGTGATCAAGTCGTAGCAGTAATTCATATCTATATTCATATTCGTATTCATTTCTTTAGTCACAGTGAATTTACAATGTGAAACTCGGGCTGCTCTCCCCTTCGAGAGCGCGTCGCCACAGTGCAGTGCCACCCATTTTTTACCAAGACTTCAGACGGGTAAGTAGGCTAATTGGCCTTCAAGGATAGGGACCTGAGAAATCAACCTATCTCTCCGGTAAGATACCAGCTCTCATATTTTCAGATACGTTCACGTATTCATATCCTTTATAGCTCCCTATTCAACGTTTCTTCTTTTGTCAAAAGAGTCCAGCCAAATGTCAGGCATTCAGTGTGGTACTACATCAGGGTTGCTTCCCCTACCCGACCCCCTTTTTGTTTTCTTTGCTGTCCATGAAACTCTTAATATTCTTTTTAGAAGCCAGATTTCAGCTGCACCCAATCTTGTTCTGACTTTGCGTGTCAACTGTCCAAGTTTTAAATCCGTACAACAATATCGGTTCTATATAAGACTGAAGAACTCTCTTCCTGACTTTAAGTGATAGGCACTTGTTGATAAGAGCGTTCGTTTCATTCAGATGACAAGAACTGTTCTGATCATACTTGTAATTATACGTCTGTTTTAGCTTGGGCCGATTCTGCTGCCTTTTTTTCTACTGTGCATCTGCCATCTGGTGAGATGATTGTTCCTAGATAGTCCAACTTATCAGCTTGTCTCAGTGTTGTGCCTGTTTTTTTGGTATTTATTCTACGGGACGTTATAAAGTTATACAAGTATGATCAGTAACAGTTCTTGTCATTCTGAATCACCGTGGTACGAATGTAACCCCCTGTTACATCAGGTTCACATCAAACTAGGAAAGCCATATTTTACTTTTTGTATCCAGGGACATCTGTGTACAGTAATTGTCTCCCATGCGTCAAACAACACAATGTTACATTGATAACAATGCTCTTCCAGCGCAGCAGCTCCCATAACCAATAGAATCTAATTAATAAACGAGAAATTTCAGCTCACCACCGCCCCCCCCCCCCCCCCCTTTAATTTCAGTTTCAATTTCTCAAGATGACGTCTCCACGCTCGGAATGAAGTCCATATGCACTGACGTCACAGGTGCCATGTGATGGAGAAGATCCAGAATGATCACTGCACAAGCCTTACACCTGCACATAAACCCATGAGCTGGCCAGGTCCTGAGGTCTATGCTTCCGACGTCTACAAATCAGCCCTCCCCTCCCCAAACACTTTCTTTAGCTAAACTGAGCCAAACAATTCCACTCATCCAGCCGCATGTAACATAGCAAGCCAGTAAGCCACGCCATCATGCCACAGTGCTGCTGTATGAGTCAGTGAAGCAATCGTGTAGCTGTATGCAATGGAATAAGCCTCAGTGCTGCTGTAGCAGTCATGAAGTAATCAAGTATCTCTATGCAATGAGAAAAGTGGCAGAATGGTTCAGACGTTCGCCTGCCAATAACTAAACTCGAGATTCTAGGGTTCACTTCCTGTAAAGGCCACGACTGTTCTCCTCAGTTTGACCGGAAAATCGAACTGAACGTCTAGTCCTTCGGAAGGGGACGAAAAACGAGTCGGACCCATGTGCCTTCAGGCTGCGCACGCTAAATATCCCACGATAGTTGAAAATCGTGAAGAGTAGGGCGTTGCCCGACTGTCTTGGTATAAAACATTGGAGAGATAGGTTGATTTCCCAGATCCCACCCCTTGAAGACCAATTGGCCTTCTTGCCTTTCTAAAGTCTTGGTTTAAAAAAAAGTGAATGTGAATATCAATTTGAAGTGAGGGAGAAGGAATGGGCGCCACCCTCATGGTGCTGGCCCCAGGAAAAGTGAAGGTCTCTGCCACCTCACTCCCCTACGACCCCAGGGTTACGGAACTACCTAGGTTACGGAACTACCTAGGTAAGACCTCAGGACCTGGCCAGCTCGTGGGTTTATGTGCAGGCTTAAGGCTTGAGCCGTGATTATTCTTAATCTTCTCCATCACATGGCACCTGTGAGGTTAGTGCATATGGAATTCGTTCCGAGCGCGGAGACGTCATCTTGAGAAACTGAAATTGAAATTGAAATGGAATAACCCTCAGTGCTGCTGTAGCAGTCAGTGAAGCAATGAAATATGTAATGGAATAAGCAGGAGGGGAAGATAAATTGTGAGGGAGAAGATCGGGGCAATAACAACTAGAATGATTGCAAAGTGAAGCGGCACAATTCACACCATACCAGCAATGAATATGATACAGTTTATCAAACAAGGACTACAGGCCAGACCACCAGAAGTCTCCTGTTGTCTCGTTCTCTGTGGATTGTTTACAAATTCTGTCCACCCAGACAGCCCCGGCTGGCTAGGTCATTTATCACGTCAAATGTCTCTCTCTCTCTCTCACTTCTCTCTCTCTCTCTCTTTGTCTCTCTTCTCTTCTCCTCTCTCTCTCTCTCTCTGTGTCTCCCCCCCTCTCTCTCACCCTCTCTTTCTCTTCTCTTCTCTCTGTCTCTCCCTTACTCTCTCTCTCTCACTCCTCTCTCTCTTTTCTCTCACACACACAATTTAGCAGCAGCTCTTTCTCTCTCTTTCTCTCTCCTCTCTCTCTTTCCTCTCTCTCTCTCTCTCCAGTTCTCTCCCCCTCCCTCCCTCTCTCTTTCTCTCTCTCTCACACACACGATTTAGCAGCAAGCTATCTCTCTCTGTCTCTCTGTCTGTCTCTCTCTTTCTCTCTCTCTCTCTCTTTCTGTCTCTCTCTTTCGCTCTCTTTCTCTCTGTCTGTCTGTCTGTCTCTCTTTTTCTGTCTCTCTCTTTCTCTCCCCTCCGTCCCTCTCTCTTTCTCTCTCTCTCTCTCACACACACAATTTAGCAGCAAGCTCTCTCGCTGTCTCTCTGTCTCTCTCTCACTCCATCTCTTTCACACAAATTTAGCAGCAGCATCTCTCTCTCTCTCTCTCTCTCTCTCTCTCTCTCTCTCTCTCTCCTCTTTCACTCTTTCTCTTTCGTTCCATCACATTCGCATAATTCTTTCATAACGCACGGACTGATGTAACCAAAGGTTTAAGGCGTTTGTTCCCGAGCATTTATCACACCACCGTGTCGAAGGATACGTCGGACATGTCACTTCTCACTGCGATATATGGTGGAGAATAAAGGAACGTATGACATCTACAGACATTTCGTCCCTTACAGACCGAGACGTATTGTTCTACTAGCTGACTAGCTTATCATTCATTGAACGATAAAACAACGAAACGGTCCTGCCTACTGTTTGCCTAGCCTCTAACCTGCAACCTGGCAGATCCCCATCTCACAAGAGATTACCACGTTCCCCCCCCCCCCCCCCCGCCCTCAACATAAGGTGATATTGCAAGGAACATTATCATGGTCCATTCGTACGACGAGGTGTTTCAGTATGACAGGAACTGTTACTGATCATACGGCTTAAGCTTATAACGTCCCATAGAATAATACCAAAAAAACAGACACAGCATTGAGACAAGTTGATAAGTTTAAATTTCTAAGAACGGTCATCTCACCAGACGGCAGATGACACATCAGAAATAGCCACCAGAATCGGCCAGCTAAAACAGCAATGAAGAAGATGAAAAGCGTTCTTACCAACACATATGCCTTTCAATTAACGTCAGGAAGAGAGTTCTTCAGTGTTATATAGAACCGATACTGTTGTACGGATGTGAAACTTGGACAGTCATCACGCAAAGTCAGAACAAGACTGAGGCAACTGAAATGTGGTTTCTAGGAAGAATGTTAAGAGTTCCATGGACAGGAAAGAAAACAAATGAAGATCATTAAATACTGCGCTGTAAAAGACGAAATTTACATCATCTTCCTTTGCTAAATAATAATAATAATAATAATAATGTTTATTTGTATAGCGCATATTCCATATAAAAACATGCTCACCAGCGCTTTACATTTCGCAAGAAAGGCAAAAGGTGATAAAAAATGTTCACAATTACATACACAATAAGATAACAACAAACATTAAAGCTATACAAGTAAGAAGACACATAAGAAACCACAGAATATTAAAATATAAACATTGACTTATGTAATGAAGAAAGATTAACAGATTTTTCATATGAATAAAGAGGCATACTGTGTTTATATATTGCTGCGTGTGTGGGCTTGCGTACGTATGTGTGTGTGTACGTGTGTGTGTGCGTGCGTGTGCGTTGCTGTGCATGTGTGTGTATGTAAGAATGTGCATGTGTGTGTGTGTGTGTGTGTGTGTGTGTGTGTGTGTGTGTGTGTGTGTGTGTGTGTGTGTGTGTATGGACGGATCGAATCCAAGTCTCCAGCTTAGAGAAACACAGAGGGGTTTCGATAGAACGAATTACTTTGTCATGCTTAGGTTGTCTGGATGGAGAAGGCTCATAACTAATACACACTGGTTCAGACAAGCTGCCTTTTGATTGTTTGGTCTAAGTCTATGCTTAACCGTTTGACTCCCGCACCCTGGCCACCAGGATCCTGCATTGTCAACCATGCTAGCAAAGGATAAAAACAACCATTTGATTCCCTCATCCTGTTCACCAGCTTCCTGCAGGAAGAGAAGGAGTGTCTGCAGAGTGAGGGAATCCATTCAAAGTATAATTATGTGATTTTGATACATCTTATTAACCCTTTGATTTCTGCACCCTAGGCACCAATTAGAAAAACTGAACTCTTTGACTCCCTCACCCTGAGGGTGAGGGAGCCCAAGGGTTAAGTTTTTGCAATTGGTGGGTAGAGTGCAGAAATCAAAGGGCTAATAATAGGTATCATAATCACAAATCAAAGAGTTAACAATAGGTATCATAATCACATATACTCTGAATGGACTCACTCGCTCTGAAAAACATTCCTTCTCTTCCTCTCTCCGTATTATCTTCCCTTCCTCTCCAGTTCTTCTATCCCATTGTGTAGGGATGCTAGATTGCTTCACTGGGCCACAGAAAAGCTCTGAGTGTGATGAAATTGGTTGGCTGATACCTTACAAATGGCTGCTGGCTGGTATTCTGGGGGTTAATTTGTGCAACAGGGAGAGATAGGGGAGGAATGAAGGTTTTTAAAAGGTGAGGGTGGAGAGAAGGAACGTGGGATTAGATTATTCCATTAATCAGATTACATTTCATGTTTCTGATAAGATAGTACAATGGTGGGGAATAAGGCTAAATAAGAGGAGACGAAAAAGGGAGATAAGTGGACGACGAAGAAAGAAACGAAGAAGAAGAAAAAGTAAAGAAGAAGAAACAATGATGAAAAAGATGAGGATGTGAACAATATACGTGTACTGAACGTAAACCGTCCTCACCCACCCACCCCCCGCTTCCCAAGCATTAAACCAACCAGTTATCAAATAACAATCGCTTCTAGTGCAACTCTAGGCATCTAGTACTGTTCTAGGAATCTAGTACTGTTCTAGGCATAAAACTTTCACTTAGAAGTAGACTATGAAAGCAGAAGACGTAGGAAAAAGCACAGGGACAAGTACTATAGCAAACAAAAGTAATATAGCAGAGCCACTAGTCGGCAGACAACAGATCTGATAATAAATAGAGCTGTTTGGCCATCTTTCTCACTGTTGAACTTTGCTGAGTCTGTGACTTTGAGAAAAGGGTAAAAGAGGTGTTGGGTTAATTTTCGATGGAAGTGCAGTTGCGTGAAAACAGGGATGAGGGATTACTGTATTTTTTAAAGCAAAAAGTAAAAGAGCGACATCGAACCATTTTTTTTATGTATATCTTCTCGTCCTTTTATTCTTTTTTAACTTCGATAACGTCCACCTCTGACGTCATCTGAACCCCCAATCCGAATGAATGGATAGGGATTAAGAGATCATGGAGCGGCGCCTGATTGGAGGAAATTTAATTCTGATCGTCTGAATCAAGACGGGACAAATAGACAAGTAAAGTTGATTGCGGCACATTCGTTTATTTTTACAACCTACCGGAAGAAGGCTCGGAGCTCTTAGAACACAAAATTTATTGGGTTCCGTCGTTGAAGGTTGAATAGGCACTGATTGGATAAGCGCCACGTGACACACCAGTCCCAACCAATCTAAATTCGCCGAAACCCTCTGGGGAATTTAAAGAGGAATCGAAGGAGTATGCAAGGGGGAAGGAAGGATGAACTTGAGGGCAAGGATGAACTTTAGGGCAAGCAACAACAACAAAAAACCCACCAAAAAACAAAAACTGGAAAAAGGGGGAAGATGATAAGCAACAATACAAACTAATAACATTAGCTTTCAGTGAAGATATGAACAAATCACAACCTGGCCGAGTCAAAATAATGAGGGCAAGCACACAAAAAAACACCAAAAATAAAACAACTGGAAAAAGGGGGAAGATGATAAGCAACAATACAAACTAATAACATTAGCTTTCAGTGAGATATGACAAATTACAACCTGGCCGAGCTAGTCAAAATATTGATATTTTGTCCGTGAACAGATTGCATACTTTAATGTTTTTGCACACTAAAAAACGACGAGTGGAAACTACTGTATGCCAAATAATAAACAAAACGTTCATTATCATTGGCCAAAAAAAAAAAAAATCGAGAAGACTTAATTATCAAAACAGTTCTATTTCTTTCGGTACACAACACACACACACACACACACACACACACACACACACACACACACACACACACACACACACACACACACACACACACACACACACACACACACACACACACACACACACGTTCTCTCTCTCTCCTCACACACACATATATTCGCACACACACACACACACACACACACACACACACACACACACACTCACATACACACACTCACACACACACACTCTCTCTCTATCTCTTTCTCTCTCCCTCTCTCCTCTCTCTCTCTCACATATATCCACACACACACACACACACACACACACACACACACACACACAAACAAACACACACATACAAACACACACACAGGCAAACACACACACGCACACACACACACACACACACATGCGCGCGCTCGTACACGCGCATACACACACACACGCACACACAAATACATACACACACACAAGCACACATATACACAAAAAACTAAGCATGCATAAAACACTATAAATGAAATCTAAATATGAATAATGCAAGCAAAAGGTAATGCAAAGGGAAAAAACAAATATGGAAAGTAAGACACCCAGGACTCCTTTCATAATCAGTCAACCAGACAGTAAGCTTTCGTAATCAGTCAACAACACAGTAATCTTTTATAATCAGTCAACCAGATAGTAAGGAAAACTATCGCATTACACAACTCATTACCTTATTCCTGAATATTTCAGTAAACAGTGCAACCGAAGCTTTTATTCCATGTCAATGTAATTATCAATCAATACCCACCTTGATAAATAAATAAATAGAGAGTCAATAAATACGTGATTAAATGAAAATGTTATAGAAATTCAGCAGAACATATCTATTTCTTTTTAGATGGGTTTTTATGAGGCAAATGCATGCCAACTTTCTACGATGTTTGTTTGATTGTGTGTTTGTTTGTCTGTTTGTTTATTTGTTTGTTTGTTCGTTCGTTCGTTTATTTGTTTGTTTGTGCTTCGGTACATTGTTGTGATTGTTGCTTTTCTTAGTTTTGTTTTGTTTATTGTTGGTGTTCTTTTTTTTACAACGACCCCAAAAAAACTATCGTGATTTTGTTGTGCATGTTGTTATTGTTGTTTTGTATATTTGTTTTTCATCATGACTCTCAAAATCATCAAAACTGTATCATATATCCCTATCAGATAAAACATCAATTTATATTTGTGACTGGGTTCGATGTTGTAAAAATCTACTGGTATGGTACAACAATCACAATTGTTTTGAAGATATCTGTGATCACAGTCAAAGCAACGTATTGATGTCTGCACGCTTTAACTTGAACAAACATCCCATTCATATACAGAAGATTGGAAAACATTGCGCCGTTACGTTTATTCCTCAAATCGATTCTCTGATGACACATACACGTGACAGTGATCGAAGGCGATTAACGGTGATGGTGATAAATGACTTATAGAAGAAGAGATGGAAGAGGTATAAAAAGTGATTATAACATTTAATACGATGGACTCGCAGACATTCGTCAGTGTCAGACAACTACGGGTTTGTACCGCTAGATAAATGTCAGTCTTGCTGACAGTGTGTGATGGGGCTAAACAGTTCTTAGTTGTTGTCACTGTTGTTATTGTTATTGTTGTTTAAAGCCCAGCCGACTGCGTAGAGACATATCAAGACCGTAACCCTATAACTGCCTCAAAACATACAAAACGTCAATAGGAAAACAAAAACAAAAAAATAGAAAATTAAGTACATATATCAATGCATTCGCGCACATAATCTAAGGACATGCCCCTGGCGTTGACCATTTCGTCCATTTTATCGCACAGGGGATACAAAAAACACACCTTAATACAAAGTTAAGCATACCTAGGGACATCAAAACATATAAAAACGGGCATAAATTACCTAAAACTGCTTCCGTATATCTCACTTCCCTAGAGCCAAAAATGCAAAAGACAAAATGCGTAAGACTTTTATAGAACACATACAGGAGAATGGACCAGCAAGGCAGATAATGACACGAAGAAATGACAGAAAGCAAGGGAGGAAGAAAGAAACAAAGAGAGTGACAGAAAAAAGGACATTTCTGCACCGAATTCCCAGAAGGTGAGGATACTATTTATACTGAAAGAGACCCCGGCATCCCCACGGGGGAAACAGTTCTAAGTAAGAGTGATAATCCATACCATAGTGCATGTATACAAAAGCTGAAGATGATCTATCTGCTTGGAACCTAGCATACTTCTAAAGGCACTGTTTAATAAATACTTTCGGTAAAAAAAAATTAAAAAATTGCCCGCTTTCTGGTACGATTCGCATTAAAATATCATTTTCAGTTGATTAATGATATTTTTTCAAGAAAAAAAATGTAAAGGATAGTTTATAGTCCAAAAATCAATTTTGAGAAAAAGTCAAAATACCCCACACAGACGCTCATAGTCCAAAAATACTCAATTTTCAGAAAAAGTCAAAATACCCTAGATAGACCCTCAGTCACCTTTTCAGGTCCTAGTACTGTTCGACTCACTGCGAGTTAAGACTTGAGTTGGTGGTGGGAGAGTCACATTTATAAATCTGTTGCGTATCAGTCTCTTATCAAACTTTTCCTCTTTGAATTTTCTCTCTTCAGGTGCATCTCTCTCATGTATCAGAAGACACAATAACAAATGCTTAAAATGATGATATCAGCACAGCAGCAATCGCAAACCAGCCCAATGTAATCAATCCAAGTAGTTTCACCTTACTCATGCACACCCACTCACCTCACCCTTCCAATACTACTCTCCCTTTCTATTCTTGGAAAAGATTCTCTCCCTTTTGAAACCTATACCAAGCAATTCCAACCTGGAAGCCATTTGTAAAGTAACAACAAAATAAACGATTTTGTCATGCACGAGAGATGCTGTACAATTCAGTGAAGCAATCAAGCATATCAAAATAGTAGAATAGCCAGGAAAAGAGGAGGAAAAAGAGGAAAGATGAGGGGAAAAGCTAAACTAATTGCAAAACTAACTGCAAAGTGAAGCAGCCCCGTTCACACATTGAACGAATATGATACAATTTATCAAACATGGACTCTGACCAAACAATCAGAAGTGGCCATTGCTTCAATCTTTACAGATTATTTACAAGCCTCTTCATCAAGACAGCTCGACTCGCCTAGCAATTGATCAATGTCAGGACTTTTTCACTGCTCTCTCCGAGTCTCTGTCTCTGTCTCTGCGTCTGTAATTCTGTCTTTCTCCATTCAGTTGATTCATCAGCGTGCTTCTCTATATCTTGCTGAGTAGCCAAGTTTCAAGTCATTCTTTCCTATCATTCATCATGCCACCAATAGTCAGGTTGCGTCGGTTCTCGGCATAGTATATGGTTGTTGATAAAAAAAAAACCTTCTATAATTGTCCTTTTTTTACGTTAAGCCACTGAATGACTGGCTGTCACTGACTGAATGATAAATACTAAATTGGCCCTAATTGGGGCTTGTTCGTAATATGTACTTTCAACAAACATCCGTCTTATAGTTTCAGTTTCAATTTCTCAAGATGACGTCTCCGCCGCACTCGGAACGAATTCCTTATGCTCTAACGTCACAGGTGCCATGTGTATGGTAATCATGGCACAAGCCTTAAGCCTGCACATAAACCCTTGAGCTAGCCAGGTCCTGAGGTCCTACTTAAGACAATGTTTTACCTAGTCTTTATTTTATACTGGTATTTTATCAGCCTATCACTGGAACAACTTTGGTTACATGTAAATGAATGTGTATCTGTGTATCTTATTTTCAAAAAAAGGAACATATACATAAACTAACTAAATAAAAAAAATCAAAGATCTGAATCACAACAAAACTAGCTATTCTGTATAAACTTGTCTCACATGATAGACCCCCCCCCCCCCCCAGTCAATGCACAAATGCTCAGCTGTCTATCAACTAGGTGAAGACACTCGTTTCTCAATCATAGAGATGCCCATATTATTTCTAACAGATAAGCTACCACTGGGAAGATGATCATGGTATGTTTCAACAACAGAGCGATTTGCATTAAAGGCAATTGCTATTGTCCACACTTGAACAAGTAGAAACGTCTCGTAATATTAATGAAAGCCAAAAACAGGCAGGCAGACCACAGTCTAGAAGTGTTTAAAAGCATAATAATAATAATAATTACAATATTTATATAGCGCAAAATCTTGATAAAATCAAATCTAAGCGCTGAAGCAGACACACACGCAAGCACGCACGCACGCACGCACGCACGCACACACACGCACGCACACACACACACACACACACACATACACACACACACACACACGCATGGCCACAAATGGGGAGAAAGAATAAAAGCAATAAAAGCAAGAATAAAAGCAATGGAAAATTATAGAGAGCATAGCATATACAATTATATATTATAACCATGTGATTCCCTCCGAGCGGAGACAGGCTGCAGAGGGGGGTTAGGATTTTATGCGGAGGAGAAAAGGTGAGTTTTGAGAGCGGACTTAAAGGAGACAAAAGTAGGTTGCTGACGGACTGAGAGAGGAAGTTTGTTCCAGGAGAGTGGACCAGAAACAGAGAAGGCTCGTGGACCATAGGTATTGAGCTTAGTGGTGGAAAGCGAAAAGTCAGAGGATCGGAGGCAGAGCGGAGGGTACGTGAGGGAACATAGATCTCAAGTAGGCTTGACAGGTAATCGGGGGCTGCGTTATTGAGGCTTTTGTAGCACATGGTGTCTAGTTTGTACTGTATGCGCTTTGATACAGGGAGCCAGTGAAGTTGTGCCAGGAGAGGAGATATGTGGTCAGCTTTTTTCTTTTTGAGTACAAGGCGTACAGCATTGTTTTGAATGCGCTGTAGGATGTGAATGGTGGAGGCAGGAAGACCAGACAGGAGTGAATTGCAATAGTCAATGCGAGACATTATGAAGGAGAGAACGAGTTTTGCAGTTGTTTCGACAGAGAGATACTTCCTGATCAGCCTTATACGATGGAGATGATAGTAGCAGGATCTGGCAGTTTGAGAAACAAAGTTGTTCATGGAGAGGGTAGAGTCAATGCAGACACCAAGGTTTTTAGCTGAATCAGAAATTGGGACTGATGTGTTACATAATGGGAGAGAAAGAGGAGGCAGCTGAGAAAGTTTCTGACGGGTGCCAATGAGGATAGCTTCTGTTTTGTCGTCATTAAGCTGAAGTCTATTGTGTGTCATCCAGTTCTTAATGTCCGAGTAACACTCAGTGGTGCGAGTCAACAGGCGCTGTATATTATCAGGTGAGTCACTGTCTTGAAGTTGGGTGTCATCAGCATAGAAGTGGTGTTTTATAGAATGGGAGTTGATGATGGTGGACAGGGGGAGGTGTAAAGAGTGAAAAGAACAGGGCCAAGGACAGATCCTTGTGGAACACCACAGGTCAGGTATGCAGGTTGAGAGTAAGTGCCATTGATGAGAACGGTTTGTTTTCTGTTTGATAGGTATGAAGTGAACCAAGACAGAGCAATGTCAGAGATGCCAAAAGTATGATGAAGTCTAGAAAGGAGAATACCATGATCAATGGTATCAAAGGCTGCAGACAGATCAAGGAGTGTGAGGAGAGAGACTTTGCCAGTATCAGTTGCAAGGAGGAGATTGTTGAGAATGTGTAGTAGGGCAGTTTCAGTGCTATGGCACTGGCGGTAGGCTGACTGGAAAGGATTGAGGAGATTGTTGGCAGACAGGTGAGAGTTCAGCTGGTTGAGGACGACTTTTTCAAGGAGTTTTGACAAGAAAGAGAGATTAGAGATAGGCCGGTAATTTTTCAGTTCATTTGGATCTAAATTGTGTTTCTTGAGGAGAGGGTGAACAATAGCAGACTTGAAAGAATCAGGGACAGTTCCAGTTTGAAGAGAAGTGTTGATGATGTCAGTGATGAATGGGAGGAGAGTAGGGAGACAGTCGGCGTAGAGAGAACCTGGAAGAGGATCTAGTTCGCAGGTTTTGAACGACATGGATCTGATTGTGTTGAGAATTTCTTCTTGTGAGACTGGGGTAAAAGTAGTAAGAGGTGTGCCAGAGAAGGAAGGGTCAGGTGGGCATGGTTGACAGGGTGTCCTGTCAAGCCTGTCACGAAGAGTTTGTATTTTGGTGGTGAAATAGTTGGAGAATACAGATGGGAGTTCTTCATTTGTATGTTTTGTTGGGAGAGGTAAATCTTTTCGTGTGCCAAGGAGATGATTCATGGTTGTAAAGAGTTCTTTTGAAGAAGAGGCATTCAGGATTTTGGTTTGGAAATAGCTTGTTTTTGCTGATGCAATGAGGGTGGATACTTTTGTTTTAGAGGCTTGGAAAAGTTGCCTGTGTACAGTGCACAGATATTTTTATCAGTGGGTACTTCTTGCAAAATGGTAGCTGAGAGGAATTTCAAAGGGGATATATCAGAAAATAAGGCACAGAAGGAAAAAGAGGACAAAGACAGAAGGAAGAAGGAGGAAGGCAAAGACCAGGGATCAGACAAAGAAGAGAAGGAAATGATGATAAAAAGAAAGTGTCGATGATGTCAAATCTGATCAAGAAGGCAAAGGGGGTAAAGGAGGAGGAGGAGGAGGAGGAGGAGGAACAATAGCAGAAGAGAGTAGAAAGTAACGAACAGAGAAACAGTACATTTTCTGCATGTTGATCTGCTAATTTGGCCTCAGAGCCCATCTGGATCAATATCAACACCATTACCTCCCTTCCAATTAATACTCGTTTCAACCACATGCACGAGCATCATACATCACGCAATGTACCCATTTTGGGTGGAAGCTGTCTTTTTAAGTACTTCTCTGAGTATTGAACCAAAGCCTATAAAACTGATTATCAATCCATTCCTGGTTTAACCTTTTGACTCCTGCACACTGTCCACCAGCATCCCGCATTGTCAACTATGCCAAGAAAGCAAAAAACTTAACCCTTTGACTCCCTCACCCTATCCACCGGCTTCCTTCAGGGTGAGGGAGTCGAAGGGTTAATTTTTTTGCAGTTGGTGGATAAGGTACAAGAGTCAAAGGGTTAATTTTTTGCAGTTGGTGGATAGTGTACAGGAGTCAAAGGGTTACGTTTTTGCAGTTGGTGGATAGGGTACAGGAGTCAAGGGGTTAAGCTTTTTGCAGTTGGTGGATAGGGTACAGGAGTCAAGGGGTTAAGCCTCTCACAGCCATCAGACCATGGCAGCATGAAGCCTGAACGAATCAGCTCAGCGAACGATGCCAGGGCAGACCAGTGTTACCGCATCAGAAAGAGTCAAACCACAGGTCAGACAAGTGATGTATTGAAAAAAGAGTGTAACTCCCCCTTTGCCATCACCACTAGTTGTTGCCCAGTCAGAACGTTGCAATTAAAGTGAGAAGACAGTAGGGGGTTAAAAGTTGTGAATTGGTAAAGTAGAATTAGAAAAAAGGAAGTGACTCGAATGAACTTTCTCGCCAGAAAAGTTTACATATTTGAAGCTCTTAAAGACGTGCAGCTCCCCACCCCACCCCACCCACCCCCTTCCCTCCATCAACTCTTTCCTCTCATAAAAGCCCCGAGGTAAATAAACGGGGAGAGCTGTACGGATGGAGAATTGGCAGTTGATTGGAGGAAATTTAATTACGGCCCTTCGAACAGAGATGAGCTGACAGAGAATAAGATCTCATTGTGACAGTTCATTTATTTTACAACATAATGGAAGCTTATAGCACACACGTTGTTGAATTCTAAGTAAAGATTCATCATCAATCATCATCATCATCATTATCATCATCATCATTATCATCATCACCATGCCCCCTGCCGCGTGGCGTTGGCGACCATGGCTCTCCATACGAATCTATCTGTTGTCGCTGTAAGCCCATCTCCCACCCTCTCCTCAGCCACTCAGCCAGTCCGTCCAATAGTTTCTCCCTGGTGTTCTCTTTCCCTTTAGCTTTTTGAAGCCTTAACTGCTGAGCCGAACACATTTGTCCTACAAGATTTCAAGTTTCTCCCATTAGGTTGTAAAAAAATGAACAAATGAAATGGCTACAAATAACTCACACCTTCTCTTTTGGTATTCATCAGCATAAATGGTCACAATCGAATGTTTTCCAATTAAGCAGCTTTTCAGAATCCACGAATCTCTCTCTCTCTCTCTCATGCCTTCACTTTGGAGCTCATAATCATGATAAAAATGTGGATATTTTGTTGATGAAAAAAAGCTTTAACGGTCATCGAATGTCAGAAGGGTGTGGGTGGGGGGAGCAATTGGTTGCCGGTCGATTGGTTGGTTAGTTGATTGGTTGGTTGGTTGGTAGGTTGGTTGGTTGGTTGGTAAGTTGGTTAGTAGGTTGGTTTGGCTGGTTGGTTGCTCGCTTGCTTGCTTGCTTGTATGCTTGCTTACTTGCATGTTTGCTTCGCTTGTTGGCTGTTTGGTTGGTTTCTTGATTACTTACTTGCTTGTTTGTTTCGTTTGTTGGTTGGCTGGCTGGCTGGCTGGTTGGTTGGTTGGTTGGTTGATTGGTAGGTAGGTTGTTTGCTTGGTTGCTTGCTTACTTGCATGTTTGTTTCGCTTGTTGGCTGGTTGGTTGGTTGCTTGCTTACTAACTTGTTTTTTTTTTTCGTTTGGCTGGTTGGCTGGTTGGTGGTCGGTTCCTTGATGGCTGATTGGTTGGTTCATTTATTGCCTGGTTGGTTTAGAAAGCCTTTTACCCTATCTCCCAATTCACCTCTATTGACCAAGTCAAGACGACAGCTATGCTCATAACGCAGGGGTTGTGGGTTCAAACCTCGAGTGGGTCACATTTCCTGTGAGTTGGCTGGTTGGTTCTTTTGACAGAGTCGTGGGTTTAATCCCAGCCCACAACATTAAACAATCGGCCTGTTTGCTGTCCCTCTTAATGTTTCTATCATTCCGGTGGTATCCGTTTAGTGTTTCAAAACCCTCTCCACCCCCTCACTTTCCACTCCTAAGTTCAAATCCTTTCCAGCGCATAGGGTTTTGAGCAGGCTTTGAAGTCAACCAGATAAGTGTTGGCATGGCAGATTTGGGTGGAGCACATATGGAAATGTCCGAGTGTGATGAATCCCTCTTGAACAAATTCCAAACTCCAAACTCGCTACATTCTGACCAAGTCACCCGTCGCCCAATCACGCCATTTGGAACTTTCTATCTCTGATGTTGAAGACGGGGGAAGCAACTCTCATCTATTACATGTACAAGCCATGGGTTGTCTGCGCTGTGACCAGACCTTGTTCTGGTGCGATAACATTTGTCTCCCTTGGCTTTAGTCTGGGTATCGGTTTTGTCCTGCTACAGTTTAGTGACCACAAAGAGTCTTAGTGGCCAGAATGAGTTATTGTTAAGTAATAGAGTTTGATTTAAAACTTTGGGGAAGAGCGCAGGAGGGCAGTTTCTATTTTGTGTACGTGGTGTTTGATTTATGATGACCGTGATTGCAGCTGGGATGAACATGGATCAGAATGGAAGAAAAACGATTAAGCTGTGAGAAACGAATTCATAAAGTAACATGAATAGACTGTCTTTGAACGTTTCTCTGTTTCTTTTACACGTGTTTCTTTTACTTTTGTTTCTGGCTGGGTCCTGCTTTTATTCTTTTTTTATTCTTTCTTTTTTTGTTTGTTTGTTTTCATGTTTTTCTTTTCTTTTCTTTTTTTTAGTTTTTCGTTTTTGTTTTCTTGTTTTTTTGTTTGTTTGTTTGTTTTTTGTCTTTCTTTCCTCGATGATCCTATCAACAAGCTCTTCTTCTCATGCTACGTCATCTTTTTGGTTGTCGTCTCTTTCTCCTATTGCTCTTCTTCCTCCTCCTCATTTTCACTTCTTTTGTAACATCTTCTTTTTCACCCACCCTTTAATATTCTGAGTATGATATAAAACAGGTAAAAAACAATTCTTTAACAATGACCGTGTCCTTGCTGATTGGTTTTGATTGTTCACATAAACAAAATTTCCAAATTGGTGAACGTCTGTGATGGAGACAGACATACAAACAGAGAGACAGACGCAGAAAGATAAAGACGTAGAGAGAGAGAGAGAGAAAGAGAGAGAGAGAGAGAGAGAGGCAGAGACAGAGAGATCGACAGACAAAGACAGACAGAAAGAGAGAGAGAGAGAGAGTGTATGTGTGTGTGTGTGTGTGTGTGTGCATGTGTGTGTGTGTGTGTGTGTGTGTGAGAGAGAGAGAGAGAGAGAGAGAGAGACAGAGAGAGAGAGAGAACGAGATGAGAGAGACAGAAACAGACACAGAGACTATACTTTGCATCGATTTAGTCACGCATTGATGATCAGAATGATAGTGATGACAACATACCAGCATATGAGTGTACATGCAAATTTGAAATGCTTAAATGAGTCTCCTCCATCCTT
>JAPXFY010000014.1:71198546-71223546 GCA_030674185.1 Monoplex corrugatus
TCATATTATATTCATATTCGTATTCATTTCTTTAGTCACAGTGAATTTACAATGTGAAACTCGGGCTGCTCTCCCCTTCGAGAGCGCGTCGCCACAGTGCAGTGCCACCCATTTTTTACCAAGACTTCAGACGGGTAAGTAGGCTAATTGGCCTTCAAGGATAGGGACCTGAGAAATCAACCTATCTCTCCGGTAAGATACCAGCTCTCAATTCAGATAGTTCACGTATTCATATCCTTTATAGCTCCCTATTCAACGTTTCTTCTTTTGTCAAAAGAGTCCAGCCAAATGTCAGGCATTCAGTGTGGTACTACATCAGGGTTGCTTCCCCTACCCGACCCCCTTTTTGTTTTCTTTGCTGTCCATGAAACTCTTAATATTCTTTTTAGAAGCCAGATTTCAGCTGCACCCAATCTTGTTCTGACTTTGCGTGTCAACTGTCCAAGTTTTAAATCCGTACAACAATATCGGTTCTATATAAGACTGAAGAACTCTCTTCCTGACTTTAAGTGATAGGCACTTGTTGATAAGAGCGCTTTTCGTTTTCTTGAATGCTGTTTTAGCTTCGCCGATTCTGCTGCCTTTTTTCTACTGTGCATCTGCCATCTGGTGAGATGATTGTTCCTAGATAGTCAACTTATCAGCTTGTCTCAGTGTTGTGCCTGTTTTTGGTATTTATTCTACGGGACGTTATAAAGTTATACAAGTATGATCAGTAACAGTTCTTGTCATTCTGAATCACCGTGGTACGAATGTAACCCCCTGTTACATCAGGTTCACATCAAACTAGGAAAGCCATATTTTACTTTTTGTATCCAGGGACATCTGTGTACAGTAATTGTCTCCCATGCGTCAAACAACACAATGTTACATTGATAACAATGCTCTTCCAGCGCAGCAGCTCCATAACCAATAGAATCTAATTAATAAACGAGAAATTTCAGCTCACCACCGCCCCCCCCCCCCCCCTTTAATTTCAGTTTCAATTTCTCAAGATGACGTCTCCACGCTCGGAATGAAGTCCATATGCACTGACGTCACAGGTGCCATGTGATGGAGAAGATCCAGAATGATCACTGAACAAGCCTTACACCTGCACATAAACCCATAAGCTGGCCAGGTCCTGAGGTCTATGCTTCCGACGTCTACAAATCAGCCCTCCCCTCCCCAAACACTTTCTTTAGCTAAACTGAGCCAAACAATTCCACTCATCAGCCGCATGTAACATAGCAAGCCAGTTAGCCACGCCATCATGCCACAGTGCTGCTGTATGAGTCCGTGAAGCAATCATGTAGCTGTATGCAATGGAAAAGCCTCAGTGCTGCTGTATGCAGTCAAGTGAAGTAATCAAGTATCTCTATGCAATGAGAAAAGTGGCAGAATGGTTCAGACGTTCGTCTGCCAATAACTAAACTCGAGATTCTAGGGTTCACTTCCTGTAAAGGCCTCGACTTTTCTCCTCAATTTGACCGGAAAATCGAACTGAACGTCTAGTCCTTCGGAAGGGGACGAAAAACGAGTCGGACCCATGTGCCTTCAGGCTACGCACGCTAAAGATCCCACGATAGTTGAAAATCGTGAAGAGTAGGGCATTGCCGGCTGTCTTGGTATAAAACATTGGAGAGATAGGTTGATTTCCCAGATCCCACCCCTTGAAGACCAATTGGCCTTCTTGCCTTTCTGAAGTCTTGGTATTAAAAAAAGTGAATGTAAATGTGAATTTGAAGTGAGAGAGAAGGGATGGGCGCCGCCCTGGTGGTGCTGTCCAGGGAAAAGTGGAGATCTCTACCACCTCACTCACCTATGACCTCAGGATTACGGAACTATCTAGGTAAGACCTCAGGACCTGGCCAGCTCGTGGGTTTATGTGCAGACTTAAGGCTTGTGCCGTGATCATTCTGGATCTTCTCCATCACATGTCACCTGTGAGGTTAGTGCATATGGAATTCATCCGAGGCGGAGACGTCATTTGAGAAATGAAATTGAAATTGAAATGGAATAAGCCTCAGTGCTGCTGTAGCAGTCAGTGAAGCAATCAAATATCTCTATGCAATGGAATAAGCAGGAAGGGAAGATATATTGTGAGGGAGAAGATCAGGGCAATAACAACTAGAATGATTGCAAAGTGAAGCGGCACAATTCACACCACACCAGCAACGAATATGATACAGTTTATCAAACAAGGACTGCTGGCCAGACCACCAGAAGTCTCCGTTGTCTCGTTCTCTGTGGATTGTTTACAAATTCTGTCCACCCAGACAGCCCCGGCTCGCTAGGTCGTTTATCACGTCAAATGTCTCTCTCTCTCTTCTCTCTCTCTCTCTGTCTCTCTTCTCTTCTCCTCTCTCTCTCTCTCTCTGTCTCTCCTCTCTCTCTCCTCCCCCTCTCTTTCTCTTCTCTTCTCTCTGTCTCTCCCTTACTCTCTCTCTTCTCTCACTCCCTCTCTCTCTTTCTCTCACACACACAATTTAGCAGCAGCTCTTTCTCTCTCTTTCTGTCTCCTCTCTCTCTCTCTCTCTCTCTCTCTCTTCTCTCTCTCCCGTTCTCTCTCTCCACTTCTCTCCCCCTCCCTCCCTCTCTCTTTCTCTCTCTCTCACACACACGATTTAGCAGCAAGCTATCTCTCTCTGTCTTCTCTCTCTCTCTCTGTCTCTCTCTTTCTGTCTCTCTCTTTCGCTCTCTTTCTCTCTGTCTGTCTATCTTCATCTCTCTTTTCTGTCTCTCTCTTTCTCTCCCTCCCTCCCTCTCTCTTTCTTTCTCTCTCACACACAATTTAGCAGCAGCTTCTCCTCTCTCTCTCTCTCTCTCTCTCTCTCTCTCTCTCTCATCTCTCACACAATTTGCAGCATCTCTCTCTCTCTCTCTCTCTCTCTCTCTCTCTCTCTCTCTATCACTCTTTCTCTTTCGTTCCTCACATTCGCATATTCTTTCCTAACCACGGACTGATGTAACCAAAGGTTTAAAGTGTTTGTTCCCGAGCATTTATCACACCACCATGTCTAAGGATAGGTCGGACATGTCACTTCTCACTGCGATATATGGTGGAGAAGTAAAGGAACGTACGACCTCTACAGACATTTCGTCCCTTACAGACCGAGACGTATTGTTCTACTAGCTGACTAGCTTATCATTCATTGAACGATAAAACAACAAAACGGTCCTGCCTACTGTTTGCCTAGCCTCTAACCTGCAACCTGGCAGATCCCCATCTCACAAGAGATTACCACGTTTCCCCCCCCCCCCCCTCAACATAAGGTGATATTGCAAGGAACATTATCATGGTCCATTCGTATGACGAGGTGTTTCAGTATGACAGGAACTGTTACTGATCATACGGCTTAAGCTTATAACGTCCCATAAGAATAAAAGTTTAATTATCTAAGAACGGTCATCTCACCAGACGGCAGATGTACACCAGAAATAGCCACCAGAATCGGCCAGGCTAAAACCAGCAATCAAGAAGATGAAAAGCGTTCTTACCAACACATATGTCTTTCAATTAACGTCAGGAAGAGAGTTCTTCAGTGTTATATAGAACCGATACTGTTGTACGGATGTGAAACTTGGACAGTCATCACGCAAAGTCAGAACAAGACTGAGGCAACTGAAATGTGGTTTATAGGAAGAATGTTAAGAGTTCCATGGACAGGAAAGAAAACAAATGAAGATCATTAATACTGTGCAATAAAAGACGAAATTTACATCATCTTCCTTTGCTAAATAATAATAATATAATAATGTTTATTTGTATAGCGCATATTCCATATAAAAACATGCTCACCAGCGCTTTACATTTCGCAAGAAAGGCAAAAGGTGATAAAAAATGTTCACAATTACATACACAATAAGATAACAACAAACATTAAAGCTATACAAGTAAGAAGACACATAAGAAACCACAGAATATTAAAATATAAAAACTGACTTATGTAATGAAGAAAGATTAACAGATTTTTCATATGAATAAAGAGGCATACTGTGTTTATATATTGCTGCGTGTGTGTGCTTGCTTACGTGTGTGTGTGTGTACGTGTGTGTGTGTGCGTGCGTGTGCGTTGCTGTGCGTGTGTGTGTATGTAAGAATGTGTGTGTGTGTGTGTGTGTGTGTGTGTGTGTGTGTGTGGGTGTGTGTGTGTGTGTGTGTGTGTGTGTGTGTGGACGGATCGAATCCAAGTCTCCAGCTTAGAGAAACACAGAGAGGTTTCGATAGAACGAATTACTTTGTCATGCTTAGGTTGTCTGGATGGAGAAGGCTCATAACTAATAACACTGGTTCAGACAAGGCTGCCTTCTGATTGTTTGGTCTAAGTCTATACTTAACCCTTTGACTCCCGCACCCTGGCCACCAGCATCCTGCATTGTCAACCATGCTAGCAAAGGATAAAAACAACCATTTGATTCCCTCACCCTGTTCACCAGCTTCCTGCAGGAAGAGAAGGAGTGTCTGCAGAGTGAGGGAATCCATTCAAAGTATAATTATGTGATTTTGATACATCTTATTAACCCTTTGATTTCTGCACCCTAGGCACCAATTACAAAAACTGAACTCTTTGACTCGCTCACCCTGTCCACCAGCTTCCTGCAAGAAGCTGGTGGATAGGGTGAGGGAGTCCAGCAGGAAGCTGGTGGACAGGGTGAGTGAGCCAAAGGGTTAAGTTTGTGCAATTGGTGGGTAGGGTGCAGAAATCAAAGGGTTAATAATAGGTATCATAATCACAAATCAAAGAGTTAACAATAGGTATCATAATCACATATAATATTCTGAATGGACTCCCTCGCTCTGCAAAAACATTCCTTCTCTTCCTCTCTCCGTATTATCTTCCCTTCCTCTCCAGTTCTTCTATCCCATTGTGTAGGGATGCTAGATTGCTTCACTGGGCCACAGAAAAGCTCTGAGTGTGATGAAATTGCTTGGCTGATACCTTACAAATGGCTGCTGGTTGGTATTTTGGAGGTCAATTTGTACAACAGGGAGAGATAGGGGAGGAATGAAGTTTTTAAAAGGTGAGGGTGGAGAGAAGGAACGTGGGATTAGATTATTCCATTCATTTCATGTTTCTGATAAGATAGTACAATGGTGGGGAATAAGACTAAATAAAGAAGAGGAGACGAAAAAGGGAGATAAGTGGACGACTAAGAAAGAAACGAAGAAGAAAAAGTAAAGAAGAAGAAAGCAATGATGAAGAAGACGAGGAAGAGAACAATGTCGTGCACTGAGCGTAAGCTGTCTTTCTCCCCCCCCCCCCCTTCCCAACCGTTAAACCAACCAGTTATCAAAGAACAATCGCTTCTAGTGCAACTCTAGGCATCTAGTACTCTTCTAGGAATCTAGTGCTGTTCTAGGCATAAAACTTTCACTTAGAAGTAGACTATGAAAGCAGAAAACGTAGGAAAAAGCACAGGGACAAGTACTATAGCAAACAAAAGTAATATAGCAGAGCAACTAGTCGGCAGACAACAAATCTGATAATAAATAGAGCTGTTTGGCCATCTTTCTCACTGTTGAACTTTGCTGAGTCTGTGACTTTGAGAAAAGGGTAAAAGAGGTGTTGGGTTAATTTTCGATGGAAGTGCAGTTGCGTGAAAATAGGGATGAGGGATTACTGTATTTTTTAAAAGAAAAAGTAAAAGAGAGACACATCGAACCACTTTTTTTTTTATGTATATCTTCTCGTCCTTTTATTCTTTTTTAACTTCGATAACGTCCACCTCTGACGTTATCTGAACCCCAATCCAAATGAATGGATAGGGATTAAGAGATCATGGAGCGGCGCCTGATTGGAGGAAATTTAATTCTGATCGTCTGAATCAAGACGGGACAAATAGACAAGTAAAGTTGATTGCGGCACATTCGTTTATTTTTACAACCTACCGGAAGAAGGCTCGGAGCTCTTAGAACACAAAATTTATTGGGTTCCGTCGTTGAAGGTTGAATAGGCACTGATTGGATGAGCGCCACGTGACACACCAGTCCCAACCAATCTAAATTCGCCGAAACCCTCTGGGGAATTTAAAGAGGAATCGAAGGAGTATGGAAGGGGGGAACGAGGAAGGATGAACTTGAGGCAAGCAAAAAAAAAAAAACCCACCAAAAAACAAAAACTGGAAAAAGGGGGAAGATGATAAGCAACAATACAAACTAATAATATTAGCTTTCAGTGAAGATATGAACAAATCACAACCTGGCCGAGTCAAAATAATGAGGGCAAGCACACAAAAAACACCCCAAAAATAAAACAACTGGAAAAAGGGGGAAGATGATAAGCAACAATACAAACTAATAACATTAGCTTTCAGTGAAGATATGAACAAATTACAACCTGGCCGAGTAGTCAAAATATTGATATTTTGTCCGTGAACAGATTGCATACTTTAATGTTTTTGCACACTAAAAAATGACGAGTGGAAACTACTGTATGCCAATAATAAACAAAACGTTCATTATCATTGGCCAAAAAAAAAAATCGAGAAGACTTAATTATCAAAACAGTTCTATTTCTTTCGGTACATAACACAACACACACACACACACACACACACACACACACACACACACACACACACACACACACACACACACACACACACACACACAACACACAACACACACACACACACCACACCTTCTCTCCCTCTCTCTCTCTCTCTCAACACACATATATTCGCGCGCGCCACACACACACACACACACACACACACACACACACACACATACTCACACACACACACGCACTCACACACACACACTCTCTCTCTATTCTTCTCTTTCTCTCTGTCACATATATCCACACATACACACGCACGCACACACACACACATACAAACACACACACACAAACACACACACACAGGCAAACACACACACAGGCAAACACACACGCACATACACACACACACATGCGCGCGCTCGTACATGCGCATACACACACACGCACACACAAACACATACACACACAAGCACACATTTTCACAAAAACCTAAAGCATGCATAAAACACTATAAATGAAATCTAGATATGAATATGCAAGCAAAAGGTAATGCAAAGGGAAAAAACAAATATGGAAAGTAAGACACCCAGGACTCATTTCATAATCAGTCAACCAGACAGTATGTTTTTATAATCAACCAGACAGTAAGCTTTTATAATCAGTCAACCAGACAGTAAGCTTTCATAATCAGTCAACCAGACAGTAAGCTTTTATAATTAGTCAACCAGACAGTAAGCTTTTATAATCAGTCAACAACACAGTAAGTTTTTATAATCAGTCAACAAACAGTAAGCTTTTTAATCAGTCAACAACACAGTAAGCTTTTGTAATCAGTCAACAACACAGTAAGCTTTTATAATCGATCAACAGACAGTAAGCTTTTGTAATCAGTATAACCAGCAACAGTAAGCTTTTATAATCAGTCAACCAGACAGTAAGCTTTTCATAATCAGTCAACAACACAGTAAGCTTTTATAACAGTCAACACAACACAGTAAGCTTTTATAATCAGTCAACAAAAACAGTAAGCTTTTATAATCAGTCAACAACACAGTAAGCTTTTAGTAATCAGTCAACCAGACAGTAAGCTTTATAATCAGTCAACAACACAGTAAGCTTTTATAATCAGTCAACAACACAGTAAGCTTTTATATAATCAGTCAAACAACACAGTAAGCTTTTTAATCGATCAACCAGACAGTAAGCTTTTGTAATCAGTCAACCAATAGATAGTAAGGAAGACTATCATATTACACAACTCATTACCTTATTCCTGAATATTTCAGTAAACAGTGGAACCGAAGCTTTTATTCCATGTCAATGTAATTATCAATCAATACCCACCTTGATAAATAAATAAATAGAGAGTCAATAAATACGTGATTAAATGAAAATGTCACAGAAATTCAGCAGAACATATCTATTTCTTTTTAGATGGGTTTTTATGAGGCAAATGCATGCCAACTTTCTACGATGTTTGTTTGATTGTGTGTTTGTTTGTCTGTTTGTTTATTTGTTTGTTTGTTCGTTCGTTCGTTTATTTGTTTGTTTGTGCTTCGGTACATTGTTGTGATTGTTGCTTTTCTTAGTTCTGTTTTGCTTATTGTTGGTGTTCTTTTTTTTACAACGACCCAAAAAAAACTATTGTGATTTTGTTGTGCATGTTGTTATTGTTGTTTTGTATATTTGTTTTTCATCATGACTCTCAAAATCATCAAAACGTATCATATATCTCCTATCAATAAAACATCAATTTATATTTGTGACTGGGTTCGATGTTGTAAAAATCTACTGGTATGATACATCAATCACAATTGTTTTGAAGATTCTGTGATCACAGTCAAAGCAACGTATTGATGTCTGCACGCTTTAACTTGAATAAACATCCCATTCATATACAGAAGATTGGAAAACATTGCGCCGTTACGTTTATTCCTCAAATCGATTCTCTGATGACACATACACGTGACAGTGATCGAAGGCGATTAACGGTGATGGTGATAAATGACTTACAGAAGAAGAGATGGAAGAGGTATAAAAAATGATTATAACATTTAATACGATGGACTTGCAGACATTCATCAGTGTCAGACAACTACGGATTTGTACCGTAGATAAATGTCAGTCTTGCTGACAGTGTGTGATGGGGCTAAACAGTTCTAAGTTGTTGTCACTGTTGTTGTTGTTATTGTTGTTTAAAGCCCAGCCGACTGCGTAGAGACATATCAAGACCATAACCCTATAACTGCCTCAAAACATACAAAACGTCAATAGGAAAAAAAAAACAGAAAAGAAAATTAAGTATCAATGCATTCGCGCACATAATCTAAGGACATGCCCCTGGTGTTGACCATTCCGTCCATTTTATCGCACAGGGGATACAAAAAACACACCTCAATACAAAGTTAAGCATACCTAGGGACATCATAACATATAAAAACGGGCATAAATTACCTAAAATTGCTTCCGTATATCTCACTTCCCTAGAGCCAAAAATTCACTAGACAAAATGCGTAAGACTTTTATGGAACACATACAGGTGAATGGACCAGCAAGGCAGAAAATGACATGAAGAAATGACAAAAACCAAGGGAGGAAGAAAGAAAAAAGACAGTGACAGAAAAAAGGACATTTCTGCACGAATTCCCAGAAGGTGGGGATACTATTTATACTGAAAGAGACCCTGGCATCCCCACGGGGAAAACAGTTCTAAGTAAAAGTGATAATCCATACCATAGTGCATGTATACAAAGCTGAAGATGATCTTCGCTTGGAAACCTAGCATACTTCTAAGGCACTGTTTAATAAATACTTTCGGTAAAAAACTTAAAAATTGCCCGCTTTCTGGTACGATTAGCGCATTAAAATATCATTTTCAGTTGATTAATGATATTTTTTCAAGAAAAAAAATGTAAAGGATAGTTTATAGTCCAAAAATCAATTTTGAGAAAAAGTCAAAATACCCACACAGACGCTCATAGTCAAAACTCATTTTCAGAAAGTCAAAATACCCTAGATAGACCTCAGTCATCTTTCAGGTCTAGTACTTTTCGACTCACTGCGAGTTAAAACTTGAGTTGGTGGTGGGAGGGTCACATTTATATATCTGTTGCGTATCAGTTCTTATCAAACTTTTCCTCTTTGAATTTTCTCTCTTCAGGTGCATCTCTCTCATGTATCGGAAGACACAATAACAAATGCTTAAAATGATGATATCAGCACAGCAGCAATCGCAAACCAGCCCAATGTAATCAATCCAAGTAATTTCACCTTGCTCACCACACCCACTCACCTCACCCTTCCAATACTACTCTCCCTTTCTATCTTGGAAAAGATTCTCTCCCTTTTGAAACCTATACCAAGCAATTCCAACCTGGAAGCCATTTGTAAAGTAACAACAAAATAAACGATTTTGTCATGCACGAGAGATGCTGTACAATTCAGTGAAGCAATCAAGCATATCAAAATAGTAGAATAGCCAGGAAAGAGGAGGAAAAAGAGGAAAGATGAGGGGGAAAGCTGAACTAATTGCAAAATAACTGCAAAGTGAAGCAGCCCCATTCACACATTGAACGAATATGATACAATTTATCAAACATGGACTCTGACCAAACAATCAGAAGTGGCCATTGCATCAATCTTTACAGATTATATACAAGCCTCTCCATCAAGACAGCTCGACTCGCCTAGCAATTGATCAATGTCAGGACTTTTTCACTGCTCTCTCCGAGTCTCTGTCTCTGTCTCTGCGTCTGTAATTCTGTCTTTCTCCATTCAGTTGATTCATCAGCGTGCTTCTCTATATCTTGCTGAGTAGCCAAGTTTCAAGTCATTCTTTCCTATCATTCATCATGCCACCAATAGTCAGGTTCATCAGACGCGTCGGTTCTCGCATGGTATATGGTTGTTGATAAAAAAAAACTTTTATAATTGTCCATTTTTTACTTAAAGCCACTGAATGACTGACTGTCACTGACTGAATGATAAATACTAAATTGGCTCAAATTGGGGTGTTCGTAATATGTGCTTTCAACAAACATCCATCTTATAGTTTCAGTTTCATTTCTCAAGATGACGTCTCCGCGCTCGGAACGAATTCATATGCACTAACGTCACAGGTGCCATGTGTATGGTAATCATGCACAAGCCTTAAGCCGGCACATAAACCCTTGAGCTGGCCAGGTCCTGAGACCCTACTTAGACTATGTTTTATATACTTTACCTAGTCTTATTTTATACTGGTATTTTATCAGCCTATCACTGGAACAACTTTGGTTACATGTAAATGACATGTGTATCTGTGTATCTTACCTTAAAAAAGGAACATACACATAAACTAACTAAATAAAAAAAATTAAAGATCTGAATCACAACAAAACTAGCTATTCTGTATAAACTTGTCTCACATGATAGAAACACCCTCTCCCCCAGTCAATGCACAAATGCTCAGCTGTCTATCAACTAAATGAAGACACTAAGTTTCTTAATCATAGAGATGCCCATATTATTTCTAACATATAAACTACCACTGGGAAGATGATCATGGTCTGTTTCAACAACAGAGCGGTTTGAATTAACAGCAATTGTCATTGTCCACACTTGAACAAGTAGAAACGTCTCGTAATATTAATGAAAACCAAAAACAGGCAGGCAGACCACAGTCTAGAAGTGTTTAAAAGCACAGATATTTTTATCAGTGGGTACTTCTTGCAAAATGGTAGCTGAGAGGAATTTCAAAGGGGATATATCAGAAAATAAGGCACAGAAGGAAAAAGAGGACAAAGACAGAAGGAAGAAGGAGGAAGGCAAAGACCAGGGATCAGACAAAGAAGAGAAGGAAATGATGATAAAAAGAAAGTGTCGATGATGTCAAATCTGATCAAGAAGGCAAAGGGGGTAAAGGAGGAGGAGGAAAGAGGAGGGGAGGAACAATAGCAGAAGAGAATAGAAAGTAACGAACAGAGAAACAGTACATTTTCTGCATGTTGATTTGCTAATTTGGCCTCGGAGCCCATCTGGATCAATATCAACACCATTACCTCCCTTCCAATTAATACTCGTTTCAACCACATGCACGAGCATCATACATCACGCAATGTACCCATTTTGGGTGAAAGCTGTCTTTTTAAGTACTTTCTGAGTATTGAACCAAAGCCTATAACTGATTATCAATCCATTCCTGGTTTAACCTTTTGACTCCTGCACACTGTCCACCAGCATCCCGCATTGTCAACTATGCCAAGAAAGCAAAAAACTTAACCCTTTGACTCCCTCACCCTATCCACCGGCTTCCTTCAGGGTGAGGGAGTCGAAGGGTTAATTTTTTTGCAGTTGGTGGATAAGGTACAAGAGTCAAAGGGTTAATTTTTTGCAGTGGTGGATAGTGTACAGGAGTCAAAGGGTTAAGCTTTTTGCAGTTGGTGGATAGGGTACAGGAGTCAAGGGTTAAGCTTTTTGCAGTTGGTGGATAGGGTACAGGAGTCAAGGGGTTAAGCCTCTCACAACCATCAGACCATGGCAGCACGAAGCCTGAACGAATCAGCTCAGCGAACGATGCCAGGGCAGACCAGTGTTACCGCATCAGAAAGAGTCAAACCACAGGTCAGACAAGTGATGTATTGAAAAAAAGAGTGTAACTCCCCCTTTGCCATCACCACTAGTTGTTGCCCAGTCAGAACGTTGGAATTAAAGTGAGAAGACAGTAGGGGGTTAAAAGTTGTGAATTGGTAAAGTAGAATTAGAAAAAAGGAAGTGACTCGAATGAACTTTCTCGCCAGAAAAGTTTACATATTTGAAGCTCTTAAAGACGTGCAGCTCCCCACCCCACCCCACCCACCCCCTTCCCTCCATCAACTCTTTCCTCTCATAAAAGCCCCGAGGTAAATAAACGGGGAGAGCTGTACGGATGGAGAATTGGCAGTTGATTGGAGGAAATTTAATTACGGCCCTTCGAACAGAGATGAGCTGACGGAGAATAAGATCTCATTGTGACAGTTCATTTATTTTACAACATAATGGAAGATAGCTGGAAGCTTATAGCACACACGTTGTTGAATTCTAAGTAAAGATTCATCATCAATCATCATCATCATCATTATCATCATCATCATTATCATCATCACCATGCCCCTGCCGCGTGGCGTTGGCGACCATGGCTCTCCATACGAATCTATCCCTTGTCGCTGCAAGCCCATCTCCCACCCTCTCCTCAGCCACTCAGCCAGTCCGTCCAATAGTTTCTCCCTGGTGTTCCTTTCTCTTTAGCTTTTTGAAGCCTTAACTGCTGAGCGAACACATTTGTCCTACAAGATTTCAAGTTTCTCCCATTAGGTTGTCAAAAAAATGAACAAATGAAATGGCTACAAATAACTCACCGCCTTCTCTTTTGGTATTCATCAGGATAAATGGTCAGAATCGAATGTTTTCCAATTAAGCAGCTTTTCAGAATCCACGAATCTCTCTCTCTCTCTCTCTCTCTCTCTCTCTTCTTCTCTCTCTCTCTCTCATGCCTTCACTTTGGAGCTCATAATCATGAAAAAAATGTGGATGTTTTGTTGATGAAAAAAAGCTTTAACGGTCATCGAATGTCAGAAGGGTGTGGGTGGGGGTAGTAATTGGTTGCCGGTCGTTTGGTTGGTTGGTTGATTAGTTGGTTGCTTAGTTGGTAGGTTCGTTAGTAGGTTGGTTTGGCTGGTTGGTTGCTCGTTTGCTTGCTTGCTTGTATGCTTACTTACTTGCATGTTTGCTTCGCTTGTTGGCTGGTTGGTTGGTTTCTTGATTACTTACTTGCTTGTTTGTTTCGTTTGTTGGTTTGGCTGGCTGCTGGCTGGTGCTGGCTTGCTGGCTGGTTTGGTTGGTTGGTTGGTTGGTTGGTTAGTTGGTCAGTTGGTTGGTTGGTTGGTTGGTAGGTAGTTGGTTTGCTTGGTTGCTTGCTTACTTGCATGTTTGTTTCGCTTGTTGGCTGGTTGGTTGGTTGCTTGCTTACTAACTTGTTTTTTTTTTTCGTTTGGCTGGTTGGCTGGTTGGTTGGTGGTCGGTTCCTTGATGCTGATTGGTTGTTCATTCATTGCTGGTTGGTTTAGAAAGCCTTTTACCCTATCTCCCAATTCACCTCTATTGACCAAGTCAGGACGACAGCTGTGCTCATAACGCAGGGTTGTGGGTTCAAACCTCGAGTGGGCCACATTTCCTGTGGGTTGGCTGGTTGGTTCTTTTGACAGTGTCGTGGGTCTGATATCCTGAGTTCAATCCCAGCCCACAGCATTAAACAATCGGCCTGTTTGCTGCCCCTCTTAATGTTTCCATCTTTCCGGTGGTATCCGTTTAGTGTTTCAAAACCCTCTCCACCCCACCCCCCTCCTCACTTTCCACTCCTAAGTTCAAGGCCTTTCCAGCGCATAGGGTTTTGTGCAGACTTAGGAGTCAACCAGATAAGTGCTGGAAGATTTGGGTGGAGCGCATATGGAAATGTCCGGAATGCCATGAATCCTCTTGAACAAACTCCAAACTGCCAACATTCTGACCAAGTCACCCGTCGCCCAATCACGCCATTTGGAACTTTCTACCTCGGCGGTCGTTAACTGATGTTGAAGACGGGGGAAGCAACTCTCATCTATTACATATACAAGCCATGGGTTGTCTGCGCTGTGGCCAGACCTTGTTCTGGTGCGATAACATTTGTCTCCCTTGGCTTTAGTCTGGGTACCCGGTTTTGTCCTGCTACAGTTTTGTGACCACAAAGAGTCTTAGTGGCCAGAATGAGTTATTCTTAAGTAATAGAGTTTGATTTAAAACTTTTGGGAAGAGCGCAGGAGGGCAGTTTCTATTTCGTGTACGTGGTGTCTGATTTATGATGACCGTGATTGCAGCTGGGATGAGCATGGATCAGAATGGAAGAAAAACGATTAAGCTTGAGGAACGAATTCATAAAGTAACATGAATAAACTGTCTTTGAACGTTTCTCTGTTTCTTTTACAAGTGTTTCTGGCTGGGTCCTGCTTTTATTCTTGTTTTATTCTTTCTTTTTTTGTTTGTTTGTTTTCATGTTTTTCTTTTCGTTTTTGTTTTTTGTTTTTTTTGTTTGTTTCTTGTCTTTCTTTCCCTCGATGATCCTATCAACAAGCTCTTCTTCTCATGCTACGTCATCTTTTTGGTTGTCGTCCTCTTTCTCCTATTGTCTTCTTCCTCCTCCTCATTTTCACTTCCTTTGTAACATCTTTTCACCCACCCCTTAATATTCTTAGTATGATATAAAACAGTAAAAAAAAATCTTTAACAATGACCTTGTCCTTGCTGATTGGTTTTGGTTGTTCACATAAACAAAATGTCCAAATTGGTGAACGTCTGTGGTGGAGACAGACATACAAACAGAGAGACAGACGCAGAAAGATAAAGACGTAGAGAGAGAGAGAGAGAGAGAGAGAGAGAGAGAGAGAGAGAGAGAGAGAGAGAGAGAAGGCAGAGACAGACAGACCGACAGACAAAAACAGACAGAAAAGAGAGAGAGGTGTGTGTGTGTGCGTGTGTGTGTGTGTGGTGTGGTGTGTGTGTGTGTGTGTGTGTGTGTGTGTGTGTGTGTGTGTGTGTGTGTGGTGTGAGAGAGAGAGACAGAGAGAGAGAGAACGAGAAGAGAGAGAGAGAGAACGAGACGAGAGAGACAGAAACAGACACAGAGACTATACTTTGCATCGATTTAGTCACGCATTGATGATCAGAATGATAGTGATGACAACATACCAACATATGAGCGTACATGCAAAAGTGAAATGCTTAAATGAATCTCCTCCGTCCTGAGGTTTATCTTTATTGTGTTTGTTTTTTATGAAAAAATTAAGCAGTTTACAAACTGTCTTCGTTAACGGTTCCAGAATGATGTCTGTCAGTATCAAGCGTCAGCTTGTGTGGTTTTTTTTTTTTTTTTGCCTTCCTTTTATGAATTGCTCAAATATGAGCAATATCTCTTCACGTCCATCTGAACACTTCAATGTAGTAATGAACCGTGATAATGTCCTCATTAAAGTCATGAACGTCAAATGGAAAGAAATGGGTATCTGTGGTAAACTAGTGATCTGTCAAGTGCAGGCCATGACCATGCATATTCATCATTTGCCTGTTGATAGCTGGTTAGTTAGTTACCCTGTATGCATGTTGATTTATGAGGGACTGTAACAGTCTATATATCAATTTCTCTGTCTATGTCTGCTTTGAATAGAACTGACTATAGGCTGGATACCTTGTGTTACAAATCTATTCACCAGTCTGCCCCATCATACCTTTGTGACAACATCAATGTTTAAACGCCAACTGCAGCTTGCGCTCAGCTTCAGATACTCTTGCCTTCAGATATCTAGATTTACACTATCAACTGTCGGCCAGCTATCTTTTGCTGTTCCAGGACCATCTGCCTGGAATAAATTTCCATTCTCCCTTCGTCTAATCACCTACTCTCTCTGCTTTTAAATCCAATTAAAAAATTCCATCTCTTTTTCCGACGATGAATTCTGCAACTGTCTCTTTCCATCAGTTTGTTGTTGTTGTTTTACTTTGTTTGTTTTTGTTGTTGCTGTTGTTTGTTTGGATGGTGGTGGTGATGGTTTTTGCACGTGTTGTAAGGTGGTCTGCCTTCATCGCAGACAGACAGACAGATAGATTAACAGACAGATAGACAGACAAACAGACAGACAGATAGACAGACAAACAGACAGACAGACAAACAGACAGATAGACAGACAGACAGATAGACAGACAAACAGACAGACAGACAGATAGACAGAAAACAGACAGACAGACAGACAGTTAGATAGATAGATAGATAGATAGACAGATAGATAGACAGATAGATAGATATATAGACAGACAGATAGATAGATAGATAGACAGACAGACAGATAGATAGATAGATAGATAGATAGATAGATAGACAGACAGACAGATAGATAGATAGATAATGATAGATAGATAGATAGACAGATAGATAGACGAGCATGTTTGTACAGATATGCAGAGGTAATGTATTCCTTTTATCAACCATCACATATCACAATTGAAAGTCATGTGACTGCCACAAGCTCATTACCAAGCACATGATGAACACTGGGAAAAACCCCATTGAAAACAAATGTTTCAGTGTGGTGGAGAGGCACATAAAGAGAGAGAGAGAGAGAGAGAGAGAGAGAGAGACAGACAGACAGACAAAGACAGAGAGACAGAGACAGAGACAGAGACAGACAGAGAGACAGAGAGAATCATTTTGTATTCATGTATGTTTATTAAATCCCTGTATGATAAATTGGACGAAGTGGTCAACGCCAGGGGCATATCCTTAGACTATGTGCGCGAATGCATTGATTTGTGTGCTTAATTTTCTTTTCTTTTTCCAGTTGAAGTATAGCGTATATGTTTTGAAACAGGTTATAGCCCTGATATGACCCTACGCAGTCGGCTGGGCTTAAGCAAAAATAACAAAAAATGAAATTAAACCTGGCTACAGATATGTGTAACCATAGGTCACTGAAACATAACAATTGTGGGTTTGAGTATTTCATGCCATGGGCCGGATAAGCAATTTAACCCTTTCAATCCTGCACCCTGTCCACCAGCATCCTGCATTGCCAACAATGCTAGCGAAGCAAAAACTTAACCATTTGTTTCCCTCACCCTATCCTCCAGCTTCCTGCAGGAAGCTGGAGGATAGGGTGAGGGAATCTAAAGGTTGTTTTTGCAGTTGGTGGATAGAGTGCAGGAGTCAAAGGGTTAATCTTTAACACATAAATACAAGATACATACATGAAAAATTGACATTTGTAGTTATCAAAGTAATGATGAGAAATAAAGACATCAAAACACGAAGCACACTTCACCGAAAACCATGAATAGAGAGTTACCAGAATAATGATGAACATGAGACAGAAGTCATTGAAAACAATGAATAAAGATCAGGTCAACCACATCAGTGGCCTATGACCACTAACTCATCATCATCATCAGGTGCCCTGCCGCATGGCGTTGGCGATCATGGACTTCCATCTGTCTCTATCTCTGGTTGCCCCAAGCATCTCCCCCACCCTCCTATTCCCCAGCCACTCTGCAAGTCCGTCCAGCATTTTCTCCCTGGGTCTACCCGGTGCTCTCTTTCTCTCCAGCTTTCCCGTTGTGACCAGGTGCTCCAAATCCCCCTTCCTCATAAAATGGCCTATAAATGTTGCCTGTCTTTTCCTTATCTTCCTTAAGAGTGATCTACTTGTGTCTGCCTCCATCAAGACTGTCTCGTTTGTTTTCTTTGCTGTCCATGGACCACAAACTAGGTCTTGAAAATAATGAATAAAGATTAAATAATCGTGTCAGTGGCCTATGGTTGAAAATAATGAATAAAGATTAAATAATCATATCAGTGGCCTATGACTCCTTAGTAGGTCGTACAAATATGAAATCTACCACCCATAATTCACATATAAGAATACATGTAAATGGTGTGGTCCACCGCACGTAACCATAACTTTATGTAAATCATCATGATAAGCGTGTCAGATCTGCTCGCCGACTTGTGGAAAGGGGAGAGGGGGTCAGTGGCATTATGAAACTGAGAGAGCGAGAGACAGACAGAGAGACAGACAAAGAGAGAGACAAAGAAAGACAAAGGGAGCAAGAGTGAGAGAGAGAGAGAGCAAGACAGAGCGAGAGAGATAGCGAGAGAGAGAGAGAGAGAGAGAGAGAGAGAGAGAGAGAGAGATTGATAGCAAGACAGACAGAGAGAGAAAGCGAGAGAGAGAGAGTGAGAAAGAGAGAGAGACAGAGACAGAGACAAAGAGAGATAGACAGAGACAAAGACAGAGAGAGAACAGAGACATATTTATTGTGAATCGAGGCTGTCTAATTTTATTCTTATTGTTTAAAGCCCAGCCGACTGCACAGAGCCATGTCAGGGCTATAACCATGTCGAAACATACACAAACATCTGATTGAAAAAAAAGAAACTGGAAGAGAAAATAAGATACGCATATCAATGCATGCACGCACATAATCTAGGACTATGCCTCTGGCATTGACTATTCTGTCCAGTTTATCACCAGAGGATTTCAAAAAACAAGCTTAAAAAATGTGAACAGAACTAGGGACACTAAAGCATACAAGAAAATAATTACAATCCCGTAGAGTCAAACATGCAGTCAAGAAATGTACTCAGTTATCAGTCCTAGAACAAGGTATGTAAAGATTTACGGAACACATACAGGTGAATTGACCAGTAAGGCAGACAACGATAGGAGATATAACAGAAAGCAAAGGAAGACTGAAGAAATAAAGAGAGAGACAGAAAGGAGGAAATTCCTAGCACAGAAGTTCCAGAAGGTGGGGATACTATTTATACTGACAGAGCCCCACCCCCGGCATCTCCACAGGGACGAGCCTGTGTAAGCATATAGGACTTGTAAATAATTCAAAGGAGACTGAGACATGATGCCTCCCGATTGTTGGGACCAGAGTCTGCGTTTGATAGACAATATCCATATTCGTTCTTGGTGTCAATCAGATTGCTTCCCTTTGCGTTCATTGCTGTTGAACTGCCGCTTTCACCTTTTCCTTACTCTTTTTTCTCCCTTTCCTCCCGCCTATTCTGTTGGCTTCGAGATGTTGGATTGTTTCGCCAGATTATACAGCAACTCTCACTGTGATGAAAGTTTATTCCCTTCCTCACACTGGATGGAGCAGCAGGGAAATTTCGGTCTTTTTCTCCTAATTTTTGTATCTGGTGTTTGTTTGTTTGTGATCTTACGCTTACAAAGGTCAGTTGGCCGAAAATTTGGCCTGTCTTGTCTTGTTGTATTAAATAGCGTTCTTATTCTTTCTTCGTGTTTTTTTTCTGGTTACTGTTTGCTTGAACGCGAGCAGTCACGATTGTTTTGGATTAAGTGATGAAAACGTTAACTTGGCTCTTACTTTACACCGCGCTCTTCTTCAGGCACTTTTTCCCTTCGGTTCCTAGACTTAACCCTTTGACTCCCGTGCCCCGTGCACCAACATCCTGCATTGGTCAACCTTCTGCAAAGCAAAAAAATAAAGCTGATGGTAAGTGCACGAGGGGGGAGTCAAAGAGTTAAACTAGTCAACTGGCGGCCAGCGTTCTTTTGCTGTTTCGGGACCATCTGCTCGGAATAAACTTCCATTCTTCCTTCGTCTATCACCTCTCTTTCTGCTTTTAAATCCAATTTAAAAACCCACCTCTTTTCCCGACAATGAGTTCTGAAACTGCCTCTTTCCATCAGTTTATGTATATATTCTACATTTAAGTATATGTGTATATATTGTTTATTGTGTGTGTGTGTGTGTGTGTGTGTGTGTGTGTGTGTGTGTGTGTGTGTGTGTGTGTGTAGGATGTGTCGTCTTCTTTGGTGTGTGTAATGGTCTGCGTTGATCGTATGCATGTGACTGGTGTGTGGGTGCGCTTTGATTTGATTGTCAAGTTTGGTGCCATATATACAGTATATCATTATCATCTCATTCATCATCATCAGTCTCGTATTCTTAATGCCATTATCATCTATCGCATGTCACATTCGTATGTTATCTCATCAATCTGTGTTATTATTTCATATTCGTTATTATCATCTTTATATATATATATTATCATTATTGATTACTAGTTATGTTACATTATGTTGTTGTTGTTGTTGTTGTTGTTATATTACTATCATTGTTATTATTTACTAGTCATATACATCAATCTCATCATCATCATCATCATCATCATCATTATAGACTGACTGGTTGGAATTTGCTTAGTTCTGCAAGGGGGAGGCAGGGACAGAATGTCATGTTACTAAAGACTCTTGTTGGGAGGTGGGAAGGGAAGGAGGGGGAAGATAGATACATGGATAGGGTCGATGAAAGTAAGGTGTAGTTGCCGGAGTAATCAGACTGGATTTGCTGTTGCGATGGGAAATAGATAGTACAGTGGTGAGCCATAAGAAAATGAGAAAAGCGTAGAACAGCTAAGAAGAAAATGAAGAACAAAGATAAATTAGAAAAAAGAGGAGTGTACACAAAGAAGAAGAGAAGGAAGAGGAAGAAGAAGGTGATGGTGTCAAGTAGAAAGGGAGAACACAAAAGACAAAGAAAAGCAAGAAGAAAGAGAAAGAGGAAGAGAAACAAAAATAGAATAGGGGTTCTAAACAGAGAGCAAAGAAAACAACACGTTTTATTCGATTTACTTCTTTTTTCTAATTTGGCTCAAAGCCATCTGCTTTGATGTCCTGTTCGTGTCCTTCTTCCCCACCTCGTCTCATTTCAGCCACACGAAGAAGAGCATTAGAGACCACACCATATGGACACCCAAGGTCCTCTCCTGTTTTTCTATGGCAATAAACTAAAGTCCATAAATGATGAAACATCTTTTCAAGGCTTTTAACCAGGAAAACAGAGTGACAGCACAAATGCCACGGTAGAGAAATATCACTTCACCGCAGTGATATCACAACAGGGTAGACAACTGATTATTTTTTAAAAGGAGTTGCTTTCTATCCTCGTTCTCTTCATAATCTGTTAAAGAAAGCAGTCGAAGTTTCTGTCACGACTGGATCATCAGTGTTGACCAGAAACAAGCACACATTTCCTGTTATTTAGATTTGCTTGCTTGCTTTTATTTGTTTTCTTTGCTAATTTTTCTTTTTGATTGTTGTTTTTTCTTGTTAATGCTGATTTGTTGTTGGCGTTTTAATTTTTAAATTTTGCTTTATTATTTTTTTCAAAATTTTCTTTTCTATTCTTTTTGTTTTGTCTTTTTTTTCATTTTATGTGTTTGGGGGATGTTGTGAGTTTCTTTGTTTTGTATGTGTCTGTATTTTGGTGGGGAGGTGTGTTTGCGTTGTGATTTGTGTAAGTGAATATTTTATTGTTTGGATGTGTGTGTGTGTGTGTGTGTGTGTGTGTGTGGGGTGGGGTGGTGTGTGTGTGTTGTGTGTGTGTGTGTGTGTGTGTGTGTGTGGAGATGGTGTGATGAGGAAGAGTTCTTTGATTTTCTGGTTTGTTCAGTCGGAAAGTTGGGAATATAGCGAAATTTGGTGGGTAAAGGGTTAATGGCAGCGAAGTGTGATTGTTTGAGAAAGGATGAATCAATTTTCTCGAGAGGAGAGTACGGTGAGACATTACATTTTTGTTTTTGCCTAAAATGTTAAATATTCAAAAGCTGTCCAATATCTGACTTGTAGATATGCTTTGTTGTTTGTTTGTTTGTTTGTTTGTTGATCGTTTGTTTGATGGCTTGTTTGTTTGATTTTTATTTGTTTGTTAGTTTGTTTATTTGCTTGTTTCTTTTGTTATGTTTGTTTGTTTGCTTGCTTGTTTGTTTGTTTCTTGCTTGCTTGTTTGCTTGCTTGCTAGTTTGTTTGCTTGCTTGTTTGCTTGTTTGTTTGCTTGCTTTTTGCTTGCTTGTTTGTTCGATCATTCACTTGTTTTGATTTGTTTTGTTGAGGGTTTTTTGTTTTGTGTTTTTCTTTTTCTTTGCAACACCTCTGTGATCTTTACAAACCCAAAAGTGAATGAATAGAAAGAGATGTAGCGATGTTGAAACGCCCTTACTGGAGGGAATTTAATACTAATCATTTCAACTGAGGTAAGCTGGAGGAGTGGGAGAGTTTTTCGCAGAGAATGCATTCATTTTTTTGCGACCTAGTCGTAGAAAGGTGGAAGCTTACAACAAAATGTATTGGGTTTTGCATTTAAAGGTTCAGTGGCGCTGATTGAATGAGCACCATCCACTGAAGCAGTACTAACCAACCCAAGATTGCTGAAACCCTTTGAGAATTGAAGTCGAATATATGCAAGATAAGGGTAAAATAAGACAGACAGACAAAAGGAGACAGAGAGAGACAGAGAGAGAGAGAAAGAGAGATAGACAGACAGACAGACAGAGAAAGAGAGAGACAAGGAGACAGAAACAAAGAGACAGACAGAGAGAAACAGAGAGACTTTAGACTTCAGGTAGCTTATTCATGTAATAGGCCATTTTGCCCCTCACGAATGGGTACAAATACAAAAGCAACAGAAGAGAGAGAGAGAGAAGAGAGAGAGAGAGAGAGAGAGAGAGAGAGAGAGAGAGAGAGAAAGAGAGTGTGTGTGTGTGTGTGTGGTAGATATGATGCTTACGTACCCATGTATATTGCATAATAATGCTAATCTGGAAAATAAACCAGAAATATTTTTTCCTTCTCTCAAATGATACTTTCCTTCTTTCATTATATGATCCAAGCTGATTTACTATTATAGGTACACACAACTATGAGCAATAAAGATTCTCGTCAAACAACATCAATTTATCACAGCAACATACCATGATAATGTACTCAATAAAACACGTGTAACACGAATATATGAAGAACCGGCGCTTAGACAAAGACCGTCACTATTTCATCATTGAATGGATGACAGCTACTCGACTAGTTGCTCTGTCTGTGTGTCAGTTTGCAAGGGACTGTGGACATTTGCAGGGTCATCCGTTTCTTTATCAACAGCTATACATCATGAAGGGGATGGACGAGTCTGACGCATACTCACCAATAAACCGTGTGATCAACGACATGATGGAACGCCCTGAAAGTTTGGTTACCCCCAGCCAGACATTGGTAAGAAGTTTGCAAGTGTGACGGAGAGAGAGAGAGAGAGAGAGGAGAGGGGGGTGGGAGAGAGAGAGACAAAGACAGAGAGAGGAAGAGGGAAGGGAGAGGAGAGAGACAGACAGACAGATAGACATGACAGGCAGAAGTTTGGCAAGTGTGATGGGAGAGAAGGGGGGGGGGAGGAGAGAGAGAACAGACAGACAGAGAGAAGAGAACAGTGAGACAGAGATACAGAGAGACAGAGAGGGGGAGGAAAGAAAGAGAGGGAGAGAGACAGACAGATAGACACACCGACAGAATGACAGAAACACAGAAAGGGAGAGACAGAAACAGAGAAAGGAAAGAGAGACAGAGACAAAAAGAGAGAAAAAGAACCAGACACAAAGACATATAGACAAAAAAGACACAGAGAGAGAAAGGAAAGACAGAGGACAGAGAGAGGGAGGGAGAGGAGAGAGAGAGAGAGAGAGAGAGAGGGGGGGGGTAAATATGATAACTTACAGATCCATGTAGGTTGCATATGCTGTAACGTGATAATAAAACTTAAACACTAATTCTCCTCTCAACTATTTTTCCTTCATTCATTATATGTTTCAGCTGATTTACTCTTACAGTATTAGAAAGGTTTAGTACAAATTAGAAGACGCTATCCTGAGCAGTACCTGCATATAAAAAAAACGTTGTATATTATTGACTACATTCGCCACTTTTTCGGCATTATTTTGGCCTTCGAGGGGGTACACAACTGAAACACAAGCGTGAGCAATAAAGATTTTTGTCAAACAGCATCAATTTATCATAGTAATAGACCACGATAATGTACCCAATAAACACGCGTAACACGAATATATGAATAACCAACACTTAGAGAGACCAAGCAGGGAGAGAGAGAGAGAAAGAAGAGAGGGAGGAGAGAGAGTGAGAGGAGAGAGAGAGGGGAGGAGAGAGAGACAGGGAGAGAGAGAGAGAGAGAGGGATAGAGAGAGAGAGACAGAGACAGAGAGACAGACGACAGACAGACACACAGAGAGACAGAGAGGAGAGAGAGAAAGAAGATAGACACACAGACACAAAGGAGAGACGAGACAGAGAAGAAAGAGAGACAGAAGAGAGGAAGAACAGACACAAAGAGACAAGAGACAGACAGACAGAGAACGAGGAAGAGACAGGCAGACATAGACAGATATACAGACAGACAGAGACAGAGAAGGACAGAGAGAGAGACAGAGACGAAGAGAGACAGACACAGAGACAGAGAGAGAAAGAGAAAGACAGAAGAGACAGAGAGATAGAGAGACAGGGCGACAGACAGGGATAATGGAGAGAGAGAGAGGCAGGCAGACAGACAGACAGACGGGCAGACAGACATATGTACAGATATAGACAGACAGACAGAGATAGGCAAACAAAGAGAGAGAGAGAGAGAGAATACAAAGTTAGAGAGAGACAGAGTCAAAGAGAGACAAACACAGAGACAGAGAGAGACAAAGCGAAAGACAGAGAAAGAGAGAGACGGAGAGAGAGAGACAGGCAGAGAGACAGAGATGGCGAGAGAAAGGGAAAGAATTTTGACCTCAGTTATTGGGTTAGTCAAGACTGTCTCGGCAGAGAGAAATTATGATTTATCAATGGACGGCAAATGGCGGCTTTTGATTGTTTTGGCCAAAGTCTGTGTTTGATAGAAGTGTATAGTTTTCACTCCACCACGATGTATAGAAAAGGTCTGGGCATGTTAACGTCATTTATGACACTTGACGAATCTAATACAAAATACAACATAAACTCTCTTTTTTCTTTTCGTCTATAAACTTTCTTTTTCTTTCGTCTGTAAACTTTCTTTTCTTTTCGTCTGTAATGGATGTAGAACAGCATGTAAACGTTAATTTTTTTCTCGTCTGTAATAAA
>JAPXFY010000014.1:71236046-71258546 GCA_030674185.1 Monoplex corrugatus
TCACACACACGCATGGCTATAAATGGGGAGAAAGAATAAAAGCAATAAAAGCAAGAATAAAAGCAATGGAAAATTATAGAGAGCATAGCATATACAATTATATATTATAACCATGTGATTCCCCTCCGAGCGGAGACAGGCTGCAGAGGGGGGGGGGGGGGTTGAGTGAGGGTAGGATTTTATGCGGAGGAGAAAAGGTGAGTTTTGAGAGCGGACTTGAAGGAGACAAAAGTAGGTTGCTGACGGACTGAGAGAGGAAGTTTGTTCCAGGAGAGTGGACCAGAAACAGAGAAGGCTCGTGGACCATAGGTATTGAGCTTAGTGCGTGGAAAGCGAAAAGTCAGAGGATCGGAGGCAGAGAAGTGGCAGAATGATTCAGATGTTCGCCTATCAATAACCAAACTCAAGGTTCCATGGTTAGTTTCCCGTTGAAGCCTCGACTTTTCTTCTCTGTTTGACCAGAAAATCAAACTGAACGTCTAGTTCTTCGGAAGGGACGTAAAAAGAATCAGACACATGTGCTTTCTGGCCTCCGCACGCTGAAGATCCCGTGGCAGTTGAAAATCGTGAAAAGCAGGGCGCTTCACTGCGGTGACATGCTCTCAAAGAGGGAGAGCAGTCCGACTTTCACATGATAAATCTACTATGACAAAAGAAATGACTAATAACAATAACAATGATGATAATGATAATAATAACAATAATGATAACGATAATAATGATAATAATAATATAATAGTAATAATAATAATAATAATATGATGATGATGATGATGATGATGATGACGACGATGACGACGACGACGATGACGACGACGACAACGACGACGACGACGGTGATGACGATGATGATGATGATGGTGATGATGATGATGATGATGATGATGATGATGATAAAATGAATAAAATGCAGTATTTATACGGCACTAAATCTTGACAATTCAAATCAAAGCGCACTCACGCACCTGACATACATATGTATACAATTGACAAAGAGTACCTTAAAATACTCAATATTTAAGAAAAACAAGCACACAAACTGAGGGAAAGAAGTGGTTATAGAATTCATTGTATGGAAAAGAGGTGGGGTTATTTTTGTCAGGATTTAAAAGCAGAAAGGGTAAATGTTAGGCGAAGGGAGAGTGGAAGTCTGTTCTAGGCTGACGGTCCTGAGACGGCAAAAGAACGCCGGTCAAAAGGTTTTACAAGCAGATGACTGCACAGGATCATGATAAATGATACAGTCTTCTCAAGAAGTCACCAGCTATGACCCAGAGACCAAATAACCCCACATTTAAATGAAAGGATGACAATCAGATAGCAAATGACTAAATAATTTATGCTTCTTTATTTAGAGAGAGAAAGAGGTGGACGTAAAAAGTGAAGAGAGAGAGAGAGAGCTAGAGAAGAGAGAATGAGAGAGAGGAGAGAAAGACAGACGACAGAGACAGACAGACAGAGAGACAGAGACAGATGTGATAGAGAGAGAAGAGAAGAGAGGAGAGAGAGCAGAGAGAGAGAGAGAGAGAGCAAGAGAGAGAGAAAGAGTAAGAGAGAGAGAGAGACAGGCAGATGGACAGAGAGACAGACAGACAGAAGAGAGAGAGAGAGACAGCGAGCAAGAGAGAAAGTGAGAGAGAGAGAGACAGACAGACAGACAGACAGAGTCAGAGACAGAGGTAAATGCATAAGCAAAAGCTGATAACACAAGCACACTTCTGAAATAAAAGGAAACCAATCAAGACACAAATCGTATCTGAAATATGAATGCAATACTTGAAACTGCTCGTTTTTTGCCTTGTTTGTTCCATGAATGAATAGTGAGTGATAAAGGAAAATTCAGTATTGTCCTTTAAACGTAGCAAGACAGATGTCCTTTTCAGTATGGTCCATGGTTTCCAGGTCCAAAAACGCTAGCAGTTGGTAAGGATATCAACCCAGCTGGTTGAATTTATCAAAAGCAGATTACAAGTTTCAGTTTCAGTTTCTCAAGAGGACGTCTCGGCGCTCGGAATGAATTCAATATGCACTAACATCACAGGTGCCATGTGATGGAGAAGATCCAAAAATATCAAGGCACAAACCTTGAGCCTGCACATAAACCTACGAGCTGGCCAGGTCCTGAGGCCCTACCTAGATAGTTCCATAAGCCTGGGGTCGTAGGGGCCAGCACCACGAGGGAGATTACAAATAAACGTACATGGTACTGAATAACTCCTAATAAAACTGCTTCTTAAAGCCATTCTAAAATGATTCTGATGGGTTTATATAGTACTATGCTACAGACTTATCTCATACTGCTATTGGGCTCACATTTCGTAATTACAAAATTACCAATCCTGGAAAAAGATATAATGTTTATACTAATATTTTAAAGAGATAATGGACCGAAAAGTAAACAATCTGAAATGGTAGAAAATACGATTTAAATGACAAAGACACAATACAGCCAAGAGGAGATCATCAAGGCAGACAGACAGAGAGAAAGAAAGAAACGAGGAAAGGATTTCACACAAAAAAGCGACTTTTCAGCAGCTACCTCGCCTACTCAGAGTCTGACAGTTTACATTTGCAACACGTCTCACATTAAAATTAAGGTGATGGACCCTTTGGAAAAGATCTTCTACGATTTAGACCCCATCTTCTTAGAAAAGGCACTTGTCATGATCTGTGAGCACATAGAAATGAGACTGCCCCTTCAGTTCCTGTCTCCTTGGTAACACTCCAAGAGAGGGGAGCTAATTGACTCACATCCGGCAGGTTCCATCCCCTATCAAATAAGTAGTTCTGTGGGGCGAATCCATCTCCAGGAAGAGAAGAGATTCAGGGGATGAGATGATGGTGTCCTTCTTGAATACGTTTTATACGCAATATTTTCTGTTGATTCCTATATAAAAAGAAAGATAGGTATATGCACAAAATGTTGCTAAAAAGAACAGATATTAAAACTGTTATTCAGTTCATAGAGGTATCTTCCTTAAATCTGTCTTACATTTTATGGTAATGTTTCGTGTTACTGTTTTGTTTTTTGTTTTGTTTTGTTGGTTCTTTTTTGTTTGTTTGTTTGTTTTTTATGTGTGTTTGCTTAACATACTGGGATGTTTATTTGTTCCTTTCTTTCTTCCTGTTTCTTTCTTTCTTTCATTCCTTTTTCTATCCTGCTTTCTTTCATTCTTTTCTTTTTTTCTTTCTTTCTGTCTTTCATTTCTGTCTTTCTTACAAAGGACTGATCCATGTATACCATTTATTTTAGTTAGTTTCCTATAATCATCATCATCATCATGTGCCCTGCTGCATGGCGTTTGGCGGTCATGGTCCTCCACACGAATCTATCCCCTGTCACTGAAAGTACATCTCCAACCTTCTCTGTTCTCAGGAACCCTGCAAGTCCGTCCAGCATTTTCTCACTGGGTCTACATGGTGTTCTCTTTCCCTCCAGCTGTCTGTTGTGACAGGTGCTGTAATCCCCTTTCCTTATAAAATGGCCCATAACTGTTTCCTATAATAGCGTTCTCAATCTATTGTGGGGGATTTTTCTCCCTCATGAAGTCTCCTGCCTACTTCATTTCACCACAGACCCATTCGTTTTATACTCTCCATGGAAAAGGAGACAAGGAAACATTTCTTTAACTTTACTCGCCCTCCCGAATTCTAAATCTTCTTGCCACTCCCTTGTCCTGAAGCAACGGGGTGGAAAGCCTAGCAACCTCGTTAGTCTCGGCGTAAGGTCTGGTCGACTGATGCAAAAACTGTCCAAATAATTGGAGATAATTTCGTGACAAACACTGCCCTCCACCCCACCCCACCCCCACTCAGTAGACGATGTGATCAAGTGAATGAATGGCTGTCTGCCCTACCCTGCCACCTTCACACACCCCTTCCCTCCCTCCCACCCTCTCTTCCACCACCATCCCCTGTAACCTTCTCTGTTTTGGTTCTTCTTGCCTATTGCTTTCTGAGGTCTCTCCTACTCTTCTGTGCCTGTTATGTTGATAGTTCAGTGCAGGTTTCTAGTATTTTGTGATCAACTCGGGAGACAGACTGACCGAATGTTCCAGAGGTCTGCTAGATAATCGACTTTAGGGAATGCTGCTGATGGCAACGATACTGTTTGACTAGACTTGTATCTTTATTTTACTTAACAATATTATTTATTTATTTATTTATTTTGTCTATTTATTTATTAAATTTGTGTATTTTTTATTTCATGTATGTATGTATTCATTTGATTATTTATTAATTTGATTTGTTTATTCATTCATTTATTCATCTAGTCATTTATTCTTCATGTATCTGTTTATGTATGCTTGTTTGTTTGATTTCATCACTCATTTTGTTCTTATTGCTATTTTCTGCAAAGTGCAAATCTTGGATATATTGCACTAAATAAGTCTATTATTATTATTATATTATTATTATTATCATTACTATTATTATTATTGTTATTATTGTTATTATTATTATCATTATTGTTATTATTATTATCATTAGTAGTAGTAGTATTGTTATTGTTGTTGATGTTATTACTATCATTTCATCATCATCATTATTATTATCATTATTAGTGTTGATGTTCGTGTTCTTGTTGTCTGTTGCTGCTATCGTTGTTGTCTTGTTGTTATTATTGTTATCATTATCATCATTACACATCTATAAATAGCAGACTTGAGCAAACACACACACACCATACACAACACACACACACACACACACACACACACACACACACACACACACACACACACACACACACACACACACACAACCCCACATGCTGATTCAAGCATCGACCCTCACTCCCACTGAAACAAAACAAAAGAAACAAAGTAAACAAATGTACTTTACTGGTTTCAATTAGTCGTTAAATGAATAAAGTATAATATAAAAACTGAGATATAAATAATTAGATACATAGATAAATAAATAAATAAATAAATAGATAGATAGATAGATAGATAAAAATGTACATGGTTGGTTTCAATCAAGCCATTTTCCCCCCTACAGAATCAAGCCAACCAGCAGTTCAAAGCCTGTCTTGCTATCCAGTGAGACAGCTTGTCAATCGGTAATTAGAAATGGGTCGTTATCAGCTGTCGCCCAGCTCACTCTCAGAGGACATTCTATTCCAGCTACAAAGCCACACTTCACTCTAGGGAGAAACAGATAGTAAGAGCAAATAAATTCCGTATGCACTAACGTCACAGGTGCCATGTGATGGAGAAGATCCAGAATGATCATGGCACAAACCTTAAGCCTGTACATAATCGCACGAGCTGGCCAGGTCCTGAGGCCCTACCTAGATAGTTCCATAAGCCTGGGGTCATAGGGGCCAGCACCACGAGAGGAGATTACAAACAAACGTACAAGGTATTGAACAATACCTAATAAAACTGCTTCTTAAAGCCATTCTAAAATGATTCTGATGGGATTATATATGTATTATGCTACAGACGTATATCATTATGCTATCGGGCTCACATTTCGTAATTACAAAATTACCAATCCTGGAAAAAGATATAAATTTTTATACTAATATTTTAAAGAGATAATGGACCTAAAAGTAAACAATCTGAAATGGTAGAAAATACGATTTAAATGACCAAGACACAATACAGCCAAGAGGAGATCATCAAGGCAGACAGACAGAGAGAAAGAAAGAAACGAGGAAAGGATTTCACATAAAAAAAGCAACTTTTCAGCATCTCCCTCACCTACTCAGTGTCTGAAAGTTTACATTTGCAACACGTCTCCACATTAAAATTAAGGTGATGGACCCTTTGGAAAAGATCTTCTACGATTTAGACCCCATCCTTCTTAGAAAAGGCACTTGTCATGATCTGTGAGCACATAGAAATGAGACTGCCCCTTCAGTTCCTGTCTCCTTGGTAACACTCCAAGAGAGGGGAGCTAATTGACTCACATCCGGCAGGTTCCATCCCCTATCAAATAAGTAGTTCTGTGGGGCGAATCCATTACCAGGAAGAGAAGAGATTCAGGGGATGAGATGATGGTGTCCTTCTTGAATACGTTTTATACGCAATATTTTCTGTTGATTCCTATATAAAAAGAAAGATAGGTATATGCACAAAAGGTTGCTAAAAAGAACAGATATTAAAATGTTATTCAGTTCATAGAGCTACCTTCCTTAAATCTGTCTTACATTTTATGGTAATGTTTCGTGTTACTGTTTTTTTTTGCTTTGTTTTGTTGGTTCTTTTGTTTGTTTGTTTGTTTTTTGATGTATGTTTGCTTAACATACTGGGATGTTTATTTGTTCCTTTCTTTCTTTCTTTCATTCCTTCTTTCTTTCCTTCTTTCTTTCTTTCCTTCTTTCTTTCTTTTCTGTTTGCTTTCTTTCTGTCTTTCGCTTCTTTCTTTCTTTCTTTCTTTCTCACAAAGGACTGATTCATGTATACCATTTATTTTAGTTCAGTTTCCTATAATCATCATCATCATCATGTGCCCTGCCGCATGGCGTTTGGCGGTCATGGTCCTCCACACGAATCTATCCCCCATCGTTGCAATTACATCTCCCACCTTCTCTGTCCTCAGCAACCCTGCAAATCTGTCCAGCATTTTCTCACTGGGTCTACATGGTGTTCTCTTTCCCTCTAGCTTTTCTAATGTGACCAGGTGCTCTAATTCCCTTTCCTCATAAAATGGCCTATAACTGTTTCCTATAATAGCGTTCTCAATCTATTGTGGGGGATTTTTCTCCCTCATGAAGTCTCCTGCCTACTTCATTTCACCACAGACCCATTCGTTTTATACTCTCCATGGAAAAGGAGACAAGGAAACATTTCTTTAACTTTACTCGCCCTCCCCAACTCTAAATCTTCTCGCCACTCCCTTGTCCTGAAGCAACGGGGTGGAAAGCCTAGCAACCTCGTTAGTCTCGGTGTAAGGTCTGGTCGACTGATGCAAAAACTGTCCAAATAATTGGAGATAATTCCGTGACAAACACTGCCGCACCCCCACTCAGTAAACGATGTGATCAAGTGAATGAGTGTCTGTCTGCCCTAGTCTGCCTCCGTCCACCCCCCTTCCCTCCCTCCCTCCAAACCCCTCTCTTCTCCCCGAACTCCCCCCCCCCCTCCCCTTCTCTGTTCTGGTTCTTCTTGCCTATTGCTTTTTGAGGTCTCTCCTACTCTTCTGCGCCTTTTATGTTGATGGTTCAGTCACAGGTTCCTAGTATTTTGTGATTAACTTGGGAGACAGTCTGACGGAATGCTTCCAGAGGTCTGCTAGATAATCGACTTTAGGGAGTGCTGCTGATGGCAACGATACTGTTTGACTAGACTTGTATCTTTATTTTACTTAACTTATTTTTTTATTTATTTACCTATTTATTTATTCAATTTGTGTATTTTTTATTTCTTGTATGTATGTACATATTTGATTGTTTATTAATTTGATTTGATTATTCATTCATTTATTCATCTAATCATTTATTCATTCATGTATCTGTTTATGTATGAGTTTGTTTGTTTGATTTCATCACTCATTTTGTTTTTATTGCTATTTTCTGCATAGTGCAAATCTTGGATATATTGCACTAAATAAGTCTATTACTATTATTATTATTATATTATGATCATTATTATTATTATTATTATTATCATTAGTAGTAGTAGTATTGTTGTTGTTGTTGATGTTATTACTATCATTTCATCATCATCATTATTGTTATCATTATTAGTGTTGATGTTCGTGTTCTTGTTGTCTGTTGCTGCTATCGTTGTTGTCTTGTTGTTATTACTGTTATCATTATCATCATTACACATCTATAAATAGCAGACTTGAGCACACACACACACAACACACACACACACACACACACACACACACACACACACTAACTCAACACACACACACACACACACACACACACACACACACATTCACACACATACGCACACACGCAGGGACACATATACACACATACATACATACACACACATGGGCACACACATACACAAACATGCACACACACACACTCACACACACACACACACACACACACACACACACACACACACACACACACACACACACACACACACACACCCCATATGCCGATTCAAGCATCAACCCTCACTCCCACTGAAACAAAACAAAAGAAACAAATGTAATTTACTGGTTTCAATTAGTCGTTAAATGAATAAGAGTATAATATAAAAACTGAGATATAAATAATTAGATACATAGATAAATAAATAAATAAATAAATAGATAGATAGATAGATAGATAGATAAAAATGTACATGGTTGGTTTCAATCAAGCCATTTTCCCCCCTACAGAATCAAGCCAACCAGCAGTACAAAGCCTGTCTTGCTATCCAGTGAGACAGCTTGTCAATCGGTAATTAGAAATGGGTCGCTATCAGCTGTCGCCCAGCTCACTCTCAGAGGACATTCTATTCCAGCTACAAAGCCACACTTCACTCTAGGGAGAAACAGATAGTAAGAGCAAATAAATTCCGTATGCACTAACGTCACAGGTGCCATGTGATGGAGAAGATCCAGAATGATCATGGCACAAACCTTAAGCCTGTACATAATCGCACGAGCTGGCCAGGTCCTGAGGCCCTACCTAGATAGTTCCATAAGCCTGGGGTCGTAGGGGCTGGCACCACGAGAGGAGATTACAAACAAACGTACATGGTATTGAACAATACCTAATAAAACTGCTTCTTAAAGCCATTCTAAAATGATTCTGATGGGATTATATATGTACTATGCTACAGATGTATATCATTATGCTATTGGGCTCACATTTCGTAATTATAAAATTACCAACCCTGGAAAAAGATAAATTTTTTATACTAATATTTTAAAGAGATAATGGACCGAAAAGTAAACAATCTGAAATGGTAGAAAATACGATTTAAATGACCAAGACACAATACAGCCAAGAGGAGATCATCAAGGCAGACAGACAGAGAGAAAGAAAGAAATGGGGAAAGGATTTCACACAAAAAAAGCGACTTTTCAGCATCTCCCTCGCCTACTCAGTGTCTGAAAGTTTACATTTGCAACACGTCTCCACATTAAAATTAAGGTGATGGACCCTTTGGAAAAGATCTTCTACGATTTAGACCCCATCCTTCTTAGAAAAGGCACTTGTCATGATCTGTGAGCACATAGAAATGAGACTGCCCCTTCGGTTCCTGTCTCCTTGGTAACACTCCAAGAGAGGGGAGCTAATTGACTCACATCCAGCAGGTTCCATCCCCTATCAAATAAGTAGTTCTGTGGGGCGAATCCATTACCAGGAAGAGAAGAGATTCAGGGGATGAGATGATGGTGTCCTTCTTGAATACGTTTTATACGCAATATTTTCTGTTGATTCCTATATAAAAAGAAAGATAGGTATATGCACAAAATGTTGCTAAAAAGAACAGATATTAAAACTGTTATTCAGTTCATAGAGCTACCTTCCTTAAATCTGTCTTACATTTTATGGTAATGTTTCGTGTTACTGTTTTCTTTTTTGTTTTGTTTTGTTGGTTCTTTTTTGTTTGTTTGTATTTTGATGTATGTTTGCTTAACATACTGGGATGTTTATTTGTTCCTTTCTTTCTTTATTTCATTCCTTCTTTCTTTCCTTCTTTCTTTCTTTCCTTCTTTCTTTCTTTTCTGTTTGCTTTCTTTCTGTCTTTCGCTTCTTTCTTTCTTTTTTTCTTTCTCGCAAAGGACTGATCCATGTATACCATTTATTTTAGTTCAGTTTCCTATAATCATCATCATCATCATGTGCCCTGCCGCATGGCGTTTAGCGGTCATGGTCCTCCACACGAATCTATCCCCCATCGCTGCAAGTACATCTCCCACCTTCTCTGTCCTCAGGAACCCTGCAAATCTGTCCAGCATTTTCTCACTGGGTCTACATGGTGTTCTCTTTCCCTCTAGCTTTTCTAATGTGACCAGGTGCTCTAATTCCCTTTCCTCATAAAATGGCCTATAACTGTTTCCTATAATAGCGTTCTCAATCTACTGTGGGGGATTTTTCTCCCTCATGAAGTCTCCTGCCTACTTCATTTCACCACAGACCCATTCGTTTTATACTCTCCATGGAAAAGGAGACAAGGAAACATTTCTTTAACTTTACTCGCCCTCCCCAACTCTAAATCTTCTCGCCACTCCCTTGTCCTGAAGCAACGGGGTGGAAAGCCTAGCAACCTCGTTAGTCTCGGCGTAAGGTCTGGTCGACTGATGCAAAAACTGTCCAAATAATGGAGATAATTCCGTGACAAACACTGCCGCACCCCCCCCCCCCCCACTCAGTAAACGATGTGATCAAGTGAATGAGTGTCTGTCTGCCCTAGTCTGCCGCCGTCCACCCCGCTTCCCTCCCTCCCTCCCTCTAAACCCCTCTCCTTCTCCCCCAACTCCCCCCCCCCCCCCCGCCCTTCTCTGTTCTGGTTCTTCTTGCCTATTGCTTTTTGAGGTCTCTCCTACTCTTCTGTGCCTGTTATATTGATGGTTCAGTCGCAGGTTTCTAGTATTTTGTGATCAACTTGGGAGACAGTCTGACGGAATGCTTCCAGAGGTCTGCTAGATAATCGACTTTAGGGAGTGCTGCTGATGGCAACGATACTGTTTGACTAGACTTGTATCTTTATTTTACTTAACTGTATTTTTTGTATTTATCTATTCATTTACTTATTCATCTATTTATTTATTTTATGTGTTTTTTATTTTATGTATGTATGTAGGTATTTATTTATTTATTTGATTGCTTATTCGTTTGATTTGTTTATTCATTCATTTATTTACTTATGTATTATTCATTCATTCGATTATTTATTTATTTATTCATTCATTTATTTATTTATTTATTTATTTATTTATTTATTTATTTATTTATCTACCTGTCTATTTATTTATTTAGTCAATTGTATAGTTATTTACTCATTAATTCATTCGTATATCTGTTTATGTATGTGTTTGTTTGATTTCATCACTCATTTTGTTCTTATTGCTATTTTCTGGAATGTGCAAATCCTGGATATATTGCACTAAATAAGTGTATCATATTGTTATTGTTGTTATTATTATTGTTGTTGCTGTTGTTGTTACTATTATCATTATTATTATTATTATCATTATTATTATATTATTACTATTGTTATCATATTATATTGTTGTTCTTGTTTTTGTTGTCTGTTGCTGGTCGTGTTGTTGTTTTGTTATTATTGATATCATTATTATCATTACACACTTATAAATAACACACATGAGCACACACACACACACACGCTTGCGAGCGCACGCGCAGGCGCGCGCACGCATACACACACACACACACACACGCACAGGGAGACACACACAAAGTACGCACACACACACACGCGTGCGCGCTCGCGTGAAACCCTCACTCTCACTGAAACAAAAGAAAAAAAACAAAGTAAATGTACTTTATTTGGTGTTTCAATTAGTCATGAAAATGAAATAAACAAAATAAATAATAAAAATAAATAATTAAGATAGATAGATCGATAGATAGATAGAAGTAGATAGATAGATAGATAGAAGATAGATAGATAGATAGATAGATAGATAGATAGATAGATAGATAGATAGATTAGATAGATAGATAGATAGATAGATAGATAGATAGATCAGATAGATAGATAGATAGATAGATAGGGTAGATAGTAGATAGATAGATAGATAGATAGATAGATAGATAAGATAGATAGATAGATAGATAGATAGATAGATAAGTGTGCTTTGTTGGTTTCAATCAAACCATTTTATCCTCCCACATAATCAAGCCAACCAGCGATGCAAAGCCTGTCTTGCTGTCCAGGTGAGACAGCTTGTCAATCGGTAATTAGAACTGGGTCGCTATCAGCTGTCGCGCAGTTCACTCTCTGAGGAGATTCCACTCCAGCTACAAAGGCCACACATCATTCTAGGGAAAAACAGATAGCAACAGCATAAAAGAGAAACCTCCTGGCTTGTCAGACACTGTCGTGTCGTGCGTGTAGTGGAGTGGAGGTGTGGGATAGTGGAGTGAGTGGAGTGCAGAGTAGTGGGTGTAGTGTAGTGTAGTGTAGTGAGTGTAGTGCAAAGTAGTGTAGTTAGTGTAGTGTAGTGTAGTGTAGTGAGTATAGTGTAGTGTGAACAGATCGAGAAGGAGGGAAGGAAGAGAGACCAGAGAGACAGAGACAGAGACAGAGAGACAGACAGACAGACAGACAGACAGACAAAGAAAGAGATAGAAACAGAGACAGGCAGAGACAGAGATAGAGACAGACAGAGACAGAGACAGACAGAAACACACAGACAGTCAAAACAGACTGACAGACAGACAGACGTACAGACAGACAGACAGAAATTGACAGTGACATTATGGTTTATTCCATATTGGCCATCAGCCCATACACAATGTAAATGGGAAGGGGAGAGGGCTGAGAGAATACGAAAGAAATGAAGACAGAAAACAATGGAACCAAATCAGTAACAGCATTCTAAAACCTAAGTGCAGAGAATTCTTTGTTATAAGTTATATGTGTAACCCATCAGACAGATGTTAAACGTTTCTTTCGATTTTTTGTTTGTTTCTTTCTTTGTTTTAGAGCAGAACAGACAGTAAGAGAGATAGAAGAAAAGCTGCGATAGCGACCACCCAGCCACAGCCATCAGCCTTCACGTGCGTCAGCTGTGCCAAGGACTGCCACTCGAGAGTGGGCCTGTTCAGCTACAAGCCAACGTTATTCCACATCCAACTGAGTCTTTAACCACGCATATCCATTACCCAATCAGACAGGCGGGGCTATCATCACCGTCCTGTAAAAGAACAAAGTCTTTCGCGTGACCTAGTGTAGCGACCCCTTTGGAAATAAAACAGATGGTAGAGATTTCAGACAGTGATTTCTCCTTTCCGGAAACCACCGACTGTCGCGTGGGGTGAAAATAGCGCCTACAGGGGAGATAATTCAGTTGTGTTTTCACTTCTTGCTGTGTTAACCCTGTCACGGTTTTTAATTATTCACGAGACCAGAGGCGCGAGAAAGAAAAGATCGGAGACTTATTAGTTGGTGACTGACTTTTGCCATCACCTCCTCTCTCTCTGTCTCTCTGTCTCTCTCTCTCACTCTCTCTCGCTCTGTCTCTGTCTCTGCGTTCTCTCTCTCTCTGTCTCCCTCTGTCTCTCTGTCTCTGTCTGTCTCTTTCTCTGTCTGTCTCTGTCTTCTCGCTCTCTCTCTCTCTCTCGCTCTCTGTGTGTGTCCTTCCTCTGTCTGCTCTGTCTGTCTGTCTGTCTGCCCTCTGTCTCTCCCCTCTTTTGTCTCTTCTTCTCTCTTCTGTCCTCTTCCTCTCTTCTTTTCTCTTCGTCTTTGTCTCTGTCTCTTGTCTGTCCATCTGTCTTGTTTGTTCTGCTCGTCCATCTGTTTGTTTCTGTCGTCCTCGTCTGTTCTGTCACGCTCTCTCTCTCTTCTCTCTTTCCTCTCTCTCCCTCTCTCTCTCCCCCTCTCTCTTTCTGTCTCTCTTTCTCTCTGTCTCTCTCTTTCTCTGTCTGTCTGTCTCTGTTTCGTTGTCTGTCTCTGTCCGTCCATCTGTCTCTGTCGCTCTCTCTCTCTTTCTCTCTCCTTCCCTCTCTCTCTCTCTCTCTCTCTCTCTCCACTGTATCTTTAAGTATTTCTCAAACGACAACAATAACATTTACCCTTTGGTTTCCTTATGTACTTTGTCTTGAGTCATTGAGTAATCATTGTATTTCTTCTGTTATGCTTTTTTGTTATTGTTAAAAGCCCAGCTGACTACACAGGGCCATATCAGGAATATAACCATGTCAAAACGTGCACAACATCTGGTTCAAAAAGCTGGAAAAGAATATTAAGTACTCATATCAATGCAGACGCACACATAGTCTAAATATATGCACATGGTGTTGATCGTTCCGTCCAACATATCACCAGGGCTTCAAAAACAAACCTGAATACAAATGTGAACATAACTAAGGGCATTCAAGCATACACAAAAATGACCAAAATTACTTAGAATAACTCCTGCACAACACATGTTTAGAACCCAACATGCAGTCAATATATGTACCCAATCATCAATCCCAAGAGAAAGTATGTAAGGCTTTGTAAGAACACATACAGGTAAATGGACCAGCAAGGCAGAAAATGACAGGAAGAGATGACAAAGAACAAAGACGGAAAGACAAAAAACAAAGAAAGTGACAGAAAAGAGTACATTTCTAACACAGAATATCCAAAAAGATGGGAATACTATTCACACTGAAAGACCGCTACCACCCTGCATCCCCACAAAGGAAGTTTTTGGTGGGTTTTTTTTTTACCAATGTATTGATTAGCCTTTACAGAAAGTCATATGAGCCAAGAGAAATAAGAGCACCTAGTCACAACAGGAAAACTGTAGGGAAAAAAGAGCACTAGGTGGACGCAGGGAGAAAACATTGGACGTACTTGCGAAGTGGATGAAGACAGAGAGGGTGGGAGATATGCTTGTATAGCAACAAAGGATAGATTTGTATGGAGAGCCATAATCGGCAACGTAATTGTGACATGGCACATGATGATGATGATTGAGTAGCAAAACAGCAAGTTTCAAAAATGGCGCTTAGGTAATAACATCCACCACTGGAAAATGAAGTACCATCGTCATTTTCATCGTCATTGTCTCTTCGCCCTTTCGATTCACACAGACATCTACATCGATCGTTTTCTCTTTCTCTTCCCTCCTTTATCGAAAGGCACAAACACAAAAAGCAAAGCTTACTTAAACTTTACATGACTTACAATTCTTTCCCCTCCCCCTCCCCCCCCCCCCACGTTCTCCTGAAACTACAGAGTGGAAAAATCCAGGAACCTTGTTAGTCTCGAAGCGACGTTTGGTGGACTGATGTGCAAAAATGTGGAAATAATGGGAGGTAATTCTGTGACAAACTCTACCCTCACCGACCATGGCGATCAGCTGAATGAATGAGTGTCTGTCCCCTCTGGGCTTGCTCCTCTTTTGCTATTGTCTGTCAGACCCCTTCTTCTTTTTCAGCGGTTCTTCTTGTCTTCTGGTGTCTGTGTTTTGAACTTGGTGTGTTTCAGACATAGATCAGAGACTACTTGTGGTCGGTCTGCAATGCAGACTGCTGGGCTGTTTGCTGAGACATGTCTTTCAATATGTATATATACTGGACTGTGAGTATACATAATACTGTTTTGTTGTTGTTGTTGTTGTTACTGTTGTTGTTGTTGTTGTTGCTATTGTTGTTGTTCTTGTTGCTGTTATCATTACTCTTATCATTATTACTCTTATCATTATTATTTATTGTTCTTATTATCACCATCACCATCATCATCATCGTTATTGTTATTATTACTATTATCATTATTATTATCATTAATACTGTTGTTGTTGTTATCATTATTCTAATCATTATTATTATCATTATTGTCATTGTTGTTTTTCTCTTTGCCAAGACTGAAATGATACAAAAACATCACAACATTTGCAAGAAACACTAGGTGTGTGTGCGCGCGCGCGCACACACACACACACACACACACACACACACACACACACACACACACACACACACACACACACACACACACACACACACACACACACACACACACACACACACACCAAAATATTGTGTGCTTTGGGAAAAGAATAACAAACTAGCAATCTTCTTTCTTGCATAGGATAAAACAACACGATCATCGGTATATATATATATATATATATATTGTGTGTGTGTGTGTGTGTTCGTTCGTTGCTTGATTTAACGTCTTTTCACTATAAGTGATATTAGACGGTGTGTGTGTGTGTGTGTGTGTGTGTGTGTGTGTGTGTGTGTGTGTGTGTGTGTGTGTATGTGTGTGTGCATAAGTGTGCATAAGTGTGCATGTGTGTGTATATATTTGTGTGTGTGTGCATGTGTGCATGTCTGCGTGTGTGTGCATGTGTTGTGTGTGCATGTATGTGTGTGATGTGTGTGTGCATGTGTGTGTGCATGTGTGTGTGTGTGTGTGTGTGTGTGTGTGTGTGTGTGTGTGTGTGTGTGTGTGTGTGATAGAAAAAATAACAACTAGTCATCTTCTTTCTTGCATTAGTATAAAACTACATATTCCTTTACGTTCTAAGAACACTGTTTCCGACATATTTAAATCGGCATCACTAACAATACGATACGAATTTTTCGTCAGCATGTCAAAACATCCAATAGCTAAATACTTATAACTCTTTACAATTTGTGTTCATTGTCAAATTTAGCTACTTTACTGTTTAAATAGTTACTTAAGGTAAGTCGCTTCGTTTGTTAGCTTTGCCAGCCTGGTTGGTTGGTTGGTTGATTGGCTGGCTGGTTGGTTGGTTAGTTAGCTGGTTGGCTGGTTGGCTTGTTAGTTGGCTGGTTGGTTGGTTTGTTGTCTTTGTATGTGTGTGTGTGTGTGTGTGTGTGTGTGTGTGTGTGTGTGTGTGTGTATGTGTGTGTGTGTGTGTGTGTGTGTGTGTGTGTGTGTGTGTCTGTGTGTGTCTGTGTGTGTGTGTGTGTGTGTGTGTGTGTGTGTCAGTTTGTAGATTTAAATAATAAACCACTGTTTTTTGTTTTTTTTTATTGGTTTTTTTTTGGGTGGTGGTGGTTGTTGTTCTTTTTTAGGGTGGGGTGGGGCTGTTTGTTTGCTTGTTTTCTGTTCATTTTTTGTTCGTTTGTTTGTTTGCTTCTTCGCTTGTGTGTTTACGGGAATGTTTGTTTCTTTGTGTCTATATTTGTAATGCATTAAATCTAGACGATAAGCCAGTGTCTGGTTGGTGGTTGTTTTCTTGTTTTTTTATTTTTGTTTTGTTTTTGTTCTTGTTTTGTCTCTTTCTATTTTGTCTGTTTCTTTTTCTTTCTTTTTTTTTTTATTGGGGGTGTTAAACACATTAATGTGTTTGTTTGTTTGTTTCTTTCTTTCTTTCTTTCTTTCTTATATGTCAATGTCCTTGGTCTTGTTTGTTCGTGTGTTCGTTATTCTAACCAAGCAGCAATAATCCCTTAGCCATTTCTTCTCGTTCATCTTCTCTTGCTCCCTTATTATTTTCCACTTTCCTCCTAATGTCTGTACCTCATTGAAACGGTATCTCTCCATCTCTCCAACTGAGAGGACAGGAAACATTACTGTCCTTTCTGCTGCTCTTTTTACAAGCCCTGAAACAACTAAGTTGAAAGCCCAGGAACCTTGTCAGCTTCCCTATTTCCATTTCAGGCCTTATGGGAAAGCTGTCGAAATAATGGGAGATAAATCCATGACAAACAATGTCCCTGGGGATAATGTGATGGGGGATGGATGGGGAGAATGTACGAATATCTCCTGTCTCTGACTTTCCGCCTAGAGCTTTTCCGCCGCCTTCTCTCTGTCTGTCTGTCTTTGTCTGTCTTTGTCTCTCTCTCTCTCTTTCTCTCTCTGTCTCTCTGTCTGCCTCTGTCTGTCTGTCTGTCTCTCTCCTCTTCTCTCTCTCTCTCCTCTTTCTCTCTCTCTTTGTCTCTCTCTGTCTGCCTCTGTCTGTCTGTTCTCTCTCTCTCTCTCTCTCTCTCTCCTCTTCTCTCTCTCTCTCTCTCTCTCCTCTTCTCTCTTTCTCTCTCTCTCTCTTTCTTTCTCTCCCTTTCCCTCTCTGTTCCCTAGTGTAAGGGGCTGTTGGCCTTATACATTAAATTTCGTGTTCGTGTTCACTGTCTGTCTATCAGTTTGTCTGTCTGTCTGTCTATCTCTATCTATCTCTCCCCTCCCACCTCGCTCTCTCTCTGTCGCTCTGTATCTCTGTCTCTGTGTCTCTGTCTGTCTGTCTCTGTCTGTCTCTCTGTCTCTGTCTGTCTCTCTGTCTGTCTGTCTGTCTCTGTCTCTGTCTCTCTCTCTCTTGTCTCTCTCTTCCCGTCTCTTTTTTGTGTGTATGTGTGCTGTGTGCATATGCTGATGTTCTCAAAGTCAGTTTTTCCAAGCTATCCGTAATAAAATCGAGAGACAACAACAACAACAACAACAAGAAAAGAAGTTAACGCAATCAGTTCTAAAATTACACATGCTCCGTACAGGGGATGGATGTGCATGACTGAGCAACCGTAATTCGTTATCTGATTTGCAGAATCGGCCATTCCCATCTCCCTGATGGTGAAAAGTCAGTTTTCATCGTCCGTTGTATTGAATTCTTCCATGGTGCATAACAAGGCAGAGGCAGCCTGTCTGCTCTTTGTGAAACAAGCTAATTGAATTGGTCCTACACAAACTGGGTTACTGGAGGGAGAGAAAAAAAAGGGAGGAATGAATCAATATTGCCATGACTAAAACAAACAAACGCTTGACTTGCGCTGGTGCGTAAACAGTGGCATTGTCTGATGGTTCCGATAAAACGTGTATTTCTTTTTTCTTCTTTTTTTTTCCTCTTCTGTCTGGTGGATATGTTATCGTGTAAAATTTATTTAGCGGTAGGTCTGAAATGAGTGCATCTTCATCATGTGATTCATCATCATCCTCATCATCATCATGTGCCCTGCGCATGGCGTTGGCGATCATGGCCCTTCATACGTATCGATCCCTTGTCGCTGCAAGTAACATCTCCCACCCTACCCTCCTCAGCCACCCTGCAAGTCCATCCAATATTTTCTCCCTGGGTCTACCTGGTGTTCTCTTTCCCTCCAGCTTCCCTGTTGTGACCAGGTGCTCTAATTCGCATTTCCTCATAAAGTGGACCATAAGTGCTGCTTATCTGTTCCCAATCTTCCTTATCAATGATCTTCTTGTGTCCGCCTCCATCAAGACTGTCTCGTTGTGATTATTTCCCTTCAATCCATCCTGACAAGGCATTTTTATGATTTTATCTTCTGTAAGGAGCGAACCTGTTTTCAAGGAGTTTGGAATTATGCCCGCAAGTATAAGGCAGACACTCTGATCTTGCCCAAAACATTTGCTTAGGCTTTCGTGCAGATTCGGCGAGTCTGCCAGGTAATTGCTGGCAGATTTGGGTGGAGCTCAAATGGAATCACCCGAGTGAGATGAATTCATCTTGATTTCTATTTCAATTTCTCAAGATTACGTCTCCGCGCTCGGAATTAATTCCATATGCACTAACATCACAGGTGCCATGTGACGGAGTAGATCCAGAATGATCACGAGCTGGCCAGGTCTGAGGTCCTACCTAGATAGTTCCATAACCTTGGAGTGGTGAGCGAGGTGGCAGAGACCTCAACTTTTCTCAGGGCCTGCACCACGAGGACGGCGCCCACCCTCTCTCCCTCGATTCAAATTCACACTCATATTCACATGTTTTAAATAAGATTTCAGAAAGGCAAGAAGGCTAATTTTTCTTCAAGGGGTGGGGTTGGGAAATCAGCCTATCTCTCCAATATTTTATACCAAGGCAGCTGGATAATGCCCTGCTCTTCACGATTTTCAACTGCAGTGGGATCCTTAACGTGAGCAGCAAGAAGGCACACGAGTCCGACTAGTTTTTCGTCCACTGCCGAAGGACTAGACGTTCAGTTTGATCTTCCGGTCAAACTGAGGAGAAAAATCAAGGCCTCTACGGGGAGCAGACCCTAGAACCTCGAGTTTAGTTATTGGCAGGCGAACGTCTGAATCATTCTGCTACTTTTCTCTTGTCCATCTTGAACAAACTCCCAAACCCAAACTCCAGTTCAATTCAATTTAGTAAGCTGTACAGTCATTTGAGAATAGTCTCAGGCAAATATCTTTTTATGTGTCCCTTGTTAGGACCGTGTTCTATTTACATGAACTTGATTAGTAAAGACTAAACTTCTGTGACATTTAATAAGAATATAGCTTCAAAGGACAAGGTTAGTAGTGCTCACTGAGTGGGGAAAGGGGGACTTGTCTAATCCTATACTGACACCATCAGAACAACCATGATGTTAAGATGAGACAGTGAAAAGGCGTTTTAATGTGGCGCATCCAGGGATTCGAACCCACCACCATTAATGCTCATAGTCATGAATGGGGATAAGTAAGACAAATTTTAAGATATATGAATAGAAAGCTTAATTGGTACGTCAAGAAATGCAAAATATTCTTCAGACAGGACATATTTGTAATAAAAATGGAAGGAAGTTCTATGTTTGATTCATAATATGTCTAGAAATAATGTCTTTATTCCCAACCACACACGTGCAAGCAGTAACACACACACACACACACACACACACACACACACACACACACACACCACACACACACACACACACACACACACACACACACACACACATGTATATATATATATATATATATAAATATGTAATTATAGTATACACATACACATACAGACGCATATTTGTAATGAGATCTCTCTAAAGTGAAGGGAATTAATAAGATTCTAAGATTATTTTAGCTCTCGTGAGTCCTTCTTTCCAATCTCATTGCTATCGCTGTCTAGAACGTATTTGTAGTGACAGATCAATCTGAACTGCAAAAACTTTAAAACTGTGTTTCTAAACTCTGTCTGTTGCTCACTCTGTCTCTCTTTACTTTTATTTATTTCTCTCTCTCTCTCTCTCTGTGTCTACCTATCTATCTCTTTCTGTGTGTCTGTTACTCTCCGTCTCTCTCTGTCTCTGTCTGTCTGTCTGTCTCTCTCTCTCTTCTTTATATTTTCCCCTCTCTCGCTCTCCCTCTATCTCTCTGTGTCCAGCAATCTCCTCTTTCTCTTTCTCTATTTCTCTCTCCCTCTGTCTGTCTTTCTGTCTGTCTGTCTGTCTGTCTGTCTCTCTCTTCCTTACTCCACCTCTCTATTTCTTTCTGTCTCTCTGTCTCTGTCTGTCTCTCTCTCTCTCTCTCTCTTGATCTCTCTCTCTCTCTCCTCTCTCTCTCTCTCTCTCTCTCTCTCTCTCTCTCTCTCTCTCTCTCTCTCTCTCTCTCTCTCCACAGTCTCGGAAATCATACAGAAATCCAAGCGACAGTGCCCACAGGCGAATAGTTCAGCACTTCTCAGCAAGACAAGCATTAATTGGTGGTGCGTGCGATGGTGGCAGAGATCACAGAATGTTCGCGTGTCCTCCTCCCTGGGACTAGACTATGTATCTTTCCCCTCATGCAAGTAGTCATGCTATTTGTCTCTCTATACACAGCCATGTTCTGTGCGGTCATGGCTCTGTCATTAACTCAGTTTCTTGACTTTTTCCCTTTACTCTACGGTAGAACAACATTGAGGCAGCCGAGATGTGGTTTCTAAGAAGAATGCTGAGAGTTCCATGGACAGCAAAGAAAACAAACCAGACAGTCTTGATGGAGGCGGACACAAGAAGATCATTGATAAGGACGATTAGGAAAAGACAGGCAACATTAAGAGGCCATTTTATGAGGAAAGGGGAATTAGAATACCACAGGAAAGCTGGAGGGAAAGAGAGCACCAGGTAGACCCAGGGAGAAAATATTGGACGGACTTGCAGGGTGGCTGAGGACAGAGCGTGGAAGATGTGCTTGCGGCGACAAGGGATAGATGCATATGGAGGGCCATGATCGCCAATGCCATGCAGTAGGGCACATGATGATGATGATGATGATGATGATGATGATGACGACGATGACGACGACGACGACGACGACGACGATGATGATGAGATGATGATGATGATGATGATGATGATGATGACAGTCAATGTCCACGTAGTTTGTTGACAATCATTTCACAGTCAATGTCTACATATGAGTACGCCTGCATCCATACGTATGTACAATGCCAGAACTTCTCTTGGCCCCAAACCTACGACTACCGCAGGCTTAGATAGACCTCTGGTCAGAAGATCCACAGTGCCATCACCGTAGACACCTCCACCGGTGGGTAAAGGATATAGACATTTCTGACCTCCTCCCAAGCTGACATGTGTACAGACCTGCCAGTGCCTAAACCCCCTTCAAAAACATCTACAAAAGTGCATAGGTCTATGTCAGTGACTTTTTGTTTTACATCGTGTGACGTTGCAACCAGTCTGTATGAGATTATGTATGTATCACAGGGCCCCTCCAGGGGAAAACAGTATTCTGACTGAATTGATAGTCTGGTCAATCACGCCATTACTGGTTACTGGACATTATCCACACAAACGGGATCTAATGCTCACATTGTTCTTGTCCAACTATAGTGGGCACAAAGGGCAGATTATCTAGAATACCATATGTCTCCGAGAACACCAACATGTCGCAGTAGTCATTAATGTCCAAGTAAATTAGCAGAGAGAAAGAAAGAGAGAGAGAGAGAGAGAGACGGAGAGAGACAGACAGAAAGACAAGCAGACTGAGACAGAGAGAGACAGAGAGAGATTGGAAGAGAAAGAGAGAGTCAGAGAAAAAGAGAGATAGGAGAAAGAAAGAAAGAGAGAGAGAAAGAAAGAAAGACAGAGACAGATAGACAGACAGACAGACAGAGAGATATAGACAAAAACAGAGAGAGACAGAGAAAGAGAGACACACAGACAGACAGACAGACCAGACAGACAGAGACAGAGACAAAGACAGACAGACAGAGCCTATA
>JAPXFY010000014.1:71263546-71278546 GCA_030674185.1 Monoplex corrugatus
GCAGAAGCAACCCCACTTGCAGCAAAACAAATTATTTTCCTTGCAGAAGCAGCTTCACTTGCAGTAAAAAAAATCTTTATTTTTGCAGAAACAACTTCACTTGCAGTCAGAAAAATCATTTTGTCGCAGAAGCAATTCCAGTCAGTAATTTTATTTTCTTGCAGAAAAAAACTTCACTTGCAGTCAAAGAAATTCATTTTCTTGCAGAAACAACTTCACTTGCAGTCAAAGAAATTCATTTTCTTGCAGAAACAACTTCACTTGCAGTCAAAGAAATTCATTTTCGTGCAGAAACAACTTTACTTGCAGTCAAAGAAATTCATTTTCTTGCAGAAACGAATTCACTTGCAATCAAACACAATTCATTTCCTTGCAGAAGCAATTTCACTTGCAGTCCAAAATATCATTTCCTCGCAAATGCAACTCCACTTGCAGTTAAAAAAAATCATTTTCTTGCAGAAGCAATTGTACTTGCAGTCAGAAAATTCAAATCTTGCAGAAACAACTTCATTTGCAGTCAGACATTTTATTTGCTTGCAAACGCAATTCCACGTGCCGTCAAAAAAATCATTTCCTTGAATAAGCAAATCCACTTGCAGTCAGAAAATAAATTTCCTCGCAGAATCAACTCCACTTGCAGTCAGAAATTTCATTTCTTTGCAGAAGCAATTCCGCCTGCAGTCAGAAAGTTTATTTTCTTGCAAAAGGAGCTTCACTTGCAGTCAAAAATTTCTTTCATGTAGAAGCAAATCCTTTTGCAGTCAAAAAAAATCATTCCCTTACAGACGCAACTCCACTTGCAGTCAAAAAAAATAATTTTCTTGTAGATGCAGGTTCACTTGGAATCGATAGACTCAATTCCTTGCAGAATCAACTCTCTTTCCAGTCAAAAGATTCCATTCCCTACTACATTAGTTCCACTTGCAGCCACGAGATTCAATTCCTTGCAACTACAGCTCCATTTGCAGTGGTAGATTCAATTCCTTGGAGGAACAGCGCTTCTTGCAGTTGACAATTCAATTCATGACCAGAGCTGGATTGTTTGAAGTCAAAAATTGAATTTCCATCTGCAGTCGAAATATTCAATTGTTTGCAGAAGCAGCTCTGCTTGCAGTCAAGAGAGATTCGGTTCCTTTCAGAATCAGCTCCGTTTGTAGTCAAAATATCACATTCCTTGGTGAATCGGCTCCACTTTAAATTAGGCCAGTAGATTTTACTCGCTGCAGGAGCAGCAGATGAGGAGAGAAAGAGGCGGAGATGAAGACACACAAAGAGAAGAAGGATGAGGTTGATGTAAATGTTACAGTGACTGATCAGAAAAAAAGGATAAGGAGTTTAAAAGGACAGTCATCTCAAGACTGTTCCTTTTTTTTTTCGTCTTCTACCTTCTTCAGTATCAATGATGTTCCTCCTGCCCCCTCCTTCTACCTCCCCCCCCCCTTCAAAAATTTTCTTTTTCTTTCTTTCCTTTTCTTCTTTTTTTTTCTTTTTTCTTTTTTTTTTTTTTTACCTCAGGGGCTTGACTAAAATTCTGGCGTTTCCTAATTCAAGCATGGCTTAGAAAGTGACACAACCATCTTCGTTTGCTTTCCCTCCATTGCATCTGTCCCACTACCTCAAGCTCGTGCTCTCATCTTCTCCCTCTATCTCTGTGTCTGTGCTCTGTTCTCTTTGTCTCTCTCCTCTCTCACTCGTCTCTTATCGTCTGTCCTGTCTCATTTTGTCTGTCTCTCTCTCTCTCTGTTTGTTTCTGTCTCTCTGTGTTTTTGTCTGTTTTCTGTCTCTGTTCTCTCTGTCTCTCTCTGTCTCCCTCTGTCTCTCTGTACTGTCTCTTGTCTGTCTGTCTGTCTGTCGTCTGTCTGTCTGTCCGTCTGTCTCTCCGTTACTCTCTGTATGTGTCTCTGTCTGTGTCTCTATCTTCTGTCCTGTCTGTCTGTCCTTCTTTCTCTCTTTTCTCTCGTCCTCTCTCTCTCTCTCTCCTCTCTCTCTTATGTTTTTTACAGACACTCAGAATGTTGACTACTGTAACAACACAAATCTGCTCATATATAGACATATCTTGATAACCTGTCCATTTTGATTTGATCATTACATGTATAATTATTTGTCATCATATATGTGAACAGCTTGAGCATAGGGACAGTAGTGTCCTGTATTAACATTCTTGAGTTCTTTTTAAATGATTTAACATACGCGCGCGCGCGCGCGCACACACACCCACACACACACACACACACACACACAGCCACACCACACACGCGCATACACATAGACACATACACACACACACGCTCACACCACGCACGCACGCACGCACACCACACACACACCACACCACACACAACGCATACACACAGACACATACACACACACACACGCACACACACACGCATACACACACACACACACACATCCCTATGAAATTGGGATAAGTAGGGGGGTGGGACAGACAGGGAGATGGAGTGATGGAAGGGACAGGGGGTGGAGGAGGTAGGGGACGGGACAGACAGGGGGAGAAGTAGATAGAAGATTGAAAAGACAGAGGGATGGAATTAGTGGAGGGATGGGACAGACAGGGAGTGGAGTAGGTATGGAGATGGGACATACACATATGTTTTGGCTCTTCTTTTTCTCATGGTTTCCATTTTGCTTGTGTTGCTGTGATTCCTAGTTGTTTTTATGTATTCATTTCATGTTTTTTTTTCCGGTGTTTTGTTATTGTTGTTATCATCAGCGACTTCATCATCATCATCATCATCATCATCATCATCATCATCATCATCATCATCATCATCATCATCATCATCATCATCATCATCATCATCGTTGTCGTCGTCGTGGTCGTCGTCATCATCATCATCATCAATTTCATCACTATTATGTTTTTTTTATTACTATTATTATCATTGGTATTATTATTATTGTTGTTGTTATTGTTCTTCTTCTTATTATTATTATGATGATTATTATTGTTGTCGTCAGAATGTATATGCCTACTTAATACTTTCGATCATAAACCAGCGAGTGCTGTTTTCACACATTATTCCAAAAATTGTTGATTTTAGACATTTGGTTAATTAGACCTTCACCTACGGATTATATCTTATAATTTTTTTTATCTTTGCTACTCTTCAGCGTCTGCAGCTCTGACTAAATTTGGTAACGATCCACCCAAACGCGTTTATAGAGCTGAGAAAATCTAGCACACTTTTCTCTCTCTCTCTCTCTCTCTCTCTCTCTCTCCTCTCCTCTCTCTCTCCACACACACACACACACACACACACACACACACACACACACACACACACACACACACACACACACAAGGGGGTGGTTAGGATAAGGGGACAGAACAGACAAGGGAATGGAGTAGGATAGGGGGATGATACACACAGGGGTGGAGTGTACGATAGGGGATGGGACACACAGGGGATGGAGTAGAGATTGGACAGACAGACAGGGATGGAGTAGATAGTGGACAGGACACACAGGGGGATGGAGTAGGATAATGGACAGGACAGACAGGGGGATGGAGTAGGATAGTGGACAGGACACACAGGGGGATGGAGTAGGATAGTGGACAGGACAGACAGGGGGATGGAGTAGGACAGTGGACAGGACACACAGGGGGATGGAGTAGGATAGTGGACAGGACAGACAGGGGGATAGAGTAGAATAGTGGACAGGACAGACAGGGGGATGGAGTAGGATAGTGGACAGGACAGACAGGGGGATAGAGTAGAATAGTGGACAGGACAGACAGGGGGTAGAGTAGGATAGTGGACAGGACAGACAGGGGGATAGAGTAGGATAGTGGACAGGACAGACAGGGAATGGAGTAGGATAGTGGACAGGACAGACAGGGGGATAGAGTAGAATAGTGGACAGGACAGACAGGGGGATGGAGTAGGATAGTGGACAGGACAGACAGGGGATAGAGTAGGATAGTGGACAGGACAGACAGGGGGATGGAGTAGGATAGTGGACAGGACAGACATGGGGATGGAGTAGGATAGTGGACAGGACAGACAGGGGAATGGAGTAGGATAATGGACAGGACAGACAGGGGATAGAATAGGATAGTGGACAGGACAGACAATGGGATGGAGTAGGTTAGGGGATGGGGCAGGCAGGGGATGGAGTTGGATAGGGGGCCATGACACACAGGGGGATAGAGTAGGATAGTGGACAGGACAGAGATGGGGATAGAGTAATATAGGGGACAGGACAGACGAGGGGATGGAGTAGGATAGGGGATGGGACAGACAAGGGGTGGAGTAGGATAGGGGATGGACAGACAGGGGGATGGAGTAGGATAGGGGATGGACAACAGGGGGATGGAGTAGGATAGGGGATGGACAGACAGGGGGATGGAGTAGGATAGGGGGATGGACAGACAAGGGGTGGAGTAGGATAGATGGACAAACAGGGATGGACAGACAGGGGGATGGGTACGGACAGGGATGGACAGACAGGGGGATGGAGTAGGATAGGGATGGGACAGACAGGGGGATGGAGTAGGACAGGGATGGAGTAGGAAGGGGGATGGGACAAACAGGGATGGACAGACAGGGGGATAGAGTAGGATAGTGGGAGGACAGACAGGGGATGACAGACAGGGGATGGAACAGGGGATGGAGTAGGAAAGGGGATGGACAGACAGGGGGATGAGTAGGAATAGTGGAAGGACACACAGGAGGTGAGTAGGATAGTGGACAGGACAGACAGGGGGATAGAGTAAGATAGTGGACAGGACAGACAGGGGAATGGAGTAGGATAGTGGACAGGACAGACAGGGGGATAGAGTAGGATGTGGACAGGACAGACATGGAGATAGAGTAGGATAGGGACAGGACAGATGGGGGATGGAGTAGGATATGGGATGGGACAGACAGGGGGATGGAGTAGGATAGGGATGGGACAGACAAGGGGATGGAGTAGGATAGTGGACAGGACAGACAGGGGAATGAGAGTAGGATAGTGGACAGGACAGACAGGGAATAAGTAGGATAGGGACAGGACAGACAGTGGATGGAGTAGGATTATGGGGATGGGACAGCAGGGGGATGGAGTGGATAGGGGGATGACAGACAGGGGATGAGTAGGATAGGGGATGGGACAGACAGGGATGAGTAGGATAGGGGGATGGGCAGACAGGATGAGTAGGATAGGGGATGGACAGACAGGGATAAGTGATAGGGGGATGGGACAGACAAAGGGGTGAGAGAGTAGGGGATGGGACAGACAGGGGATGAGTAGGATGGGGGATGGGACAGACAGGGGATGAAGTAGGATAGGGGGATGGAACAGACAGGGGGATGAAGTAGGTAGGGGGATGGGACAGACAGGGGATGAGTAGGTAGGGGGATGGGACAAGACAGGGGATGAGTAGGAAGGGGGATGGGACAGACAGGAGAAGTGGATAAGGGATGGACAGACAGGGGATGGAGTAGGATAGGGGGATGGGACAGACAGGGGATGAGTAGGATAGGTGAGGACAGACAGGGGATGAAGTAGGATAGGGGATGGGACAGACAGGGATGAAGTAGATGGGAATGGACAGACAGAGGATAGAAGTAGGATAGGGGGATGGGACAGACAGGGGATGAGTAGGATAGGGGGATGGGACAGACGGGGGGATGGAGTAGGAAGGGGGATGGGACAGACAGGGTATGGAGTAGGATAGGGGGATGGGACAACAGGGTGGAGTAGGATAGGTGGATAGGGACAGACAGGGGATGGAGTAGATAGGGGGATGGACAGACAGGGGATGAAGTAGGATAAGGGATGGACAGACAGGGGATGGAGTAGGATAGGGGGACAGGACAGACAGTGGATAGGAGTAGGATAGGGGAAAGGACAGACGGGATGAGTGATATAGGGGGATGGGACAGACAGGGGGATGGAGTAGGATAGTGGGATGGGACAGACAGGGGATGGAGTAGGATAGGGGAATGGACAGACAGGGGATGGAGTAGGATAGTGGGATGGGACAGACAGGGATATGGAGTAGGATAGGGGGACAGGACAGACAGGGGATGGAGTAGGATATGGGATGGGACAGACAGGGGGATGGAGTAGGATAGGGGGATGGGACAGACAGGGGATGGAGTAGGATAGGGGGATGGGACAGACAGGGGATGAGTAGGATAACGATGCACCCATACGCGTTATAGAGCTGAGAAATCTGGCACAGTTTTTTTTACAGACAGGGGGATGGAGTAGGATAGGGGGATGGGACAGACAGGGGGATGGAGTATAGGATAGGGGGATGGGACAGACAGGGGATGGAGTAGGATGGGGGATGGGACAGACAGGGGGATGGAGTAGGGTAGGGGGATGGGACAGACAGCGGGATGGAGTAGGATAGTGGGATGGGACAGACAGGGGGATGGAGTAGGATAGGGGGATGGGATGGACAGGGGGATGGAGTAGGGTAGGGGGATGGGACAGACAGGGGGATGGAGTAGGATAGGGAGATGAGACATGTAGAGGGATGGAGTAGGTAGAGGGAGAGGACAGACTCCAATTGGAGTAGACATTATTATTATTATCATTATTATTATGATCATTACTATCATTATCATTATCATCATTATTGTTGTTGTCATGATTATTATCGGAGTGGGTGTTATTGGGAAATATTGTTCTTCATGAAAAACTAAAACAGAATTCACACAGAATTTCTAACCCTAACCATCACCTACCTATCTATCTATCTATCTATCTATCTATCTATCTATCTATCTATCTATCTATCTATCTATCTATCTGTCTGTCTATCTATCTATCTAGCTATCTAGCTATCTATCTATCTATCTGTCTGTCTGTCTATCTATATACGAGGGTCACTCATTATGTTTTGCAATCTGGTTTTTCAACAACACTTACAACCTCTCTGTCTACTCCAGTTTTTCGAAGAAACCCGCCTCAGCCTGTACACATTTGACCATCCTCTCAAACCAGCTGTGCTGTCTATGACACCAGACCACGTTGACCGGGGTATGTCCAAAATGACGCCCTCGAAGAAAGCTCGGGCATCTTCGGCGTTCTGAAACTGCTTTCCCTTCAGCTGCCTTTTGACGGAAGGGAACAAAAACCAGTCACAGGGGGCTAAGTCAGGTGAATATGGTGGGTGGGTGACCAGCTGAACATCATTGGCGGCTAGAAAGTCCAGAGTTACAGCTGCTGCGTGCGCGCTGGCATTGTTATGATGGAGCAGTAGACCACGGACACCCGTTCGGGGACGCCGTTTACACCATGCCTGGAAGACTTTAGGCAAACAGTGGTTGACATACCAGTCAGCCGTAACCGTCTTTCTGTCCTCAAGCGGTATGGTGGCAACGTGGCCGAATTTTGCAAAGAAACATGCTATCATTTGTTTGGAAGCACTTCTGTTTCTTTTGAATTTCACAGGTGGGTTCTCATCTGGGAAGACCCACACCGCCGACTGTTGTTTCGTCTCGGGGTCGTATTGGTATACCCAGGTTTCGTCTCCTGTTACGATGTCCCAAACGCGAGGAGACCTTCCTCCGTCAAATTTTCTTAGCATGTGGGTGCACCAGTCCACCCTACCCCGCTTCTGCTCTTCACTCAGGTTATGGGGCACCCAACGGGCACAACGTTTCCTTACGCCAAGGCAGTCGTGAAGAATGCGATTGAGACTTCCCGATGAAATCTTCATGATATCCTGCATTTCAGCGTATGTCTTTTTTGGGTCCTTCTTAATCAGGGACTCTACCCTAGAGACGTTTTCTGGGGTAATGGTCGTTGCCATTCGACCACAACGGTCATCGTCTTCCAACGTTCTCGCTCCAGACATGAACTGTCTGAATCACCTCAAAACAGTGGCTTTGGGCGGAGATTGATCTCCAAAACAGTGTTTTAAACTTTGAAAGCACTCTTGAAAAGATTTTTCTTGGCAGTAGTCATAATACATCATAGCTCGAAAATCCCTTCGCGAAAGGTCAACACTGCTGACAGAAGACCCGTCACCCTTACCGGACATTTTGTCGCATGGAATGACAATGGTTGTACGGAATCACGTAAAATTTTTTGTCACAAGTATTACGAAATTGGTCTATGATGTAATGTAAAAAAACAAAGTAGTGACGTCATTAGTTCGTCTAGGTTGCAAAACATAATGTGTGCCCCTCGTATCTATCTGTCTGTCTGTCTGTCTGCTTATCTATCTGTCTGTCTGTCTGTCTGTCTATCTATCTATCTATCTGTCTGTCTATCTATCTATCTATCTGTCTGTCTATCTATCTATCTGTCTGTCTGTCTGTCTATTTATCTATCTATCTGTCTATCTATCTATCTATCTAGCTATCTATTTATCTATATACATATATATATATATATCTGGCCATAGTATTAGTAACAGTGGCAGTAATAGTAGTAGTAGTGGTGGTGATGGTGGTGGTGGTGGTGGTGGTAGTGGTGGCGGCGGCGGTGGTGGTGGTGGTGGTGCTGGTGGTCATACTAGTAGTAGTAACAGTTGTGTCATTATTTTTATCGGTGTCATACATATAACAATTTGCTAATTATCTACGATGATGATGATTCTGTGTGCCATTCCTATCCTGTAAGCGACCTTTACATTGCTTTGACCCTGACCACAGTTTTCGTCTCATACTAACAAGCAGTTTAGAAATAACTAACAAGTCATTGATCATCGCCAATGGTATTTATTTCAGGTTGAGGGTTTACCGTGATGTCTGGCTGTGATAAGGAATAGACAGAAAGAACAGTGGACCGGAAGGAATTGAGTCTGAGAGAAAAGGAAAAAGAAAGAGAGAGAAAGCAAGAATGAGAGAGAGAGGGGGGGCAGACAGACAAGGGAAGACTGAGAAGGAGAATGAGAGAGAGAGAGAGAGGGGGAGGAGACAGAGAACAAAGAGAAGAGCAGACTGAGAGAAAGAGAAAGAGAGACAGTCAGACAGACAGACAAACAGACAGACAGAGACAGAGAGGGAGAGAGAGAGGGGGGAGAGGGAGAGAGAAGATGGAGAGAGAGGGGGAGAGAGGCAGATAGACAGAGACAGAGATGAATAAAGAGAGACAGAGACAGACAGACAAACAGACAAGAGAGAGAGAGAGAGAAAGGGAGTGATAGACAAAGAGAAGGTCTGAAGAAGAGACAGAAGGTGAAAGAGACAAACAGACAGACAGAGGGAGATAGAGACAGAGAGACAGACGGAGAGAGAAAGAGAGCAACAGAAAGAGAGTAAGAGAGACAGACAGACAGACAGACAGACAGAGAAAGACAGACAGAGAAAGATAGAAAGAGAGAAGGAGAGATAGAAAGAGAGAAAGAAAGAGAGAGAGAGAGCGACAGAGAGAATCAGACCAAAAAAAAGAGCGTGACACAGACTGAAAGAGAGACAGAGACACATAGAATTTCCCTTCTGATTTCGAGGATCATTTATCACCAAGTTTTACTTACAGGAAATGTGCACCGACTTCTTTGCCCCATCCGAAGTCACAATCTATCAGCAACTGACTTCAGCAGGACCAGAGCAATGACCTCCCCGTCCCACTTCCCCCCCCCCCCCCCCCCCCCCTTCTGATTTTTTAGATGTAGATCAATGAAAAGCTTTGGCAAAAATCAATTGAAAACACTTTGTGCAGTATAAGTTTTGTGAGGGCGATACTGACTACATCTGTTGGTCGATTTGGCTGGTTATTTGGTTGGTGAGTTGGATGGTTAGTGGGCTGGTTGGCTGGTTGGTTGGTTGAATGGCTGATTGGTTGGTTGGTTGGTTGGTTGCTTTTTGCCTGTTTGCTTGTACACTTCGTGGGTACGTTGACTGGTTGGAATCATGCAGTTTTAGCCAACTTTCAAAAAAGCCTCATAGTTCTGGTATCAATTCCACTGTCTGGCATCCCTATATTGCAGAGTATCAAGCAGGCAACTGAAAGGGAAAATTACGATGAAGGGAAGGAGCAAAGGATGAGAAAAAAGAGAAGATAAGAGAAAGGAGAGAGAGAAGAGAGAAAGAGAAAAGGAGGAGAGAGAGAAGAAGAGAAGAGAAGAGAAGAAGAGATGAGAAGAAGAAGAAGAAGAAAGAAGAAAAGAGAAGAAGAAGAAGAAGAGAGAAGAAAAGAAGAAGAAGAGAAGAAGAAGAAGAAGGAAGAAGAAGAAGAAGAAGAAGAAGAAGAAAAGAAGAGAAAGAAGAAAAAAGAGAAAAAAGAAGAAAAAGAGAAGGGAGGAGGGAGGGAGAGACAGAGAAAGAGACAGAGACAGATAAACAGACAGAAACAGACAGACAGAGTCAGATACAGAGACATAGAGACAGAGATGAGCAGAGATAGAGACAGAGAGACAGAGAGACAGAGTGAGTGATGTAGGAGAAGGAAGAATTAGAAAGAAAAGTTTGATTCTAAAGCGTTTCCTCAGCTTCTTCTTGGTCTTCCATTGACTGGCCTGAGTATCAGTGTTACTGTTTTTGGTTCTCCATCCCCCCGCCCTTTTCTCCCCTCTCCATTTTTGTGAGGGTGAAAGACGGATGGGAGAGTGGACTTGACTAACATTCTGGCGTCTGCTGATTCAGTTTGGCTCAGAGAGCAAGATGAGGCATCATTGATTAAATTTGCTTGCCTTTTCTCCATCTGTCTTCCTCACTCTAAAGCTTACAGCTCTCTGTCTCTGTCTCTCTCTCTGTCTCTCTCTCTCTCTGTGTCTCTGACTCTCTCTCTCTCTCTCTCGTTCTCTCTCACTCTGACTCTCTCTCTCTCTCTCTCTCTCTCTCTTCAAAATCAATTGAGTGTTCTGCAGAATTGCTGTAAAAATTTGAAGCTTACAGTTGACACATAAAAATCAAGTTAGGGTATTTAGAAAAGGAGGTTTCCTGGGCAAGCATGAAGAGAGGTTCTTTGATAATGTAGAATTAGAAGTGGTTAACAGATACTGTTACCTTGAGTTTAATTTTTAAATTAAACTTAACTTAGTCTTGAAAACAATGCCAAGCACTTGTAAAGTAGCACCATGCACTTAGCTACAAAAGAGAAAAAAGCATTAATTGATCTAGTGAACACTTTCCACAGAACTCAAGGAAACCAATTATGAGACTTCATTTATAGGACGTTTTATGAGGAAAGGGGAATTAGAACACCCGGTACCAACAGGAAAGCTGGAGGGAAAGAGAACACCAGGTAGACCCAGGGAGAAAATATTGGACGGACTTGCAGGGTGGCTGAGGACAAAGAGGGTGGGAGATGTACTTGCAATGACAGGGGATAGATTCGTGTGGATGGCCATGAACGCCAACGCCATGCAGCATGGCATAATTTATATGATGATGATGATGAATTATGAAACTTATTTCAAGATATCTGCTGCTAAACTCCAATCAGTTCTGGTGTACTCATCTGAAGTTTGGGGATTAGACAGATTGAATAAGATCCATTTGTTAGCGCTATAGCCTGTAAACGATTTCTTGGCGTTCCCATCAGATCAGACGGTTTACAGATATTTGAAGATGTCCACTGTACATTATAATAACACAAAGAAAACAATTAGCTTAAGATACTTTACATATAACAAAGTAGAAATTCCTCTTGAAGCATTGCAAATGCTACTAAAATTTTGATGACAATGAGAAAATAAAATGCTCACACACACACACACACACACACGTACACACACACACACACACACACACCACACACACACACACACACACACACACACACACACACACACACACACACACACACACTCAGAGTAAATCATCCATTCTATAAATATTTGGATCACAGAACTTACTGTATCTCTCTGTCTTTCTGCTGAGCTGTTTAAATAGAACCCTACTTGTTTCAGAAGAGTCACACATCAGACATCGACAAGGCGTCGCCACCGTCATTTTTCCCCGACTGCCTTTGCATAATGCAAATCTCCCAGGGGAGTCTGGCTGGACCAGAATGCTGGAGTGTGACCATGCAGGGGCGACAATGAATGTGTGCTTTGATTTTGTGATGACTTCCCTTTGCCCATTTCGTATTCAGGGCTCATAAAACACGTGAAGTTAGTCAATGAATTACTGAAACGGGAAGTAAAGTAGGACAATATTTGTTGATTTGGGGGTTCTGATCAAAGTTTTCAGTGTTAATAGTTCTGTTATTTTTTCTTATGCACTGCATAGATCTGGTAAAAATGTGTGTGTGTGTGTGTGTGTGTGTGGTGTGTGTGTGTGTGTGTGTGTGTGTGTGTGTGTGTGTGTGTGTGTTGTGTGTGTTTCATCTGATTGTCTGTCTCTGTCTTTTTCTGTCTGTCCATGTCTCTGTCTCTGTCTCTCCGTTATCAGTGAAGACTGACTGAATGCAAAAGAGCATGATACTGCACATGCAATTCGTCATGAAAGTTGTTTTTTCTCTTCTTTTCATATTTCTTGTTCTTCTTATTAGACACACACACACACACACACACACACACACACACACACACACACACACACCGTGTGCACATCACATAGACTGCACGCAGAAACACACGTACACATACATGTACACACTGACAAATACACACACACATACACATACACATACACACACACGTACAACACACACATACACATACCACACACACTCTCTCTCTCCCACGCACACATATACACACAAAGATGTATATACATATAAACGCGCACACACGCGCGTGTACACACACACACGTGCACACACACACACACACACACACACACACACACACACACACACACACACACACACACACACACACATAGTAAATCATCCATTCAGTAAATGTTTGGATCATAGAACTGACTCCATTTCTCCGTCTTTCTGCCAGCTATTCAAATAGAACCCTACTTGTTTCAGAGGAGTCACCCAGACATCGACAAAGTGTGTCCACTGTCATTTTTCCCTGACTGCCTTTGCATAATGCAAATCTCCCAGGGGAGTCTGGCTGGACCCCGAATGCTGGAGTGTGACCAAGCAGGGGCGACAATGAATGTGTGCTTTGATTTTGTGATGACTTCCCTTTGCCCATTTCTTATTCAGGGCTCATAAAACACATGAAGTAAGTCAATGAGTTACTGAAACGAGGGAAATGAAGTAGGGCAAAATTTGTTGATTTGCGGGGTTATGATCAGACTTTTTGGTTTCCATGGCTTCCCTAATTTGTGTGTAATGCTTCAAATCTGGTAAAAAAATAGTATTTATGTGCGTTTCTCTCTCTCTTTCTTTCTTTCTTCTCTCTCTCTCTTTCTCTCTCTCTCTCTCTCTCTCTCTCTCTCTCTCTCTCTCTCTCTTCTTCTCTGTCTGTCTTCCTGTCTGCTATGGGTGACAACTGACAGAATGTAAAAAGCATTATATTGCATATGCATTACTCTCGAAAGTGGATTTTCTTCTTGTTTTTCTTGTACTTTTTGGTCACACACGTGCACAAACACATGCTCTGCTGTCTGTCTGTCTGTCTGTCTGTTTGTCTCTCTCTTCTCTCTTCTCTGTATCTATTTCTCTCTTCTTCTCTCTCTCTCTTCACTCTCTCTCTCTAGCGCACACACACACACACACACACACACACACACACACACATACACACACATATACACACACAAACATACTGACTCACTGACCTCACTTTGGTCTAATTCCATTTGTATTTTTATCTTGACTCGTATTAATCACCACCACTATAGGGTAACCATTCAATCATCGCCAAACTGTTACCATTGTCGATATCACTGCGTTTCTAGCCTCAGAATTCTGTTAGACAGCTTCTGTAAATCAAAACAAGCCAATCAACAATATCCTTTCTTTACATAAACATTGTAACAGGCATCCATAATTTGTATTGTCTGAGGTCAGTGTGACAATGAAAAGCTTTAGTCTTAACACACTTTGAGTGAAATGAGAATATACTCGTAGAGTGTCACAACAGTGAAAAACAGATATGAATATTGCCAGAAGGTCTTGAAAAAGAGCTGCGGACATGCAGTTATGGAATAAGATGCTGATCAAGGCACAGTTTGGTCCTGTGCTCTGACCTTGATCTTGTCAACGAACCTATACATTCACGATTTAACACATGATCCGTTGGAATAGCTGACAAATCTGTAAATAAGCAGTTGACAGCGCAGACGCGCGTTAAAGCACACACTCGCACGCACACTTTCACCAAAATACGCAGGCGTGTGTGCCCGCGCGCGTACGCACACGCACACACACACACACAATATATTATATTATGTCTATATATATATCTATCATATCCAAATATGCATACATATATACATATGTATGTATGTATGTATATACATATAAGTAGGCATATTTGTTGATTTGCTGAGTTGTGATCAGACTTTTTGGTTTTCATAGTGTACACACACACACACACACACACACACACACACACACACACACACACACACACACACACACACACACACACACACCACACGTCTTGGCTGATAGAACTAATCTTCTATTTAAAAAACAAAGGGGGGGAGGGGGGTTAGATTAACACGTTTGAAACGTCATGAAAGTGAGGTACCCTGGATATCAGTTATTCAAGATGTGGATCAGCAGAAAACGTAATGCACATTTACAGGCCATCCATGTGTTATTAGAAGATACAAAAACAAAGTCACAAATGCTAGTCACGCTGTGGCCTCTTAATCCGCTTGTTCTGTGGTGTTTCAAATGTCACAGAAAACGTATGAGTTTCCTACAATAAACACCACAAATGGCATGAAACATGGCTGTGAAATGCAATGCTGTCTGACTGTTGAATATATATTACGAGTCTCCCTTGAGAGTCGACTGTATTCATAATGCTGGAGTGTGAACTTGCAGGGGGAATAATGAATGAGTGAGTTGATTGTGATTACTTCCCTCGCCTACTTATTATTCATGGCATATAAATCACGAGAAATAATTTTCATGAATAATTGGTAGGAACAAAATAAATGACGACGTGAATGATGATTTGAGTGCTGCTAAGTTTAGTTTAACAAAACAAAGTATTCAATCTTTCTC
>JAPXFY010000014.1:71291046-71298546 GCA_030674185.1 Monoplex corrugatus
TCTCCCATGGGAGTCTGACCCAACTCGTAATGTTGTAGTGTTACCCATAAAGGGGTGACGATGGATGGATGAGTTGAGTTGTGATTACTTCCCTTGTGAGTGTCTCATTTCTAGACATATAAACACGTAAAATAGAGCCCACGGAGAATTGTAGCGAACGGAGTTAGGAAGAACAAGGACTGTTGGTTTTTGTGGTTATGAAAATGTTAGTTTTTGATTTTAATGTATTTTCCTTTTCTTCTGATTCAGAGAATGTGCAAATACTCCTCTCTCTGTGTGTCTCTCTATCTCTGTCTCTCTGTGTGTCTCTGTCTTTGGCTCTCTGTCTCTCTGTCTCTGTCTCTGTGTCCGTCTTTCTGTCTGTCTGTCTGTCTGTCTGTCTCTCACTCTCTCTCTGTCTTTCTCTCTATCTCCCCCTCCTCTCTCTCTCTCTCTCTCTCTCTCTCCGTCTCTCTCATTTTCCCATCTAATCCTCTCTGTCTCGCTCAGTGTCTTTCTCGTTCTCTCTCTCTTTCTCGCGCTCTCTCTCTCTCTCTCTTTCTCGCTCTCTCTCTCTCTCTCTCTTCGCTCTCTCTCTCTCTCTCTTCCTATATCCCCCTCTCTCTCCATCTCTCTCATTTTCCCATCTAATCCTCTCTCTCTGTCGCTGTCTCTCTCTCTCTCGCTCGCTCTCTCCTCCCTCCTCCCTCCCCTCTCCCTCCCATTCTCCATCTCTCATTTCCATCTAACTCTCTCTCCTCCCCTCTCTCTCTCTCCCCCCTCTCTCTCTCTCTCACGTTCGCTTTCTTTCTTATACACTTCACGCACACACTGAATGACAGACACACTGACTGACCTTTGACTTAAATGTTTTTTGTCTGGGATTACATTTATATATGAAAGGGTATTCATTTCCGTCATACGCTGTGAAACCATCCAGTCATTGCCAAAGCGCCTTTCTTGATTGCATCATTGTATCGAGTCAACTTACGAAATTAACGAATACATTTGCCCTTGTCATGCAAGTTGAAAGTGCTTTCACCTGGAGACAAACGTTTCAATCTGTCATGATAGACTCTGTCATCGATTCGACAGGTGCGTAGGAACAGTGGTGTTTAGCAAGGTTGTTGTTGTTGTTGTGTGTGTGTGTGTGTGTGTGTGTGTGTGTGTGTATGTGTGCGTGTGTGTGTGTGTGTGTGTGCATGTGTGTGTGTGTGTGTGCATGTGTGTGTGTGTGTGCATGTGTGTGTGTGTGTGCATGTGTATGTGTGTGTGTGTGTGTGTGTGTGTGTGCATGTGTGTGTGTGTGTGTGTGTGTGAGGGGGTGGTGGTGCTGGCGGCTGTGCGAGCTGATGGCGGGGCGGGCTACTGGGGGAAGGGATGGGGGCCGGGGTGGGGCCAGAGAGGGTTCTTCCATTCTCTCTTGGTCCAGAGGCTGGGCTGGACCTGGTTGGTGCGCGTTGTGTGGCTGTGTCCCGGGATTTGCCGTCTCCCCACCCCCCTCCCCAACTTGCCATTCGGTTTGTGGACACAGTGGCTGGTGGCTGGGTCCAAGTGGGTCGTGCAGCGCGTGGACCCCCACCCCCACCCCACCCCCCATCTTTGATTGGGGAGATGGCTGTCAGTTGGTGTCGGAAGACTGGGAGGTGGGCTTCCGGAGAGTGGTAGGGCATTGGTGCTCCGGGTCCATCCACGCCCTCGTGTGGGCATAGTTGTCTTTAGCAAAGCTGGTGTGGATCCTCATGATGGATGGAAGACCAATCCTTGAGGCATTTGTTCTTCCTCGGGCACTGCATGGGAAGGTGTACGTTTTGCTTCTGTCAGTTCCTTCTGTTCAGATTCTGTCTGCGGCCACTAAGCGCTTTGGACTCATAATAAGCATCGAGAAGACTGAAGTGATGTTTCAACCGGCAAAGGATCAACAGCAAACATGCCTGAAATAAAGATCGACGGCAAGGTCCTTAACATTGTTGACTCCTTCACCCATCTTGGTAGCAGTCTCTCCTCTTCCAACAGTCTCGATAAGGAGGTATCTAACCACATCGCTAAGGCAAGTGCTTCCTATGGCAGACTCCACAAGCGAGTATGGAACGAAAGGGGCTTGAAACTGGAGACGAAGTGCGCAGTATACAGAGCAGTAGTCCTGACTGCAATGCTGTATGAATGCGAGTTGGACTGTCTATCGAAGGCATGTCAAACTACTAGATCAGTTTCATCAGCGCTGCCTCCAACGTATCTTAAACATCAAATGGTGCAACAAAGTCTCAAATGTAAATGTAATTTTGCAAGCCCAGATGCCAAGTATAGATGCACTGCTAACACAGTCTCAGCTGAAATTGTCAGGACATCTCGTGCACTTGCAGGATAACAGGCTTCCAAAGCAGCTCTTCTACGGTGAACTGACAAAGGGCCATCGACGAAGAGGATGGCCAAAGCTTCGCTACAAAGACACCCTGAAAAAATCCCTCCAGAAATGTGACATTGACGAAGAACGATGGGAAATCATGGCCACAAACAGGTCTAAATGGAGGCAAGCTATTCGCAAGGGAACAGAAGCTTATGAAAATGAAAGACGAAGCAGCCAAGTGTAAAAGCGTACTGCAATAAAGGCCAGAACCAACTCTACAGAGTGTTCCATTGAGTGTCCAGTATGTGGCTGCCTGTGCGCATCAGACTTTGGCCTGAGATCCCACATGAAGGTACACAAATAAAGTGCTAGGTTGGACTTTATCGACCACGATAGTCAACCATATACATAGTTCTTTCTAGTTGAATAGCAGCTGTCTTTGCATCGTCCAAATGTGATTGTGCCCTGTGTGCAGGAAACTGGTAGATAGGGTGAGGAAGTCGGAGGGTTAAGGTTTTGCTTCGCTAGCATGGTTGATAATATAGGATGCTGGTGGATAAGGTGCGGGAGTCAAAGGGTTAAAGTGTGGAAGGGGCGTGCAATCCTCTCTCCACTCTCTCACCTACTGATACTCGTAGTTCCACTGACCCCATGACTGCCACATATAGAGCAGCCTCAGCTTGTAAGTCAAGATGTACATCTACAAACAGCTAACCATGCCATCTACGGATCGTCTTTTATTTTTTTATACGTACAAAGACAAAACTTCAAGTCCTACCCCTTGTCCCACTTGTAGTCTTCTTGTTCTCTATTTCAAATGCCAAGAACAATCTACAGTTCCCTACAGAGAAGGCCACAGATGGCACAAAACGTTCCGGCTGCTATGAAACGCGAGGCTGTCTGACTGCTTTGCATACAGAATGCTTACCTCCCTTGGGAGTCTGACTGAATTCACGATGCTCGAATGTGATCATACAGAAGCGACAATGACTGTAAGAGCTGAATTGTGATTACTTCTGTTTCGTGTTTGTTATTCATGACATACAAAACACAAGAAATAATTTGTTGAATAAAATTGAAATGAAAAAAGTAACTTAGAACAGTGTGTGATCTTCTGTATGCTCTTTTCTTGGAGAACAAAATATTTCAGCTTTCTTCAAGTAATTTGTAGATCTGTAGTCAATAAAATACGAGTTTGTTTTGCATACTCTCTCTCTCTCTTTCTCTCTCTCTCTCTCTCTCTCTCTCTCTCGTGTTCTCTCTCTCTCTCTCTCTCTCTCTCTGTGTGTGTGTGTGTGTGTGTGTGTGTGTGTGTGTGTGTGTCTGTCTGTCTCTGTATCTCTCTTTGTCTCTCTCTGTCTCTCTGTCTCTGTCTCCCTCTCGCGCTCTCTCTCTCTTTCTGTGCGTGCGTGCATGTGTGTGTGTGTGTGTGTGTGTGTGTGTGTGTGTGTGTGTGTGTGTGTGTGTGCGTGTGTGTGGTGTGTGTGTGTGTGTGATAAGGTGTCACCAAATTAAATAAATTCATTCGTCTTTTTCGTCAATGTTTATTTGATTGTAGATCGTCGAAATTGAATTATCACGTTTAGAAGCAGTGAACAGTTGACATGTCTATAACCTACTCTAATATGTATGACTTAAGATCATTTTTCAAACATTGATAAAGACAGACATTCGAAACGTGTGGCAAAAATATCGAAACTAGGTAAACCAGACCTAATTGTTGATTATTTAACATAGTGCTTACAAGAAGAGTGATCTCTCCGTCAGTTGTGCAAAGACGTATCTTAAAAAACAAAACGATCAAAACATATTTGCATTATACTGTCTGCTATTATTATTATCATTGTTATTTTTGTTTAAAGCCCAGCCGACTGCGTAGAGCCACAACAGGGCTATAACCGTGTAATAAAACATGCACAATACTTCGACAGGAAATAAAACGAACAGAAAATTAAGTACACATATCAATGCATTTGCGCACGTAACCTAAGAAGATGCCCCTGGCATTGACCACTCCGTCCCATTTATCGCACAAGGGATCCTAAAAACATGCCTGAATACAAATTTAAACATATGAAACAAAACATATAAAAACAGGCCTAAATTTCCTAAAACTGCTGCTGCATGTCTCATTTCCCTAGACCCCAAAATACACATAATACATGTACCCAATTATCAATCCTAAAAGAAAGTAAGTAAGGCGTTATCGAACACACACAGGTAAATGGACCACTAAGGCAGAAAATGATAGGAAGGAATGACGGAAAACAAAGGAACAAGGCAGAAACAAAGAGAGTGTCAGAAAAAATGAAAAATCTGGCACAGAATTTCCAGAAGATGGGGACACTATTTATACTGAAAGAGCCCCCAGCATCCCCACGGGGGTAATACTGTTTACTCTTAGCACTCTGTGACATTCAAATTAAAACGCTATATACCTAATACTTTTAATTTCTATGTTAAGCTTGAAGCAGACAATATTTTTAACTGAGATTTCTTTTTTATCATCATCACCAAAGCATCGTCACTGTCTATTTTTCAATATTCAGTACTCTGCATAATTCATATCTCCCTATGGAGTCTGATTCAGTTCCCAATGCGGAATTTTTTCCATACAGGGGCGATAATCAATGTGTAGGGCAATGGTGATGACTTCCCTTACATTTTTCTTATTCATGACACAAAAAATACGTAAAATAAATCGATAAACAACTAAAATGAAAAATAATTGTATAATATTTCAGTTCAGTCATTTTCTGGTGTTCTTTTTTGTTTATTGATCTTTTTTTTAGGAATTTCTGTACAATGTATATTTTAACAGGAAATGCAAATGCTCTTTCAGAAAAACGTGCTGCTGCAAAATGGCATCAACTTTCTCTCTCTCCTTCTCTCTCTGTCTGTCTGTCTGTTCATGCTCTCTCTCTCTCTCTCTCTCTCTCTCTCTGTCTGTCTGTCCCTGTCTGTCCCTGTCCCTCCATATATGTATATATCACTCTTTATCTAAGTCACTCACTCTTTGTCCGTCTGTCTGTATCCATCTCTCTCACACACACACACAAACAATTCAATCATCATCAATAGTGGTATTTGGCAAAGCAATACAGCACGTGTTTTGCGCTGTAGTCAAACAAAAACAAAGGCTTTTTAGTTGTTTGTGTGTTTGGGGCGCTTTTCTTGTCGTCGTCGGTGGCACAAGAACTGCTGTCGTTGGCTTGTGCAGCATGCTTTCCGTCTGTTCAAAACTTTATTTCCAGCGCAGGCGTCCCATTCCCGTGCCATCCAGAGAGACAGAGACAGACAGAGACAGAGAGGGCCTGGGTTCAAAAAGAGGAGAGGGTTGAGTAGGGATGTTGGGAATAGCATGCATTTTAAAGTCCTAGAGTTGTGTGTGTGTGTGTGTGTGTGTGTGTGTGTGTGTGTGTGTGTGTTTTACAAAGATCGAGATAGGAAAAAGAAAGAAGGGACAGGGCTTCAGTTTCTGCTTGATAATTTCACATTACTGCTCTCTCTGTTTCTCTCCCCCTCTCCCTCTGTCTGTCTGTCTGTCTGTCTCTCTCTCTCTCTCTCCCCCTCTCCCTCTGTCTGTCTGTCTGTCTCTCTCTCTCACTCTTTCTCTCTCTCTCACTCTCTGTCTCTCTGTCTCTGTCTTTGCCTCTATCTCTCTCTGTCTCTCTCTCTCTTTCTTTCTCTGTCTCTGTCTCTCTCTATCTCTGTCTCTCTCTGTGTCTTTGTCTCTGTCTCCCTCTGTCTCTCTCTGTCTCTTATCAGTCTCTGTCTGTCTCTGCTTCTGTCTCTCTCTGTGCCTCTCTCTATCTGTATTTGTCTCTGTTTTTGTCTGTCTTTCTCCCCCCCCCCCTCTCTCTCTATGTCTCGTCTCTTTCTCTGCCTATCTCTCAGTCTCTCTCTTTCTCTCTCTCTCTCTCTCTTTCTCTCTCTCTCTCTTTTTTATTTCTCTCTCTCTCTCTCTCTCCCGCTCTCCCTCTTTCTCTGTCTCTGTCTTTGCTTCTATCTCTCTCTGTCTCTCTCTCTCTTTCTTTCTTTCTCTGTCTCTGTCTCTCTGTCTCTCTCTCTGTGTGTCTTTGTCTCTGTCTCTCTCTGTGTCTTTCTCTGTCTCTCTCTGTCTCTCTCTCTGTCTCTGTCTCTCTGTCTCTGTCTCTCTTTCTCCCTCTCTCTGTCTGTCTTGGTCTCTGTCTCTGTCTGTCTGGCTGTCTCTCTCCCTCTCTCTCTGTCTCTGTCTCTTTCTCTGCCTGTCTCTCTGTCTGTCTGTTTCTGTCCCTCTCTCTCTCTCTCTTTCTCTCTCTCTTGTTCTCTCTTTTTTATTTCTCTCTCTCTCTCCCTCACTCTCCTTTCTCTCTCTCTCTCTCTCGCTCTCTCTCTCTCTCTTTTATTTCTCTCTCTCTCTCTGTCTCTCTTTCCCTCACTTTCCTCTCTCTCTCTCTCTCTCTCTCGCTCTCTCTTTCTCTCTCTCTTTCTCTCTCTCTCTCTCTCTCTCTCTCTCTCTCTCTCTCTCTCTCTCTCTCTCACATTTTCATTCCTTAAAGTGACGAATGGCGAAAAGGATGATGTGAAGCGAGGGTCTCCTTAAAAAATCGGTGTGCTGCTCCAAAACCAGTCTTGCATTCCAACTGAGCCAGCAGACCACAAAAAGAGACAATACGCTTCCCTGCCGCGAGCCTGAGATGAACTGATGATATTATGGACCAGCGATACTAGCGATATGGGTGTTAGAGAGGTTGAGAGGCAGAGACTTCGATCTTTCTTTAAAGGGATAAGTGGTAGGCTGGAAGAGTGTTGAGGCGACACCGTTGCTTTGTGATTTTGTCCTGTTTCCTGACGATGATTTTTTTGAATGAAAACAAAATATCGATGAATAGAATGTCTATCTCTTGCAAAAAAAAAAAAAAAAAAAAAAAAAAATATATATATATATATATATATATATATATATATATATATATATATATACTAGCTAAAACATAGGCTAGGAAAGGACTCAGGACCAGGCCAGCACATGGGTTTATGTTCAGGCTTGATTAAGGCATGTGCCATGATCACTATACACATCGCACCTGTGACGTTAGTGCATATGGAATTCGTTCCAAGTGCGGAGACGTCGTCTTGAGAAAGCTGAAACTGAAATCTTTCGCATATTCAGTAGTGACCACAAGTTTGAA
>JAPXFY010000014.1:71303546-71306046 GCA_030674185.1 Monoplex corrugatus
ACTATCTCTCTGCCTCCGTCTATGTCTATGTCTGTCTGTCTGTCTGTCTGTCTGTCTGTCTCCTCTCTCCTCTTTCTTTCTCTCTTTCTCTCTCTCTGCCTCCCTTCCTCTCTCCCTTTCTCTCTCTCTGTTTCTGTCTCTTTCTCTGTCTCAGTCCGTCTCTGTCTCTCTGTATTTCTCTATCTCTGTCTGTCTCTGTCTCTGTGTCTCTCTATCTCTGTCTGTCTGTCTGTCTCTCTGTCTGTCTGTCTGTCTGTCTGTCTTTCTCTCTGTCTCTGTCTCTCTCTGTCTGTCTCTGTCTCTCTCTCTCTGTTTCGATCTTTTTTCTCATTTTTATATAAAGGTCAATTCTATGCGTCTGCAACTCTTTATTTCTAAACAGAGTGACGCCTCATAACAATGTCTGTAAACTTAACAACATAAACCATCAACAATCTTTTACCAACAACGCTTACGAGCATTATCGTCTACAAAACTAACTCTTTTTTCCACAACAAACAGCTTGCTGTTTTAAAACTAGAAGGGCAAATCTACCAAACAAACAAAACAAAACAAAAAAACAAAGCAAAAAAAAAAAGCTACAAAAGACGTGACATATTTTTAGAATTCAGCGCTCTGGGACAATTTTGGGCCACTTTCGCTTCCAGTTTATCGCAGAAAATGGATTTTTCCTCCTTCGTTTCACTTAAGGCTGTCCAAGAACTGACGCCAGACTGCAGGAGACAGGATGCAGTACAGTGTCTGTGTACACTGCATGCTCCGTCATCGATTCCACATCAGCACACTGCCATGCGGTTCCAGTGCAGAGCTGGGACTGAGGTGAAAGCGTTTGTGGAAAGGAAAGATTTCCAGGTCATCAGGCTATATGAAGGTTCTTGCATCTCTGGACACTTTGTGTGAGTTGTGTTGTTGTATAAGCGTGGTTTTTCAAAATACGACATTACTTCATATAATACAGTCGGTACTCTGTCTCTGCCTCTGTCTATGTCTATGTCTGTCTGTCTGTCTGTCTGTCTGTCTGTCTGTCTGTCTCCCCCCCTCTCTCTCTCCTCTTTCTTTCTCTCTTTCTCTCTCTCTGCCTCCCTTCCTCTCTCCCTTTCTCTCTCTCTGTTTCTGTCTCTTTCTCTGTCTCAGTCCGTCTCTGTCTCTCTGTATTTCTCCATCTCTATCTGTCTCTGTCTGTCTCTGTCTGTCTCTGTCTCTGTCTGCCTCTCTCTGTCTCTCTATCTCAGTCTGTCTCTCTCTGTGTCTCTCTCCCTCTCTCTGTCTCTGTGTCTGTCTATCTTCTGTCTGTCTGTCTGTCCGTCTCTCTCTCTCTTCTCTCTCTCTCTCTCTCTCTCTCTCTCTCTCTCTCTGTCTGTTTCGATCTTTCTCCCTTTTGAATATAGGTCAATTCTATGCGTCTGCAACTCTTTCCAACAGGGAAACACTTTTGGGCCATTTTCGCTTCCAGTATATCGCGAAAAATGGATTTTTCCTGCTTCGTTTCACTTAAGGCTGTCCAAGAACTGACGCCAGACTGCAGGAGACAGGATATCGTACAGTGTCTGTGTGCACTGCATGCTCCGTCATCGATTCCACATCAGCACACTGCCATGCGGTTCCAGTGCAGAGCTGGGACTGAGGTGAAAGGAAAGATTTCCAGGTCATCAGGCTATATGAAGGTTCTTGCATCTCTGGACACTTTGTGTGAGTTGTGTTGTTGTATAAGCGTGGTTTTTCAAAGTACGACATAACTGCTCATGTGTATGTATGTATGTATGTAAGTATGTATGTATGTATGTATGTATGTTATGTATGTATGTATGTATGTATGTATGTATGTATGTATGTATGATGTATGTATGTATGTATGTATGTATGCATGTATGTATGTATGTATGTATGCATGTATGTATGTATGTATGTATGTATGCATGTATGTATGTATATATGTATGTATGAATGTATGTTTGTATGTATGAATGTACGTATGTATCTATGTATGTATATAGATAGATAGATAGATAGATAGATAGATAGATAGATAGATAGATAGATAGATAGATAGATACAGAGAAGATAGACAGACAAACAGATAGACAACTACATAGGTAGATAGATGGATGGATGGATCGATGGATGGATGGATGATGGATGGATGGATGGATGGATGCGGATATGTGATGGATAGATGGATAGATAGATACACAGACAGACAGACAGATAGATAGATAGATTAGATAGATTAGATAGATTAGATAGATTAGATAGATTAGCTAGATAGATAAATAGATAAATAGATAGATAGATGGATGGATAGATAGATAGATAGATAAATAGATAGATAGATAGATAGATAGATAGATAGATAGATAGATAGATAGATAGATAGATAGATAGATAGATAGATAGATAGATAGATAGATAGATAGATAGAAACATTTTCCACATTTTTTGCTTTGTTGAATTTCGGCTGTCCATGAGATGGTGCCAGTGTCCAAGAGAGATGAATACAGAG